>ML791619.1:128385-211795 GCA_009831015.1 Picea engelmannii
TCATGGAAAGTGGTTAACCCTAAAATAAGGAAAATAGGTTAAGTGACCTAGAAATGGGTTAAGTAACCTAAAAATGGGTTATGTGACCTAGAAGATGAAAGTATAAATAAGAAGCTAGGATCTCTTGTAAAATGTACATTTGGAAAGAATCCTTTTTGTGGATCAATGGAGAGCTTCTTGGTAATATCTTTTGGAGTATTGATGGAGAGCTTCTTGTTAGAGAATCTTATTGGTGTGGATCTCTTGAGAATGATTGAAGATCTATTCTGAGGAAGAGAACGAGAGGAGGATCTCATGGACGCATCAAATTTTTGGCAATGTCGAAGATCTTGACGACAAAAGTCTCGGAGTCACAGAAAACCCTATTTTCGGATGCCCACGCAGGCTGTCTGTGTATAGGGTGTGTGTACATGCGTGCTAGCTGTGTATAGGGTGAGTGTACATGTGGGCTAACTGTGTACAGGGAGCATGGACTAAATAACCTCATGGAGATTTGTGTTTGAGCTGGTGCCAAGATCTTAGATGATGAGGCAGGTTCCAGATATGCATTCTATGGCCTCAGATCTATCACTGAGACACTGGTATGGTTACATTATTATCTTAATAGATGCTATTGTTTGATATGTTGTGAATTCTTAGGGAATTCTTGGTATGGCTTCTATTATGTGTCTCAATTTGGTTGATTTGATGGATGGAGTGAGAAACACTCTTCTGATTTAGTAGTGACATGATTGTTATGGTATACTTGTTGGTTATACATGATTGAGATGGTAGTCATATTAATGTGTTGTGGAGCATGAGCAAGCTATTGGAGAGCTTGGATGTATTGTGACTGGATGTGGGTCAGTTTGGACAGTGGAAGACAAAAGATTTCTGAGCATGTGAAGAAAAGAAAAACCGTAGTTGTTTAGAAGAATATGCTTGTTACATTATACACTGGAAGCATTCACACGCGGGTTGTAGTGAACCAGAGTACGTTCACACGTGGGCTGCACTACTGACAGGTTGTGTACCTACTGACAAATTGATATATGTTGAGTATTGTTGCCTCATCTCAGTTGATGCTGAGGGTGTAAGATGATTCTTTCATATAGAGATGGTGCTCTTATAGAGTTGTACTCTATTTAGTTGTTGCTGATAAACCTAAGGATTGTAGTTTGTAATAAAAAGAAAATTGTGCATACATCTTGTGTTCTTTGTGTCCATTATGATGATGAATTTTTGATGATATATTGTTGATATATGTTGCTGATATGTGCCTACATCTAACTGGTTATAAATGACAGCAATGGGTAATGAATAAATGTTGAATGCTAATTGATAAGTTTTGTGCAAGAGGGAAGTTTTGGGAAAAAGAGCCCCACACTCATTCACCCACCATCTAAGTGTGGTAGGTGTGTCCAACATGCTCTACATCAAAATTCATCAATCACATCAATGTGACTATCTCTCCCCCTTTGAAATCAATGGAAAAGGGTCATTCTCCCCTTGGGATGCTCCCCCTGCTTGAACTATCCTTGGGGCTGCTCCCCTTGTCTGAATTTCCTTTGATATTACTTTGAATAATTTCTCCCCTTTTTGAACAAGGCATATCACTTTGATGTAATGTTGAATATATATCGCTCATTCTCCCCCTGTGATCATCACTCCCCTTGGAATTATGCCTATGTGCTCTTTCTCCAAATATAGGGCTCTTTCCTCCTATAATCATGGGAAGAAGAATGACTCCCCCTATGGGTATGTATCCCTCTATCTTTTCTTCAATATGAACGATATGATACCCCTGCAATATGCTTCTACTGCAAATGTCACTGCTCAAATGGATCATAGAACAACTTCTCTTTCTATGAGGATCCTTGGACCTATCCATGCATCAAAACACGTGCCATACCATGAAACAAAAGATATGTCAACAAGAGAATCATGAATAAAACCTCAACCAAGTACATCATGTACCAAAATGTGTGCCCACAATGCACAACACCCATGTACATCAACACCATACAATGTGCCATAATATATCATCAATGGAATGTATCAACCATATTCCTCTATCAATATCTCAACCATGCACATCTACCAACATGCCAAACATGTTCATATACCAATATGCCAACCATGTGCATCAATCAATCAAGTATCTCAAATATATCATCCAATACATATAACATCTATGAGTGTACCAAACATGTAAATCAACATTTATCACCACTTGTACCAAGCAAGTACATCAACCATGCACCAATACCACAACAAAATGAATCCTCATACATGTATGCCAAATCCACCACAAAACATGTGCCAAACAAATTGCTAGTAGGTTCCTCTACCAATGTACTAGGAGTGTACCAATAATGCATCAATTATGACTCATCAATGATGTATAACATGATCATCTCATCAACTCATCAACTACATGTCCCAATATGCAGTCCAACCATGTGCCAAATGCATGCACCAAGGTATCCATCAAATATGCTTCTAATAATACATTATAATATATATCAATGAAAATCAAATATGTACCTATCATGTATGCCAACAGATCATCCTCAATCCTCCATTGACTACAACAAATACTAAGAATCCAACAACACATGTACTAGTAGTGTGCTTCAATAGATCAATGACATCTCTAGCTAGCATCATTAAGATATATCACATAACCAAGGTACCATAACTTCACTATCATAACCAACATTGTTCTTTAACAAAAAATTCCTCTATCCATACTCATGGGTTAGTGAAATGCATCCAAGATAGCCTTTCATTTTATATCATCACTTTACATAATCCAATATGTAATCATGAAAACCTGTAGCAAAAAATGTCAGAACCTACAAAAAACTATGTCAGACCCTGCAACATAGAGTTATACCATCTCATCAAGCTACAACCCATGTCCATAGTCTTTTTCCCAAGGCTTTACCACATATACGCGACCTGTTGCACAGACACCTCATGTATGTATGAGACCTATTCAAGGTTAGCTGGCATATGTACATGACTGTTACTATTGTCATCCATGTATTCTTTAGTAGATGACACACTTGAGCTTCCCTTAAGGCTTCTATTTTGCTCTGGTTGTTCAGTGTTCTTCATCCACTTCTGAAGGTGTCCCTTCTTCTCAGAACATGAGCTCTCAGCTTCCATATTTTCAAATATGTCTCCTTTCCTTACTTCATTCCTTCCTCTAGTCATTCTATATGAAATCCTCATCATGGAATTTCTTCTTATGTTCTAACAATCCTGGGATTTGTGGCCAAATCCACTGCAATTGTAGCATCTCATGCTATGACAATGAACAACAATCTCTCCTACTTGATCACATATCCAACACCTTATTGTGTTATGAAATCTTCCATTACCTCTCGTTTCATAAGATCTACATTCCAAAGCTTTCTGACCATATTCATTACATGAATAACATTGAGCATGGAAAACACTTTCATACCTTTCCTTTGGTGTTGATCTTCTTTGAGGTGTAAGAATGGCTTATTGATGTATTCCTTGCTTTGATCTTTTGAAATTTTCTTTTCCTTGTTTAGATGGTTGGTTTTCAACATTGTCTCCATCCTTTGAGAATGAGGGACTTACCTCATGCTTCTTTTAGGTGCTTGCTTCAGCATGTGTAGATTCTCTCTTGTATCCAAGACCTGATTTATCATTTAGTGATCTTTGACTTTCCAATATCTCATTAAAGATTGTTCAGATATTCAATATTTTTTTTTTACTTCTCTACTTTCTTTCTAAGATCAACAACTTCAACTTCTAACTTATGACATGACTCTTCCTTTTCATTTACTTGATACTTCAATAGTTCCTCTACCCTTTTGGATTCTTCAATTTGGGTCTTGAGATGGACAATAATTTCAATACTTTTTCTAATCTCATCATCTACCTTGTTATATGCTTTTTCATTCTTTAGTCTTGTGATCTCTTATTCCTTTTCTTCTAATTGAGTCTTATTACGCTCTTCTTGTTCTCTAAGAATTTCCTTTAACTTCAAGATGTGCCTTTGACTTTTCTTAAGAAATTTTTTAGTGTTATCCAAAAGATAGCTATAGTCTATATAATAATGGTCATTGTTGTATTCATATAGACCCTCTTCAAATTTCTTTTGAAGTTATGATAGTTCTTCTTCTATTCTTTCCATAGGATAACTACCATCAAATTCTACACAAATTATTTCTAGATTTTCTTCTTCACTTGTAGCCAAATATTCAATATCATCACATTTTGAATAATTGCAATCAAGGGTCTTTGTGGATTATTTACCTTCATTTTAAATATCTTCAAGATCTTCCTTTTTTGCCAACATCATCACATGATTCTTTTCCTTCATTTGAAATGTCTTCAAGATCTTCCTTTTTGTCAACATCATCACATGATTCTTTGCCTTCATTTCAAATGTATTCAAGACCTTCCTTTTTGTCAACATCATCACATTTAGAAATAATTAAATCAAGAGTTTTTGGAGATTCTTTACCTTTTATGATCTTGATGGAGTGGTATTCAATATTTTCCTTCTATGTGTGATATGTCTCCTCTAGCTTTAGCCATAGATCCTTGGCGGAAGTTCATTGTCCCATGCTCTCTTTGATAGGTATTGAGAGTCCACTAAGAATGGTCTTGAGAGCCAATGCACCATTCTTCTTTCCTTCCCTTTGAGACACAAACTTTGTTCTTCAAGGAAATTGATCCACCAATGGTTGCCTTCCAAATACCTACTCCCATTTCCTTTAAATGTACTCTCATCTCTATTCTCCATGTAGAAAAATTTTCCTCATCAAGGATTGGAACTTCATCATCCATTTCTATGTCTATGGATATCCTTCAATCTTTTTAAGGATTATAGTGAAGGCCTTCTTTGATACCAATTGTTGGACACACCGACTACACTTAGAGGTGGGGTATGAACAGTGTAGGGATCTTTTCCAAAACTTCTCTTTCACAAAACTCATTAGTTAGCAATCACCATTTACTCAGTACTTATTTTTTTCATTTATAACCATTTAAATGTGAACATACATCAGCAACATATATCAACAATATTTCATAAATAAATCGTCACCACAAGGAACACAAAGAACACAAGATGTATGTACAATTTTGTTTTTATTACAGAATACAATCCTTAGGTTTATCAACAACAACTAAATAGAGTACAACTCTACAAGAGCACCAACTCTATAATGAAATACTCAGATTACACCCTCAGCACCAACTGAGATGCGGAAACAATCCTCAACATATATCAATTTGTCAACAGGTACATGACCTGTCGGTAGTGCAGCACGCGCATGTATGCGCCCTACCAGTAGTACAACTCGCGTATGTATATGGAAAGCTTGTAATACAGCCTGTGTATCACTTATGATCAATTAGGTTTTTCTTTTCATCACACACTCATATCCTCTACAACCTCCAATAACATTCTCTTATGTCTCTCACTGTCCAATATGACCCATAACCAGTCACAACACATCCAAGATCTCCAACAACTTACTCATGCTCCTCAACCATACAATATGAATGCTACTCAATCATGTATAAGAAATAAACATACTATAGAAATCATATCAACATTGAATCATAAGAGTGTTGCTCACTCCATCAACCAACACAAACCACATCATAACAACCATACCAAGAATGCCTTAAGCATTCACCACACAATAAGCAAGAGTATCCATCAAGACAACAATGTAATAATACCAGAGTTTCTATGACAGATATGAGCCCATAGAATGCAGATCTAAAACCTACTTCAGTCTTCAAGAGCCTGCCATCAATGCACACACAAGTCTTCATGACTTCATACAGTGTACGTGCCCTGTCCTAATTCAACCCGCATATGTACGTGCCCTGGCTCACTGCAACCCATGTATACCTCAGAAACTAAGGTTTCTGAACTTCTGAGACTTTTTTTTTCATTATCTCAGACTTACCGAAACTTTTATGAGTCCATGAGATCCTCCAGATCTGCTCTCTCTCAGAATAGATCTTCAACACATGCTCAAGAGATACTCTTTTCAAAAGAGACCCTTGCCTCTTATTTATACTCTCCAAGTAGCTTTCTTAGAAGCATATTCTAGGTCACTTAACCCATTTCTAGTTCAGTTAGCCCATTCCTAGGCCACTTAACCTATTTTCCCCAGTTTTAGGGTTAACCACTTTCCATAATTAGAAAGTTCTCCATTTATTTATCATTTAAATAATCCTCCTTGACATTGTCACTTTTCTTTACCATTTAAATAATGATTTCTTCTTTTCAAGAACTTTGACTTATTTGACCTCTTGGGGCTTCAAGCCAGTATATGAGGATCCTTCATCTTCATAAGGCCATAACTCTCAAACCATAAGGAGTTATGTGACATTCCACAAACCACTGGAAATGGCATGACAAGCACTATACATCTAGGATAGTTTCACTAACAAATTCATTGATCTTAATTTCATTATTCCACATATAAGCATGGGTTCTCTTAACCATACTTAAAGGATAACTCAACTGCAAAGCGTCTTCCAATGAGGGATTTCACCATAAGGGAACCACTTTGGAGTTCATCCATTTGTACTCCTCATCAACCATGATAAGACAATAATGAGTCATTTTTACATCAAACCAACTATGAATCATATCAATGACTATGATTCCACTTGTCATATATCCATTCACATTAAGGACAATACATATTACATTAGTATTCTATGACAATACATTATTCATCAATCAATCAATCCTTTGGAATCAATCAATCATCCTTTGACATTAATAAATCAATCATTCTTTGAAATCAATCAATCACTTGACATCAATACTTTGACATCAAATAAATAAAACTTTGGAGTCAATGACAACATGATCCAACACTTTTACCTTGAAGGGGGCAACACCTCCAAAGTGCCCACTTGACAAAGATGTGTCAGTTTTTAGTAATCATCGAAGGATCTAAGAATTTTTTTCCATCATCTCATTCCTTTGTCATGTTAGGGATTCCTTGAGAAATAGTTTAATAGGATATCCTACTCCATCGTCTCTCTTTTCTTTCACCATGGAAGGTCATCAAGTTCAATGAGGATGATCCTACAAAGGTTCAAATAGTTTGATTCCCAACTCCTTATACCCTGACCTTGTGAGGGACATGTACATAGAAACAGATAAAGAGAAGAATGATATGATACAACTGATCTAGATTTATATATGGAACAAAATTAAACATAGATTTATAACAAAAACACCAAGATACAACAAAATGTGACTTCTAGTAATAAAGGAATTGTGTTGAATTGTAAACAAATGCATAATGACACAAATTCTCTCGAATAATGGTAGCCGATATTTGAGGAGAGATTTGATGGCTACACAAATTCACCATAGTACATTAAAATTAGGGTGAAAGGACTTTTTATCATAAAGAAACAATGAGGAAATCCTAAACATCCAAAAAACTAACCCTAAGAGATGAAACGCTAAAAGCCTTGTAGGCCCCGATGGGGTTAGTTGGTATGCCGACTTCCTAGGGTCATAAATTTTTCATATGATCTTCGTTTGACACACTTGATATCCTATTGGAAAGGTTTATCCAAGAAGTACACATTCCAGTGAGCCCAAACTATGTGTTTGACTATTGTATGGGTGTTGCCACACCACAAAACCTTGTTTAGGGCCTCAAAATGGCCCCAGAAGTTCAAGACCCGGAAAAGTGTAGAAAAACTACCAAAATGGAAAACCTTGCTTTGATCCAGTGGAAAAGGTGAGTGGCCACCGATATTTACCTGGATCATGGGCCTCTTTTCTTTTGTGGGAAGACTTTATGTGCTAGAAGAGGGATGATTTTCTCCATTATTAATGCAAATTTCCTTTGCAGGACAACTATATTAGTTTATGGGTGTTAGTTGCTAATTGTGTTGAGAATATTTTCTTGGTGTGGAGTTTTTATTACTACCATTTTACCCAGCTATAATAGGTCAGGTTTAACTAAATAAAATCAACATTTTTAAGAGATATTCGTTTGTTGTTATATCATATTTGTTTAAGATATTCCATGGGTATTTGGTTGTGATGTTTTATACGCACAATGAACACGTAAATGACATTGAAAACTTTATGAACCTTTAAAAATTAATGTGGTAGAATAAAATAAAAAACACTAAAACTCATTAAAGTGGAATAGAACGTATATTCTAAGTGTTTGACGAAATTCATCACCCAAAACTACACATAAATTGTTACAACAGTGAAGGGAAATTTGTGACGGTAGTAGGAAATGTTTTTCAAAGGTCCTAAATGAAATCAACATATTGGTGAGGGATATTACAATGGTATAAAAGTCTGTTTTCCTCCCAACCTTAGGGGTAAAGTACAAATCATATTCTTAGATTGTTTTGTTACATTCTTGGCTTAGGAAGATGGGAATATATCATGAGTTCATGGCATAATTTTAACAAGCCTATCAAGAATATCAAAGGAATATAACTAGATTGTTAGAGAACTATTAGTGTTTGAATCCATACTTCCCATTTGGGGAGAATAATAGGATAAAGGGATTCAAATATAAGGTGATTGGTGAAGCAAAGACCTCACTTTGTGAGGAACTTTTCACAAAATCTCAGGTTGACTTTTTGGATGCATATGATGACAGTGTATTAGCACCCAAATACGATGAGGATTTGGTATTGGATAATTATCTCTTGGATTTTGATCTAACTTCTAGGGAGTCATGCATGAGGGATGATGAAGAGGAAGTTGGGAACTTACACATGAACTTCATATGGAGTTGTGTTTGGCACCCTCTTCATAATTTCATTCATTTATGATAGTGAGGACACATGAGGATGTTAGTGATACTTATAGTTTGATGGAGGAGATTCTTGTGATGGTCGAGCATGAGGATCATTAATATTTTCATGGGCTAGATGAGATAGATGGTTTAGAGGATTCTGATTTTACACATAGTCTACATCTTGGATAACATGAGCCACTTCTTTTGGGGATCCCATTGATGTATCAAATCATAATTGTAGATGGGGGAGTTAAGCATATACCTTGTGCACTGGCCATCAGGGAGGTATGTGCACCCACTTATTGTGGGAATGGATATATCAAGGATCATAGATGATTTTAGGGGCTAAATTTTTCAAATGGGATAATTTTCCATGGTTTTTCCCAAAAAACGATTCGCTAATTTTCATTTTTTCAAAAAATGATTTGCCCAAATTAGATAGAATAAAATTATTTTACCTTAAAAATCACAAAAACTTTATAGAAACTATATAAAATCCTTAGAAATTTGAATATTTTTACAAATCTATCGCCAAACATTTTACATTTTGCATATTACTGACTATTAAGATTATCCCATGTTTCTACATTTCAATATAAATTTTCATCCTTAAAATCATCCTTGTCGAGGATGTGGAAACATCAATATGGGATTGTGGGGTGATTCCTTCAGAGACACTTCTTGATAGGTACTTTGAGAATACCATTAATTTTGGGTTGTCCATGGGAGAGGAGTTGATATATGAGATTCATTGAGTAGCATATTCATCAAAGAATGATCTTTGATTAGGATGTCACCAGACTACCTCCAAGTGTCACTATGGGCACTATGATTTCTTGGTCATGCCATTGCGGTTGACCAACATACTTTCCACCTTTCAGTCTCGCATGAACCCCATTTTCACACCATAGCTACAGGGGTTTATGTTGGTGTTCTTTGATGATCTCCTCATATACAACATGTCATGGGAGGATCATTTGATACAAATTTATGAGACATGGGGTATGATGGAGAGAATATTCAATCATGGGACATAGTACTCTCCAGATATTAATCCTCGATCAGGATGTCATCATGATAGGGGCATGGATCTTAGCATGATGGATTCTTTATATTGTGTCCATGTGATCAATATACAGGATGTACAAACACCTCGAAAGGATATCCATGACACATTGGATTGGCTCACAGGGATTTCAATTGATTGGAATTTCCACCTTCTAGTGGAATATTCCAACGATTGGTTTTCATGCGAGTTGATGTATGGTCACATTGAGGATGACATGTCAAGAGTGGTGAACGATATCATATAATATAGATATATCATATACTTGGTCCCTCAGTCCAAACATAGGGAGGCGATCATGAGGGATATACACAATACACCCTTGGCAGAGCATCCTGGGTACTTCCAGACTTACCAATATATTAGAGAGAGGTTATCATGGAAAGGCCTCAAGGATGATTCATGAGCCTCATTATTTTCCACTCTAAAGGCTCATATTTGACACATTTTTCCACCACAAAATGAAATAATGTTTTCTTTTGACCATATTTAATAGTCAGTCATGGGTATTTTGTAGGTATCCTAATGAATGTATGATTGAGGTGGATTTTTTTTTATAATATACATTTTTTCACTAATTTGTTTGTCAAGAGATATGTATTCCACAAATTAGGTTGAACTACAGGAATCAGGGGTGCCAACCTCCTATAAACAATGGATTTTGTCTCCCTCAAGGAGCTTCCAGCCAAACATAAAGGGAAATTGTCCCTACCTACCTCCAAGAGCACTCCTTGTGCATTAATTACCACTTATGATCAATCATAGTTGAATATATAGGTGTAAATGGATGAGATGCCTCATTTACCCATTTCTCTCCTCTATTTAGGAAAGGAGGTCAAAATCTCTATGTTGGGGTACATGCTCAACTACTTACTTAGTGACATACTCATTTTTTCCATTGTTCCTACTATTTAGGAAGACTACTATTTATAGAAGGTCTATTTTTAGCCGGTGGATTCCTATATGTAATACCATTGGAAAATACCATGGGTTTCTAAAATCATGGGCTCATAAACCACCATTAGAAAAATTCCTACTTGTTATCTACCATTAAGAAAATTCCTATTGTTTAGCCACCATTAGGCAAATTCTTATTTTTTAGGAGATAATTCTTATTTTGTTAATTTTAGTAGATATTTGTTATTTCATGGCTATAGAGAACATTATTGATGCCCAAAAGTGCAATGTAATACCCATTCTTTAAAATTTGTTGCAATGACTTATTATTTATATACATATACTTAATAATATACTAAATAGGTGGGACCCCCTTGTAGATCATGGTGAAAACGAAACGCTTGTCTGAATTGCACTCATGACAAATTTACGAAGCATATTAGAGTTTGAGAAAACACGGGAATTCAAATTTTTTTTCACATGCAATCAATGATGATAAGGGTTGGCAATTTAAAATTCAAAGGAAAGTGACAAACACTTTAGTTATAACTGTTATACATCTTCTTTGGCATATAGTTAAAATTAGGTCTTCAACTCACATGCACTTTGATTATAACATATTTCATTCATGGTATTGTTTATATTATATGGACAATAGTTATGGTTTATACAATTTTTCGAGGTCAATCGATCCTTGGAAAGTGGAACTTGTTAGAAATATGGGATATATTATATAATTGATGCTCGTATAAAATTATGGTATAGAGGGTTTTCGTTTCAATTTAGAAAAAGGAAGTGACATGTTGGATTTGAATTAAACTTGATTAATAAAAATGATGAAGTTTGGATGCACTCCACTCTAGCTATGGTTGATCACAATTAATGAGTCTGTGGAGAAGAGACATGCATTTACTACACGTTGTTCTTACCCACTTCGAGCTCACCACCCTCTCCTTGTCGTGCATTTTGGTTTCTCTGGTTATTTTTCCTCCATTTCAATTAGCCATTGGAGAGTAATGGTAGTCCTTGGTTCTTTTCAATGCTTTCCTCATAGGTATGGTGACTCTCTCCCTTCCATTCGTCATTCTAGCCTCACTCTGGATATAGTCTCATTGTTGTCTCTTAGAATTCGTATGCAGAGTGGTTTCTTTCTGAAAGATATGGTGGTTGGATGTGTATTTTTTCTGTGAAAGTGATATTGGTTGGTGTTTCGAATGTTGCAAATTGGAATTTGTTTAAACTCTCCTTCATGTTGAAAGTATTTGGTTATGGTTGTACTTGGGGTGGATGAATGGTTATTATTGCTCCTTGTTTTTGATAGAGTTATGGAAATTTTTGTTTGTTATCACCCACATCCTGAGATAGAATTATTGAGGTTTTTTATGGTAAACAAATGATAAGGTCGGTTTTGGGTTCCTTTAATGGAATATTGTTACCTCATTCTCTACTCATTAGAATTTTTTTCCCTGTTTAGTTTCCATTTCATATTTTGAATGAATGCAAAGATAGGTTTTACCTCGCGGCCACCTTGGAAGCGACTATGTCAAACCTTATGGTAACCTTGTTGGAGGCTTTGGTTTCATGTTACAAACTCTGCTTGCCAATTTTTCCTACCCACCTGGATGTTCAAACACTTCTTTTTCTTTTCCTGACTATTGTAAACTTGAACTCAGGTTTTGAATTGGTTATGTGTTAGCCCGACAATGAAAAGATTCATTACTTGCATATCTTCTTGGTCCATTGGATGATTACCTACATGCGGATTGGTCATTTTGAAGACTGTATAGTGAATACAATAAAAATAACTCTAGGTTTTCGAACTCGACCTATCACATAGAAAATACTGGAAGTAGATACCAACCTCGCATGTTGAATATTTGTTGGCCTATGTTACACTCCATTGCGCACTTGATGTGGTCTATTTTAATAAATGAAATGACTCTGTTGATACTCCATCATATGAAAATAACTCTGCAAATAAAAGAAAGAAATCTGTTATAGTTGTTTTGGCTAGGTAATGATTGGATTTAGTTGATTGTTAAATAAAAGGAAAAGAGACCAGCTAATAGAATAAAGGGTCTCGAACCTAGTCCGTTGTGCAACAATTGAAATTATTTGATGTGAATGATTACGTTCGATGGAATGTTATTTTTATCAGCCTTCTCATGTCTTCTATAAGAGCTATGTATCTGATCGTTGATAGTTGGAATTATGGACATTCTTTGTATAAATTGTGTTTTTGTTCGAAGAAGAAAGATAGGAATTGACTGGATGATTTTGACAGTCCTAGAGTCTTTCTTTGGGTTTGATATAGAAGTTGTTGTGACTTTAAATTTGAGATTTCCTATAGTTTAAAATGTTTTTGGAAATTAAGGGTATGTTATTTTAAAAGAACAAATGTTATTTTATTTAATGGAATAGTGTCCACTTCATTTCCTATTCATTATACCATTTTTTTCTCCTTACAATCCCACCATCTTCCCAGATTCATTTTAATTCTCTTTTCTGTTATTGTAAATGACATTTTGAAAGAAATAATAAAAACAATGACTAGTGTTTAAATTGGAAAGGGAAGTATTGTTTTGATATGGAAGTTGCATCTATGTTTCTTGAACAGTATCCGCTGGTGGTCTCCATCCATGCTACCACTTTTCGATCATTACCAACCCTTTGTTGGATCATGTTGTCATTGATTCCAAAGGTTTGATTGATTTATGGGAAAGGATTGATGTCAAGTAGTTGATTGATGTCAAGGGATTAATTTATTCCAAAGGATTGATTGATTGATTCATTGTTTGATATCATACTGATATAATATGTATTGTCCTTGATGTGAATGGATAGATGTCAAGTGGAATCATAGTCATATGATGTGATGCATAGATGAATATGGATCAATGAGTTTTCATTGATACATGATGCAAATATGAATATGGGTCAATGAGTTTTCATTGATACATGATGCAAAGATGAATATGGATCAATGAGTTGTCATTGATACATGATGCAAAGATGAAGATGGATCGATGTGGTTTCATTGAAATATGATGCATAGTTGTATTTATGATGAATCATTATTTTCTTATCATGGTTGATAATGAGTAAAAATGGATGAAATCCAAAGCGGTCCCCTTATGGTGAAATCCCTCACGGGAAGATGCTTTGCCGATGATTTATCCTGGAAGTATGGTTAGAAAACCCATGCTTATTTGAAGAATAATGATATGAAGATCAGTGAATTTGTCATTGAAAATATCATAGATGGATAGTGCTTGTCATGCCATTTCCATTGGTATGTGGAATGTCACATAACTCCTCACGGTTTGAGATTTTTGGCCTTACAAAGTTGAAGGAACCTCATATGATGGCTTGAAGCCCCAAAAGGTCAAAGAAGTCAAAGATCTTGCAAAGAAGAAATTATTATTTAAATGATAAAGTGAAGTGACAAAGTGAAGGAGGATTATTTAAATAATAAAGTGAAGTGACAAAATCAAAGAAGATTATTTAAATAATAAAGTGACGTGACAAAGTCAAGGAGGATTATTGAAATAATAAAGTAATGGAGAACTTTCTAATTATGGAAAGTGGTTAACCCTAAAATGAGGAAAATGGGTTAAGAGACCTAGAAGATGCTTCTAAGGAAGCTACTTGAAAGTTATAAATAAGAGGCAAGGGTCTCTTGTGAATACAAGTCTCTTGAGTATGTATTGAAGATCTATTCTAAGAGAGAGGAGATTTGAAGGATCTCATGGACACATCAAAGTTTCGGTAAGTATGAGATCATGATGGAAAAAATATCGGAAGTTTAGAAACTGTAGTTTATGAGGTATACGTAGGCTGCAGTGAGACAAGGTGCGTACATACGCGGGTTGAATGAGGATAGAGAATGTACAGTGGATGAAGTCATGAAGACTTGTGTGTGAGATGGTGCCAGGCTCTTGAAGATTGAAGCAGGTTCCATATTTTCATTCTATGGCCTCAGATCTTCCATAGAAACTCTGGTATGGTTACATTGTTATCTTGATGGATACTCTTGCTTATTGTGTGGTGAATTCTTAAGGCATTCTTGGTATGGTTGTTGTTATTTGGTTTTTGTTGGTTGATGGAGTGAGAAGCACTCTTATGATTCAGTAATGATAGGATTGCTATTGTATGTTGATAGCCTATACATGATTGCGTAGCATTCATAGTTTATGGTTGAGGAGCATGAGTAAGTTGTTGGAGATCTTGATTGTGTTGTGATTGGTTATGGGTTAGATTGGATAGTGAGAGACATAAGAGAATGTGATTGAAGGTTGCAGAGGATATAAGTTCATCTTTAAGAGAAAATCCTAAGTAACTCAGAAGTGATACGCAGACTGTCGTACAGACTGGTCACGTACATATGTGAGATGTACTACTGGTAGGGCACATACATACACATGTTGCACTACCGACAGGTCGCGTACCTATTGACAAGTTGATATCTGTTGAGGATTGTTACATCTTCTCAGTTGATGTTGAGGGTGTAAGCCGAGTCTTTCATTATAGAGAGGGTTCTCTTGTAGAGTTGTACTCTATTCAGTTGTTGTTGATAACCCAAGGATTGTAGTCCGTAATAAAAATAAAATTGTACATACATATTGTGTTCTTTGTGTTCCTTATGGTGATGATTTATTGATGATATATGTAGCTGATATATGTTGTTGATGCATGTTCACATTTAACTAATTATAAATGACAACAATAAGTAATAAGTAAATGGTGATTGCTAACTAAGTATTTTTGTGAAGGGCATGTTTGGAAAAAGAGCCCTACATTGTTCATCCCCTCCTCTTAGTGTATTCGGTGTGTCCAACAATTGGTATCAGAGAGGGCCTTCACTATAATCCTTAATAATCTTGGAGGAGATCCATGGACAGACAAATGGATGATGAGGTTCCAATCCTTGATGAGGAAAACTATTCTACTTGGAGAATAGATATGAGAGTGCATTTCAATTAAATGGGAGCGAGTATTTCGAAGGCATCCATTGGTGGATCGGTTTCCTTGAAGAACAAGTCGAAATTTGTAGCTCAAAGGGAAGGAAAGAAGAATGATGCATTGGCTCTCAACACCATTCTTAGTGGACTCTCAAGTCCTATCAAAGCGAGCATGGGACAATGCACTTCTTCCAAGGATCTATGGCTAAAGATAGAGGATACATACCAAAGGAAGAAGGAAGATATTGAAGACAACTCCATCAAGATCAATAAAGTTTGATGCATGGACAGGTCCAAGGATCTTCATAAGAAAGAGCGGTTGATCTATGTTCTGGTTGAGCAGTAGCATTTGCAGCAGAAGCATATTATAGTGGTAGCATATTGTTTATATTACAAAGAAGATAGGGGGAGACATACCCATAGTGGGAGTTATTCTTCTTCCCATGACTCTAGGAGGAGATATTTATCATATGCATACTTGGTAAAATGGCCCTATACTTGGAGAAAGAGCAGAGAGGCATAGTTCTAGGGGGAGTGTTGGTCACGGGGGGAGCATGAGCGATATATCTTTAGAATTTCATCAAATTAATTTCCATTGTTCAAAAAGGGAGAGATTATCAAAGGCATTCAGACAGGGGGAGCAACCCCAAGGAGAGTTCAATTAGGCATGCAACCCCGAGGAGAGTTCAAGTAGGCATGCAGCCCCAAGGGGAGAATGACCCTTTTCCATTGATGTCAAAGGGGGATAGATAGTCACATTGATGTGATTGATAACTATTGATGTAGAATCAATTCTTTGTATACATGTTGACATCAATTATTGGTGTTGAAATTAATGTTGGTATTTCCATCAATCCCAAAGGGGGAGATTGTTGGATCATGTTGTCATTGATGCCAAAGGTTTGATTGATTGATGTCAAAGGATTGATGCCAAAGGATTGATTGATTGATGGCATACTAATGTAATATGTATTGTCCTTGATGTGAATGGATATATGTCAAGTGGAATCATAGTCATATGATGTCATGCATAGATGAAGATGGATAAATGAGTTGTCATTGATACATTGTAACGTCCCCAACCACCCATGGTTGGGCCATGCTACTCCAGAGAACACTTATGTTCTCTCTACGGAACATATTGTAACATACCTAGCTTCTATTCTGAGCTACTCCACATAAAAAGTTTCTAATTGCATGCATTTAAAACATACACACACAACACTCTTGCGGAAGATTAATATATAAAACGTAACAAACAAATACATTATGCAAATGCACAAATTCGCATTGAAATAATAGTAAACATAGACATGCATCATATATAGGAAATACACAAAACCTACAGACAGTTATAACCACGCATATGATAAACCCATAAAATAAACATGTAGATAACAATGCAGCATGCAATTCTATCACCAACTGCATTACATGTTGCATTGTTATCTACGTGTTTATTTTAAGAATATCATCAACTGTGTGCAGGCCTTCCACAAACTTCTCAGCCTTAGACCACACTGTTCATCACTCTCAATAGTAAGTCACACCTGAGTTGGGACTAAAATCCACCCGGGTAAAGGGATTCCTAACCAAAACATAAGCATCCTAGCTTATAATAAATGGCTCACCAGCCTTTAAAACATATCATATATACAAAGGCTCCCTAGCCTCAACATTGCGCGCACTTAAGATGCTACGTGTAGTATCCTGCAATGTGCACACTTCCTCATTTTACTGCGTAGTACATGCACGCACTGTGCCATGAAATGTGCATACAAAAATGATATCAAAACAACTCACTAGCTTAAGTACATTTGTATTTACATTTACAATTGGGTTGAGCCTTAGGGATATTACATACATGATGCAAAGATGAATATGGATCAATGAGTTTTCATTGATACATGATGCAAAGATGAAGATGGATCGATGTGGTTTCATTGATATATGATGCATAGTTGGATTGATGATGAATAATTATTGTCTTATCATGGTTGATAAGGAGTACAATCGAATGAACTCCAAATTGATCCCCTTATGGTAAAATCCCTCATGGGAAGACTCTTTTTAGATGAGTTATCATAGAAGTATGGTTAGAGAACCCATGCATATTTGTGGAATAATGAGATGAAGATCAGTGAATTTTTCAGTGAAACTATCCTATATGGATAGTGCTTGTCATGCCATTTCCGGTGGTCTGTGGAATGTCAGATAAATCCTCATGGTTTGAGAGTTATGGCCTTACGAAGTTGAAGGACCCTCATATGATGGCTTGAATCCCCAAAAGGTCAAAGAAGTCAAAGAGCTTGCAAAGAAGAAATTATTATTTAAATGATAAAGTGAAGAGTATTATTTAAATAATAAATTAATGGATAACTTTATAATTATGGAAAGTGGTTAACCCTAAAATGAGGAAAATGGGTTAAGTGACCTAGAAGATGCTTCTAAGGAAGCTACTTGCAAAGTATAAATAAGAGGCAAGGGTCTCTTTTGAATACAAGTCTCTTGAGTATGTATCTTAGATCTATTTTGAGAGATGATATCTAAAGGATCTCATGGACACATCAAAGTTTCAGTAAGTCTGAGATCATGATGGAAAAAATATCAGAAGTTCAGAAACCCTAGTTTCTAAGGTATACGTAGGCTACAGTGAGCCAGGGCGCATACATACACGGGCTGAATGCGGACAGAGCACGTACAGTGGATGAAGTCACTAAGACTTGTGTGTGAGTTGGTGCCAAGCTCTTGAAGAATGAAGCAGGTTCCAGATCTGCATTATATGGGCTCTGATCTTCCATAGAAACTCTAGTATGGTTATATTATTGTCTTGATGGATACTCTTTCTTGTTGTGTGGTGAATTCTTAAGAAATTCTTGATATGGTTGCTGTGATTTGGTTTGTGTTGGTTGATGGAGTGAGAAACACTCTTATGATTTAGTACTGATATGATTTCTATAGTATGATGATAGCTTATACATGATTGTGTATCATTCATATTGTATGGTTGAGGAGCATGAGTAAGTTGTTGGAGAGCTTGGATGTGTTGTGATTGGTTACGGGTCAGATTGGATAGTGAGAGACATAAGAGAATTTGATTGATGGTTGAACAGGATCTGAGTTCATATTGAAGAGAAACCCCTAAGTAACTCAGAAGTGATACGCAGGTTGCAG
This sequence comes from Picea engelmannii, assembly GCA_009831015.1. Taxonomy (NCBI): domain Eukaryota; kingdom Viridiplantae; phylum Streptophyta; class Pinopsida; order Pinales; family Pinaceae; genus Picea; species Picea engelmannii. The sequence continues at coordinate 147,273 of ML791619.1, forward strand.
TACTGACTGGTCCTGTACATACACGAGTTGTACTACTGGTAAGGAGAGTACACACACGTGTTTCACTACTGACAGGTCGCATACCTATTAACAGGTTGATATCTTTTGAGGATTGTTTCCTCTTCTCAGTTGGTGATGAGGGTGTAAGATGAGTCTTTCATTATAGAGTTGGTGCTCTTGTAGAGTTGTACTGTATTCAGTTGTTGTTGATAACCCAAGGATTGTAGTCCGTAATAAAAAGAAAATTGTACATACATCTTGTGTTCTTTGTGTTCCTTGTTGTGATGATTTATTGATGATATATGTAGCTGATATATGTTGTTGATGCATGTTCACATTTAACTGATTATAAATGACATCAATAAGTAATAAGTAAATGGTGATTGCTAACTAAGGATTTTTCTAAAGGGGATATTTGGAAAAAGATCCCTACATTGTTCACCCCCCCCTCTCAGTGTATTCAGTGTGTCCAACATCGTTCATATTCCCAATAACCCTATCATTCCCTGTTCAATAGAAATTAATTATTGATTTGAGTAATATGATGAATGGATTGATTGCATGTGCTTTTGTTGAGGATGATAGAGCTAATCTTTGATTTTATTTAGGTAGGTTTGATGCATGGACTGTAAATATTTTTCATAACTAATTGGAGCATTGCTTCAGGATGAGATTTTTTAACATAGGTAGTAATGGAAGAGGTAATAGAGGAAGGGGAAATTGGCACAGGGGTCATAGCAGACCTCGGTTCTCCATACATTTTATGTTGACCCCAAAGAATTGAACCATATGTTCCAAGTTGGTTTCTTCAACCTAGTAGGCCAAGGGATCCTTCATCCCTGACCTGAAAGGCTCTCCTTCCAAGAACATCAAAACTTTTTCGGAATCTAAGTCCCTCCTCATATATCAATGTGACCAAAACCACCTGCTAACAATGGTTGGCAAGAGATTTTCCACCAACCTACTATTCATCACCATAGTTGACCTACTGCTTCTTTTCCATTACCCCCTCTTCCACTAAAGAATCAAATTGCCAAACATGATTTTGTTGTCTCACCTCCCCATTCATCTCATACCATTAAGAGGTTAGAAACAAATGTCCTCGAGCTTTTGCAGGACAAGGGAAAAGGAGTATCCACACCCTCTAGCTCATCTAAAGAATCCTCCAAATCCATGTCTTCACACCTTCATCTTAAAGATGATTGTTCTCATGTTATCAGTGCAATCCAATCTCAAGGTTCCAACCAACTAAAGGTTTCCATAGAAAATTCAAAAGGGGGCAACAATGAAATGAGGCCAAATGCCTCCCATAGTAAATGTGGTTTTTGACAATCGTTAATGTTATTTTTTTTTTATGTTAAAGATAGTATTTTTACTATGACAAAGTTTTGGACAACAAGCATATTTCTAGGAATTTTTTTTGGGATAGCATGGATATGATACTTTTGGACATGGTCATATTATATTTTTTTGATATTTAAAATATTTGATCATAATTATGAAAACATGAGTTACAAGGAGGATATATTGGAATTAAATTATTGAGTTTTATATGTTATTTTTTGATGATTATTAAAAGAAATAATTGGGAGTCAAAAGGGGTCCCAACATATTTAGTTATTATTAATTAAGAACTTTATTTATATATACTATTATTACTTGTCTCGACTAATTAGTTAAGCTATTTAGAGTTAACTAAAGAAAGGTAGTTTAACTACCCTAACTTATTGAGAAGGAATAAAAGATCAATGAAATGAAAAGAAAATGGAAGAGAAGAGAAGGAGAACTACAACCATAAGGTTTTCTCTATACTAGTGAGATACTTTCAACATTCATTCATTCTGAGTTTACTAGAAAGCTTAATCCTCTTGATGACAATAGGTTCTTATTGAAGGCAGTAGGATTCAAAAATTGAATCACATATTTCAATAGCTTGTTTTAAAGGCGTATGATTTATCTTTTGTAGTCTGTGTATTTTTGTTTGTGCATGAATTGAATTTCATGACTCATAAAAAATATCTTGCAGAGTCAGGGAACAAAATTTTGTGTCAAGTTGATCCAGATCTTTAGCTTCAGTTTTCTTCTTGTTGTCAGAGTCTTTTTGTATGGTTCCCATCGAAGGATTGTAAATTTGACTTTGGTCCCTACCCTCGCAAGGGTTTGCAAAGAGAACTCAATTTTTGTATCCTAGAATGAAATAAATGAAAAATCAAATTATTGTTTCAGTATCACACATGTGTTTTAATGATTTGGTTCATTCTTTTTCTTTTATCTCCATGTACACATTTTTATAGTTTCTTTACACAGTCTTGTAACTTTTTTTAAGTTTACTTCTTTTACACTGCTATATTTACGCATAAAACCAACATTGATACTTTTTACTTAATACTTGTGGATTGAGCGATTTTGTTTTAGGATATAAACCCTGTGTAGCATTCCCAACTATCTTTTCTTAACCCAACAAGATCTGAAAATTCTTGAGTAAGGTTTTCCATACCGTTTACTCAACATTTATTTGGCGACCATACTGGGGAGATCTTCGATATCTCTCTTGTAAATTTTATTCACAATTATCTTCAAACTTTTATGTTTTGTCTAAGTACTCCTTGATTGATTTCTTTTCCATGAAAGTAGTTGTTACAAGACATCCCAATATTGGAAACAATATTAACGAACAAACTAAAATTTCTTTGAACTTGTTCAACACTATTTTAGAAACTGTTAGTACTCGTGCATAAATTGAACATTGTTGGGAAGTAGTTGAAAGAGATATATGTATTTGTGAATGCCAGGAAGCCAGGAAAAGACAACCTAGAAATCAGTAGTGGCCTCTTTTTTCCTAAATCCTTGGTTTTATTTTTCATGTCCTCAAATCCTCGAATCTCTCTCTTGAAGAGGATTTTCCCCTGAAACTACTCCTATTTTTGAAATAGGAAGGAGGAATATTGTTCTGTCAACCCAAGGAAGTGATTCTCATGATAAATTTGTCTAATTTTTCTATTTCACATTCATCAACTATACATATTACCTTCAACATGACATTTGCGGGTGGTTTTAATGGAACCAGAGGTGCCTCCTCCTCCCAGCCTTCTTCTTCATCATTAATTGGTAGTATATACAACCATCAGGTCCATGTTCAATCCACTACCAATCTGACTAAAGTGATAAATAAATATGGGACTTTTCAGTTTGAATAATATTCTATGAACACCCCATGGCACATGTGCTCTCCCCTAAATCTAGCATGGGCTACTCACCCATTACTAAAGTTTAATGAACATTTACCTAAATGTTTGGGAAATAATACCGTTGCCACAAATGAACACCTAGTATCATTTTCCAATGCTTTTCATAATGTAGGGGCCAATGATAATGACACTTGCATGCATCTATTTTTCATATGCCTCGAAGGGAATGTTGTGGAATATTTTTTTGACCTCCCTCCCAAAATTCTTTCGACCTGGGAAGAGTTTCTTTATTGGTTCAAGTCCACTTATGAATAGTCCAAGAGTCCAGCTGAGCATTTAAGGGAATACAAAAAAGTTTCCTATAAAGATGGTGAAACCATTAAGTATTTTAACCTTCACTTCACCAATTTATATAATCATATCCCTGAACTAATCCGTCCACAAAATCAAGCCACTTTCATGCATTATTACAATGCACTACCTTCCCCTTATCGTCATAGACTCGAAGAAAAGCCTATTGACAATATTCGTTCTGCTTTTCATACTTGTCTAGAATATGAAGAACAAATTGAAAGAATGGGTCTTCCTAAAGGGGACTCGGTCAATAAAACATATATGTTCTCCCTCCTACAACTCATGCAAGATATGAACAATAGGATGATAGCCTACAAATGAAAGGGAAGTGTTTCTTCACCCACCCCTTGGGCATATTCTTCTTCCTCAGTTCCTTTTAGGAATCCTAATGAAAATAATTTTCATCCAAATTACATTATGTCTCATAGTTGGTGTAACTTCTATGAATAAAATTGTGAAGAAAGTACTTACGAAGTTAAGAAAAATTAGAAAGATAAGATCTTTGGAAAAAGGCCTGATACCCCAATAGTGGTTCTAGATTAGGTTAAACCTGAGGATGTTATGGTAATCAATACCATGAAAAAAAATTACATGGCCAAGGGTAAATATGATCACCCTCATACTTCTTCCACACCAAACACGTCTTCTCAAAGTACTGATATACAAGTTGTTAGAGTTTCGAAAAATCAAGGAATGCATTTCCTTCTTCCCTCTTCCAAATAAAACATCCTTAACCAATTGGATAATATCAAGGCTGATGCTACTCCTTTGGACATGGTTGTCATCCTTGAACAACAAAATCATATCAAGAATTTTATGGAAGGCAAATTCTCTACCATAGCCAATATTTTTGAAGAGTCAAAAGAAGAGGATCCAACTGTGAATAAAATAGGTGTAAATAATTTTAGGAACCCTTTAAATAGATCATTGTTTCCTAATTGATGGCGGGTCTGGTCCAAGTGTAATGTCAAAACTTATCATGGAAGATCTTGGCTTATCACACACTAATGAAAATTCTAGAAGAATTCTCTCTTATAACAGTTTGCAACAATCAACTATAGGTGAAATCGAGGATGTAACCTTAGTTAGGTGCACACATCTTGAAATAAGAAAAACCCTCAATATCCAGGTAATTGATATGCTAGTAAGAAATTATTCAATTATTTTAGGAAGATACTGGCAATCCTTAATGGGTGGATATATTTATCTTGAAGAAACACACATGTTTGTCGCTAGGAACACAAATAACATTATAGTCCTGAGGGAAGGAAGAATTTCACCATACATAGAGAGTGTTCCCCAACCTAACGTAAATTATCTTGAGGAAGATTTGGGAGTATACTCTATCTTCACCAATGAGGGTGACACTAACCTTGAACCAATTGATTTTGATGATGGCATGTGGCACATTCATTTTCGATGGCTCATGCTCAAACAAAGGTAATGGAGCCAACATTATTCTATATTCTCCTATAGGTAAAATCCACAAATTTTCTTATAGGTTAGAATTTTCTTTCATGAACAACGTCATCGAGTTTGAGACTTATTGTTAGGCATGAAAAACACATATAACCTTTGTTGCATCCACCTTAAAGTATTTGGTGATTTTGAACTTGTTGTGAACCTTATACGTAAGATTTATTCACCTAGAAATAAGTTTCTTAAAAAATATATCCAATATGTTTGGATGCTCATTTCAAAATTATTATCATTTAACATCACTCATGTTAAGAGAGAACTCAATTTGATGGCTAATAGGCTAGTTGTATTTGCATCGTCCCCTACCCGACAACTTTTTCCTCAAAGACTTGATTGTAAGTTTCAATCTCTATATCGTCCTCGTATCCCTGATAACGTGGAATCATGGAAGGTGTTCCTGAGTGATGAAGGAATTTGTGCTTTCATACAAAATGAACCATTTAATCCTAAGGAAATCATATCCATTGAAGATGATAAATTTCCTAAAGGCTTGAATCCTCTCGAAATTTCATGTTCGTCAAGTGATGTAAAAAACAAAGAGACACATAAGGAAGAGGAGTCAAAAAGGAAAGTGGTTGATACCATTTCCTTGAACCTTGGGACACACGAATCTCCAAATATCATTAAACTAGGTGCCCAATGTTCTGATGAAGAAAAGGTGAAATTCACAAAACTGCTTCGTGAATTTCAAAATGTTTTTGCATGGTCATACGATGATCTTCTTGGTTTTGTTCCTTCTCTCATACAACATGCCATTCCTATCAAGGAAAGGATACAACCAGTTAGGAAAAAAAAATATTTGTCTTGAAGCTACTATTAGGAGAGAGTTGGAAACATTATTGAAAGCTGGTATAATCTTTCCAGTTAAGTATTCCAAGTGGGTTTCAAACTTGGTTCATGTTCGGAAGACTACTGGTCAGATACAATTATGTGTTGATTTCCGCGCATTGAATAGAGAAAGTGTTAAACATCATTTTCCTCTCCGTAATATGGAAATGATTTTACAATAGGTTGCAGGGTCACAAATGATGTCCTTACTTGATGGATTTTCTGGATATAATCAAATCAAGGTAAAAGGTATTGATAGATATAAAACCACATTTACTACACGTTGGGGTACATATTCTTATGACATATACCTTTTGTCTTGTATAATGCAGGTTCCACCTTTCAAAGAGATATGCAGATAGATTTTGATGATCTGATCAATAAAATTATCCAAGTTTATCTTGATGATTTGACTGTTTATTCAAAGAACCGGATGGAACATTTTGGTCATCTTAGAAAAGTTTTCATGCGTTGCAAAAAATTTAGCATTTCTTTAAATCCTTCCAAATCCATTTTTGGTGTCACTAAGGAAAACCTCCTCGGTCATATTGTTTATGATTCAGGAATAAGCATTGATCCCAAAAGAATTACTGCGATTCTAAACCTTCTTGCCCCCACCTCCATGAAAGAAGTCCAAGATTTCGTGGGCATTATCATATTTGTCTGTAGGTTTGTTCCTGATTTTTTTTTCATGGTTAAACCAATTCATAATATTTTGAATCAAGATCATTCTTTTTCTTGGACAAATGACGTCGAAAATTCTTTCCTTAGGATTAAGAAATAAATCAGTTCCACATTGGTTTTGGTGAAACTGGATTTTGAGAAAGATTTTATCATATATACCAATGCCACTGAGGAAGCAATCTTTTCTATCCTCTTACAAAGAAATGACCAAAAAAATGAAAAAACTATATCATACATGAGCCATAGTTTATCAGATGATGAAATCAGGTACTCTTATATTGAAATACATGTTTTTTTCTCTTGTTAAGGCTATAGAAAAATTTCGCCACTTTATTTTAGGTGAAAATACGTAGGTGAGAGTCCCTTTTCTTTTTGTCAAGTTTATTCTCTCACAAACTTATCTTTCAGGAAAACTTGCACATTGGCTTGCCAAAATTTAGGAACATGATTTAACCATCGTGACTTCAAAAATGATCAAGGGATGATATTTAGCCCTTCACTTATCTAAGCACACTGAACCAAGTGAATAACTTGATAACCAAGATAATCTTCTTTCATATTTATTTTATATTGAAAATCAAAATATTTCTATAGTTGAACATCCTTGGTATAGAAATATGGTGTATTACTTGCAATACCAAAAATTCCCAGATAACTTGGATCCTCACTAGAAAAGGATACTCTGCCTCGAATCTCCGGGTATATCATTTTAGGATATTTTTTGTTTAGAAGGTTTTCTTATGGTTTATTACTTTGATCTGTGAATGATGAAGAAGCAAAGAAAATGTTACATAAAATTTGCAGATCATCAGTTTATGCCATTCACATTGGTGACATTTTTTCCGCTAAAGCTATTGCCTTTAAAATCATAAGAAATGGTTACTATTGGCCTTCAATATTTCAAGACTCTTATAAATTTTCAATATCTTGTGATAAGTGCCAAAAATTTTATGGGAAAGAACGTCTTTCTGCCATGCCTTTACAACCTGTCCTCCTAGATTTCCCTTTTTCTAAATGGGGCCTAAACTTTATTGGTCCTATCAATCCTCCATCTTCTACAGGGAATATTTTTATTTTGACAGCCAGTGATTACTTTACTAAGTGGACTGAGGTTGTCCCTATTAAGCACACACATGATGAGAAGGTAATTTCTTTCCTAAAAACTAATATCTTTTCCATATTTGGAATCCCACTAGAGATCATTATAGACAATGGCCTAGCCTTCATTTCTACAAAGTTAACTCAATTTATGGTTAAATTAGAGGTCAAACATTTCACTTCATCATCCTATTACCCCCAAGTAAATAGGCAAGTCAAGTCCACTAACAAGAATATGGTTAGGATCATTAAGAGGACCACAGAGGATAAACCTTGCTAGTGGCACACACTTATCACTTACGCTCTTTGGGAAGATCGAAAAAACACCAAGGAAATCATAGGTTGTACTCCCTTTTAGCTCATATATGTTCAAGAGGCTATTCTTCCTACTGAGATGGAGCTTTCCTCCTTACGGTTGATGTTACAGATTGAAGAATTAAATTCTTCCAATGTTCCCCAAATGATAAATGCATTGTTATCCTTGGAAGAACAAGAAATTATTCCTTAGAGAACACAAAGAGAAGACAACAAATTGTGAACAAATATTTTAACAGACAAATAAAAGTTGTTGAATTCAGGATTGACAATAAAGTACTACTATGGGAATCAACTCATGCTGAGAGAGGAAGACAATCAAAGTTCTAGAAAGTATGGCTAGGTCCTTTTAAAATATCTTTTGTCCTTGGTGAAAAGTCATACCTTCTAAAGGATTTGGAAGAGTGATTTTTCTATTACAAGACTAATGTTCCCCACTTGAAACATTACGTGGAACCAGCCTGATAATTAACGATTTTTTTAAATTACTTTTTTGTAGAGTCTTTTGTTTTACCGTTTTATTTCTTTTTTTACTTTGGTTTGTTGAATTTTTAATTTCTGTTGTTTTTCCATATTAATGTAATTCTGTAAATATTTTTGATAAACGGAAAATAAGAGCTACACAACTATCACTATGTCCTCCTTTCATACATCTCTGAAATTGTTAATTTCTTTCAACTTTGTTGTAGGATAGATGATTTTGTCTTCTTCCCTATTTCTGCTATCCCTTTCTTCCCTCCATCCTGATATCCAAAGAGAAAATCAGAAACATTATCCTTGAAATTGTAAGAAGTATTATATGTTACATATTGTTCGAATTTTATGCATACAGGACCAAACCCCCGCATATGTACCACCTTCCATAAGTTATTCCCAAAATATCATCTCATTATTTCCCTTAAACCATATTTTTCCCCTGTTGCATAGTTATTCTTTCAACAATTTCTTTATCATCTACTTCTACTGGTCTATGAAACCAAAAATTCTAAATTTTGAATCTGTTAGAAATGGATTTCCCTATGGAGTCGCCAGTTTGTTGACACCCATAAGCACAACATAATACCCCTGCCTCCAAATCTGTTGCAATGGCTTATATTTTATATACATATACTTAATAATATTTGTTGGCCCTCAAACATCAATATGCTTTGTCCTCAAATGATAAGTTGGGTTATTTTCCATGAAGATTGCACTATGACTGTCATAATCTAATCTCATTGTTTGTTGTACCAACCCAATACCTGAACACAATATCTGTAACCATACTGATTCCTTGCTTGCATGAGTGGTTGCCATGTATTCAACTTTTGTAGTTGAGAGTGCCACTAAAACCTATATTTTGCTCATCCAACTGATTTCTCCTCCAAATAGGTTAAACGCATGCCCACTTGTAGATCTTCTACGATCCAGATCTTCAGGACAGTCGGCATCAACAAATCCATGTATGTCCACCACTCTGTCCAATATTGGTCTTCCTTGGTAGCACAATACATAATTGGTAGTGCCACTCAAATACCTGAATACCCTCTTTACTGTTGTACAATGATCATTCCCTGGTTTTTCTCAAAACTCCCACTGCATGTGCAATGTCCGTTCTAGTAAAGACCATTGCATACATCAAACTGCCAACTGCACTGGAATACAGAACATGGGACATGTCCTCTTCTTCTTCCTATGTCTTGGGACACTGATCTGCAGATAAATTCACACCTATAGGAATAGGAGCCTTGATCGGTTTATTTCCATGCATATTAAACCTCTGCAATATCGTCTCAACCTATTTTCTCTAGTTCAACCAGAGTTTCTTGTTTGCATGATCTCTTTTAATCTCCATTCCCATAATGAAGTTAGAAACATCGATATCCTTCATGTCAAATTTGGAGGATAGTTGTGATTTCACCTCCTTGATAACATCCATGTTATTTCCTACCAACAACATGCCATCAACATAAAACACTACATAAATGAAGTGATTACCAACCTCCTTGGAATATACACAGTGATCAACCCTGCTTCTCACAAATCCCAATTCAAGGATGTATGAATCAAACTTTTCGTACCACATCCTAGGTGATTTAGCTTATAGACCAACTCTTTCTTTCCCTTCACTATAAAGCCTTCTAGTTGCTTCATGTAGATTTCTTCTTCTAGATCCCCATGTAGGAATGATGTATTCACATCCATCTGTTCCACTTCAAGATCAAAAGCAACAACAATAGATAAAATAAATTTAATAGATGTTAACTTGGCAACAGGAGAAAAAATCTAACCAAAGTCAATTCCCTCTACCAGGGAATAACCTTTTGCTACTAACTGAGCTTTGTTTTTCTCCACTTTACCTTCTTCATTAAACTTCTTCTTAAAAAACCATTTTCTACCAATAGATTTTTTTCCAGCTGGCAAATCAACTATATCTCATGCCTCATTCTTATCCAAGGCATCCATTTCTTCAACCATGGCCTTCTTCCATAGTTTACTATCCTCTGAATTCAGTGATTCCCTGACAGTTCTGGGATCATCATCAGTAATAGATAAAGAAAAATTAGAACGAAAATTAGGTGGACTATACCTTTCTGGTTCCCTTCTTTCCCTCACTGATCTCCTTAATACTGGGGTATGAGGTTCTTATTCTTCTGCTTCATCTTCTTCAAATGATTCAGATTTTTCATCATCCAATTCCAACTCTATTTTCTCAGGTTCTTCTACCCTTGGTAGGAATTCTTGTTTGGAAACATCTTTACCTCTCTGAAAACAACATTTCAACTATAAACAATCTTCTTGTATTTTGGTTTCCAAAGATTATAACCTTTCACACCATATTTATAACCAATAAAGATACACGTTTCATCCTTTTTATCAAGCTTACTCCTATTTTACTTTGGAACATGTACATAAGCATCACAACCAAACAATCTAAGATGTTGAAGAGAGGGTTTCTTTCCATTCCATACCTCATGTGTAGTTTTATCATCCAACACTGATGAAGGTGATCAATTGACTTGGTAACATGTTGTGCCCACTGCCTCTGCCCAGAATTCTTGTCCTAACTCGACACTGCTAAGCATGCTCCTTTATTTTTCCACCGATGTCTTGTTGATCCTTTCTGCAACTCCATTCTGTTGAGGTGTGTATGGAGTAGTCTTTTTCCTTTCTATACCACACTTCTTACAGAATTCTTCGAATTCATTTCTGCAGAATTCTCCACGATTATCTATCCTCAATACCTTTAATTTCTTCTCTGTCTGATTTTCTACCAGAGCCTTAAACTCTTTAAATTTATCAAATACCTTAGATTTCTTTCTAAGAAAATAAATCCATGTCTTTCTTGATAAATCATATATGAATGAAACATAATATACATATTTACCTAGGGATGGAAAATGAACAGGTCCAAACACATCATTGTGTATCAACTCTAATATCCCCTTTTCTCTTGTAGCAATAGATGGTAATCTTACTCGATTTTGTTTACCATATATGCAATGTTCACAGAAATCAAAATCCAGAGTGCAATTAGACATTCCTTCAACCATACCTTTATCATGTAGTGTTCAAAGGCCCTTTTATCCAATATTCCCCAGTCTTTGATGCCACAACATGGTCTTCTTTTCTGGGACAATCTTGGTTGTGTCTCCTTCATTTCTCTGCTCAGGGACAACATAACTGTTACACCCATTAGTATAAGTGCTTCCCAACAAATTGTACAGAGTTCCACATTGAAATCCCCTCATCAACACCATTTCTCCTCGTACCATCTTGAAAGTGCCCTTTCCAAATGCAATATCCACTCTTGCATCATCCAACTTGCTTACAAATATTAGGCACCTGGCTAGTTTTGGAATGTGCAAAACCCTAGGGAGAGTTCTAATCCTTACATATTTTAGTATCAACTTAACCCTTCCATGTCCCATTATTTTGGCTATTGAGTCATCTTCTAGGAATTCATCACCACCATCGTATTTTTCATATTCAGAGAACCACTCCCTGTGAGGGGTCATATGGTATGACGCACCTGAGTCAATCAACCATACATCACGGTCTGCATGTGTACCTGTATATGCCAGGTAAACATCACCTCCTTCTTCAATGGAGGTTTTTTCCACTATGGAAGAGGTACTATCAGATCCCTTTGGTTTATCAACCTTCTTAGACTTACAATCTTTCTTATAATGCCTTGTTTTACCACACTTACAACATTTTCTCAAAGATTTTCCTAGAGACTTAGATCTACCTATAGATTTAGACCTCCCCCCCAAAGACTTACCATGATTCTTTTCTTGGGTATGACCTCTTATAGATAAATCATCTGTGCTATGACCATCCATTCTTTTTCATCTCATCTCTTCAGATAACAAGGATGCAACTACATCATCATACTTCAATGTAGATTGAGTGGTACTACCAATTGCTACAACCAGATTATCCCAAGAGTCTGGCAAAGAACATAAAAAATTAATACACTTATATTATTCTGCAATTGTAATATTAACAGAGACAAGTTGACTTACCAGAGTATTAAAGGGATTCATATGTTTTGTCACAGAATCTCCATCTTCCATCCTAAGATGATACAACTTATTTCGAAGAAACAACTTGTTTACCAGGGAATTTGATTGATACAAATTCCCTAACTTGTCCTATAGTTCCTTGGTTGTAGATTCTCCTGAGACATTCAACAACATCGAATCTACCAGGAAGAGTCGTATAGTACTCCTTTCTCTTCTGTCCAACTTCTCCCATTCTTCCTTCGACATACTAGTAGGTGGTGTACTAGTAGCTTTTGTACTAGCAGGTTGTGTACCAGTTGACTATGTGCTATTAGGTTGCGTACCAGTAGGCTGTGTACTAGGATCCAGAATGATCCATTTTTCCTTGTCTACAAGAAGGTCCTCCATCTTGAGCTTCCATAGTTCAAATTTTTTACTGTTGAACTTCTCTATCTTGATTCTAGAAGAGCTTGCCATTCCTCTTTCTACACTCGAATAACCACTGCAAAATCTCCCACTAAACCCAGGTTTATCACAGACCCAAGATAAACTTGATCTATCAAGACCGAGCCAAACCCTTAGCAACAAAGGTGTCCCTATGAAGCCAAAAATGAGCTCTAATACCACATATAATTTTTAAAACTGTAAAGTAAAGAAATGCATATATATTCTTAAGAAAAACATAAATTAATCAATGGATCATACACATAGTACACAAAGATTTATACCAGAAACCCTTAACCGGGAGAAAACCTTTCAACTCTTTATTGTATTAATTTCACCATTCACCATACAATATATATACAATGTTTTTAGGTATTCCATAGATACCAAAACCACAATCCCTTAATACATGATTAATTTTTGAATATGACATGCCCACACACACACATGCAAAGAATATAACACATACCCAATAGTTTTTAGGAAACATTGGTCGGGTTTGACCACTTTTGGACTTTGACAGGTTAATCGAAGATGGAGCGCTGAGGCGGAGATGAGATCATGGGATCTCACTTATTTTGTGGACCTAGAAAGGGGTTCATTAGGGTTTTTGTATTAGGGTTTTGGGATGTCGGCCCATGGGTTTACCCATGATTAGGGCTTTTTGTAGGGATGTAAAAGTATATATAGGAAGGAATGTAATGTAGAAGTAGCGAAGGGTGCTTGGTGTTTAGTGCAATAAAATTAGTATATAGCTAAGTGCAAGAGGCAAGTAGTCCTAAGTTGATTTCTACAACAGAATGTGTATGTAATACTTTGTGTGTAATAGAGGAGTTGTCTCTATGCCTTGACCTAATTTTGGGAAGGTGGATTTGGTGCTTAGTGCGCAGATCACCTATCCGATGTGAAGCTAGGCTCTATGACTTAGTGCACAGAAGTAGAAGAATGTAAGATATTGAAGAATAATAAAAGAAGAAGAAGAATTTGGTGGATGTAGCCCCACATTGGGGTGAACCACATATATCATGTGTTGATGGTTTTCTTAGTGCTCTAATGTTTATGTTGTAAATTTTCTTAGTGCATTGAATGTTATGAATGATAGATAGATCTATGAATGCTTAGCGCTCTGTTTATGTTGAATGTGTTAGATATAACTTCTAATGCTAAGTGAGATGTATATTTTGTTATTGTTACTGCATCAATATGTACTTAGGGTTTGATCTGCAATGTGAATAAAGATTATGAATTAATGTGCGTTGTCCCTAAGTACTCTGCAAAGTGTCAAAATCACAGATGTGTGTCCCATATTGGTTACATAAACTTGAGTCTTATAACCCCCCTTACCTATAGCTTGGGTGAGACTTCATCTTCTTCGCAAGTGTTGCCAAAAGGGCCGGTAGTTAGGGTTTTTTTGGTGCGTTGTTGAAGCGTTGAATGCTGGGTCTTCCCCTGTGCCAACAAATGGTTCCGCTGCCAGGACCTGAAACTATAATTGTTGGGAATTGAAAGAAAATAGAAGCTTTGTGCATAGATATTTTGTTGTAGTGTGTAGTATTCTACTTGACTTGCGAAGATCTATGTTAATAAAGAGACCCGATAAGATATTGAAAAAGGTAAAGCTTTCAGCTTAGATAGAATAAGATAAGTGGAATTTTTTTTTTTGAAAGAATGAATCTAGGTATGTTTGATAGATTCTCTCCTAGTCTGAAAGCTAGGGTAAAGTTAGAAGAAAGAGTTGATCTGAATCAATTTGATAGAATTAGAGAAAGATATGTTATTCCTATGCATAGAAATAATTTTTGGACTAATGAATGGATGCGGGAACCTAGAAAGAATTTTTTCAATTGCAGGTCCAACATTGTCATCCTAATGCGTAGTACAAGATAAGTTGGGGAACCTACAAGAGGAAGAGAGGAGTGACATTATGATATAACTAAAGAATACTGAGACATCTTGCTAAGGAATTCCTTGGTGCAGGTCCTACTTGTCTATGTTGTAAAATAGTTGGTCATAAAGTTGAAGACTGTCCACGGATTTTGCTAAAGTTGAACAAATTAACATGATTCAAGAGAATAAGAGCATATTAGAGAATCATAAAGAGAAAGAATCAGAGAAAGATCAAACTATGATACTACAGTTAAAATAAGTAATGGATGATCACAAAGATGTCAGTTTATCATAGATCTTGCAGGGAAAATAATGCATAAATACAAGAATAGGAAACTTCGACATAGACTATGTCTTGGATGAAGAAACACAAGTGAACATTATGACAGAAAGCACTTGGAAAATTTTGGGAAATCCTATTGTGGTACCTTCATTGGGAAGAATAGGCTTGTTTAAAGGAAATATGATAACCCTATGTGGAAGAGTTACTAATGTACCTGTCATCATCCATGGAACATCGACTCAAGAAGAATTTGAAGTTACTAGGTTTGTTGAGAACATCGCTCCTTTTCCACTTTTGTTAGGAACAACTTGGATCGAGAAGGATCATATAAGATGGAAAGCAGAGGAAGAAGCTATAGAAAAGAAAAAGAAATAACTAAGGGATTTCATAGCTAGAAGAATAGATTAACCAATGCAAGAACGAGAAGTTGAGTCGAAGAAACAGAACGCAAGAGAATTAGCTATCAAGGTTGAAAGAACACAAGAAGCTTTGCAAGACCTATCCATTCAAGAAGAAAGTATATCCACCCAAGAAGTAGTAAGGGGAGGGATTTTAACTTCAAACCCTTTGAGAGAACATCAATTGTGCAAATCTACCACACTAGGAGAAGATAAGAATAAGAATAGAAAGAGGAATCCAGAGACTCAGATCACAAGAAAGAAGGCAAGGAACATCAATAAGAAGAAAGACAAGCTGGAAAAGCTACAGGAAGTGACAGAGAAGACTTCGCAGAAGGAAGAATTGTAGGTTCTGAACCTCGTCGGAACAACAACACCACACACAATGGGATTTCACCATGGCTAAGCTATATGATCATTGGAGGCACCCTGACTGTTAGAACGATGCTCCGAACGGCTAAGGAACACATTTATGGGAGACTAGACCATGTTTGGGATGATGAGAACATACCATAACAGACAGATTCATATTGATTGAGGCATTCCTGTCTGTTGGAGGAATATGTTATGATGCTTACTTACTTAACCTATCTGACGTTGCACCGAGACCACTTTTTGCTACTCATGATTATATGAGAAAGGAAACAAAGTGATTGTGTGTGTTGAACTGTGTTATTATACCTCTCCATCTGTTGTTTAACTCACTATCCTCTCACCTACCCTAACTTATTTGTTCACAATGAGAATGTCGGTCGAGCGCAACAAGCTAGAGAAGTATGTTGAAGAAGTTATGAAGAATTTTATGGATGATAAATCTATGTCTGAGGGAGTACAGGAATCTTTGACCAAGGGACTGCAGGTTTCCCCTTCGACTGGACATCTCTCATAATGTGCCAACCTTGCTACCGAGAAGTGAAGTAAGCATCAAGATGATCTAGCTAATGTGAAGAAGATCCCTTCGATCTTACCTGATTACATCTCGCCTTTAGCTGGTATTTTTAACCACGACAACATTCCACAGAACTTTGATTATACATTGATCACCGCATATATCCTGAATGGGATACGCGTAGAAGGAATCCAATTGGGAGAGATCCCAGCACTGAATAACAACGATTTCAATCTCGGCAATAGAAATAGCTATGCAATGCTCACATAACATATATATTTGATGAAGATGATTGGGAAGAAGCCTCACATAGTCTCCCAGTCATGGATTAAGGAGCTCGCATAGTCCATGATATTGAACATGATGAAGATTCCTCACTTTGGCTGATATCAGTAGGCTAACGCTTGCGTTAAACTCCTCTTATTGTGTTATCATGGAGGATATCTATGGCTCGACATGTGCATTACTATGGATCCCGCATTGATCCACTTGATCACAGGACTGAGAATGTAGGGACCCGACCCTCAACAGTTCTACCCAGGGAAGAATTTAGATTGCTCCCTGGAACAATGCATAAAGGAGGCATACGACGAATTTGAGAAGGGAAAGCGAGGCTACAAGGTAGCCTCCATCCAGGATAGCACAATGTGCCTAACTTGTCAGCTTATAGCTGGCAATATCATCAGAATGAACCACCCCACGCAGATCATCGGGTTTTTGGTGGACCTCCCAGGAAAGTGCGTGAAGGGGATGCAAATGAACTGGGAGAGCTACCTCATCAATGAACTCAAGAAAGATTGTCGTGAAGAAGAGGATCAAGGATACGAGTTCCATTTCAGCAGGCTTCTTGTGTTGTTCGCATTTGTCACTTGGAAAATGTTGGAAGGAGCTGCGTTACCGGAGATTGAACCTTTGGATCCATTGGCCACGAATTTCTCCACTCTATGGTACATGAATGACATGTCAAAGAAGTGGTAGTGGAACGTAGTGTTCCACACATACTATCAGCATATGAAGGTTGCTATTTATTCATTCCCTTGCATGAATCGGCAAACATTACACCAGTACATACGATTATCTAAGTTCCACACATATCGACATTTCATTTATATCACTACGCACAGGGATGAGAGAAAGGAGAATTTATAGTCCTACTATAAGTTGACCAACGAGGATATGGATGAGATCACCAAGGAATGGCCGGTAGAGTTCCTTGTAATGGTTGATGATGCATAACTCTCCGACCCTGACATCATCAGAATCCCCTTGGTCACCCAGGTCGAACATGTCGGAAAGACCAGTGCAAAGAAGAAGAAGAAAAAGGAGGAAGTCCAAGACATAGAGACTGATGAGGAGGACAATGCCTCAAAATAAAGTATACTTGGCTCGCCTGCAAGAGGAGGAGGAGAAGAAGTAAATCAATAAGTAGGATGGGAAGAAGGAGAAAAATAAGGAGAAGGAAAAGCTACACCACTGAAGGACCTCCCTACTGAGACAAAAACATCAAAGAATAGGAAGGGTTATTCACAGAAACCCTCAGCAAGAAAGAAGACCCGTGCAAATAAGCCCCAGCTAGAGGCTACACTCATAGAGGATGACATTAGTCTAGTCCACAGAGTGATGGAGGATGCATCCGAGGACCTATTAAAAAGATATGACATGAAGAAAGAAGAGTTGTATGTAATAGTTGAGAAGGAGCTAAAGGAGATACAACAAGCTATTCAAGTTAGTTGCACAGTGCCTACATGCCTTCATCATCAAAGACTAAAGAGTTGGGGGATGAATCGGACCAACTTCGTAGATTGGCATATGCAATAGAGGCTCAGATTCAATGAGTCCAAGAAGAAAAGGAACAGGCTACAGAAGCCCTGAAGAAAGAGAAAGAATAAATCTTGGAGCAACTACGAGTTGTGCAGTAGTATGTAATCGCGTATGAAAATGAGAGAGATGAGTTTTGGGCAATGCTCGAGGGAGAAAAATTGTAGATACAGAAGGAAAAGGACTAGCTTCTCGTAGAGCAAAATACAGTCAAGGAAGTTGTGAGAAAATCACATCGCTCTGTGTCATGCTCAACACAGGAGGAACATGAGGCAGTTGAGATCCAAGTGATGAAGCTCGTTGATGTCATTCAACAGCTTCAAGAAAGGGTAATGGATTTGGAGCTTCAATAAATACCTAGCACTCTGCAGGAAGTGTGCAATCAGAGGGAGGAAGATGCTAAGAGCATAGTGGAAAGAATCAAAATCCTCACCTCAGAGTGCAAGAATCTAATTAACATAAGTGTGTTAGACCTATGAATGCCTCGTGGAAGACCCGAAGCTTAGTAATTTGGAAGAAAAACTATAGGAGGCATAGTAGTAGGCACTGATAGTTCAAGTGCAGATGAATTCACTCGCTGCAATCGAGATAATTAAGATATCATAAGAACAACGCGTAGTTTTAGCAACAGATTACTTCCATCTAGGTCAGGGTCATGGAAGTCACACAGAGGCTACAACTGGTGCAGGACAAATCCTACACAGTGTTTGAAGAGATCGAAGGACAAGGCTCATAGCTGGACCAAGTGGTTCTGACAGTGGAACAACAGCTGGAAGGGCCTGTTATCGAGAAAGTACTCCAGGAATTCGCTAAGTAGGAAGCTCAGGTGAAGCAACAGGTTGAGGCAGCTCGAGCTAAGCTAGAGGCCTTTGAAGTAGTGTTTCCAAGATCTGAGTGAGTCGGGACAAGTCACAGGTGACTATTGGGGTCCTGTTGGCCCTCGACCAAGTTTTGAGGAAACATTGGTCATGTTTGACCGCTTTTGGACTTCGACAGGCTAGTTGAATATGGAGCACCCAAGCAGAGCTGAGATCGCGAGATATCACTTATTTTGTGGACCCAACAAGGGCTTCATTAGGTTTTTTGTATTAGGGTTTTGGGATGTCTGCCCATGGATTTACCCATGATTAGGCATTTTTGTAAGGGATGTAAAAGTATATATAGGAAGGAATGTAATGTAGAAGTAACAAAGGGTGCTTGGTTCTTAGTGCAAACAAAGTAGTATATAGCTAAGTGCAAGAGGAAAGTAGTCTTGAGTTGCTTTATGCAACAAACTATGTATGTAATACTTTGTGTCTAATAGAGGAGTTTGATCTGTGCCTTGAACTGATTTTGGGAAGGTGGATTTGGTGTTTATTGTGCAAATCACCTGTCCAATGTGAAGCTAGGCTCTGTGGCTTAGTGCATAGGATCAGAGGAATGTAAGAGATTGAAGAAGAATCAGTTGGTGGATGTATCCCCACACTAGGGTGAACCACGTATATCATGTGTTGATGGTTTTCTTAATGGTGTAATGCTTATGCTGTGAATTTGATTAGTGAATTGAATGTTATGAATGATAGATAGATCTATGAATTCTTAGTTCTCTGTTTATGTTGAATGTGTTAGATCTAACTTCTGATTCTATGTGTGATGTATGTTTTTTTATTGTTACTGCGTCGATCTGTACTTAGGGTTTGATCTCCAATGTGAATAAAGCTAAGTAATTAATGTGTGTTGTCCCTAAGTAATCTACGAAGTTTCATAATCA
Source organism: Picea engelmannii (assembly GCA_009831015.1). Lineage (NCBI taxonomy): Eukaryota > Viridiplantae > Streptophyta > Pinopsida > Pinales > Pinaceae > Picea > Picea engelmannii. The sequence continues at coordinate 167,175 of ML791619.1, forward strand.
TATATCTATGTCCTATCTTGGTTACAGACACTTGAGTCATGTAACCTCCCTTGCCTTTACCTCGGGTGAGACTGCATCTTCTTTGCAGGTGTTGTCGAAAGGGTTGGCACTTAGGATTTTGTTGGTTTGTTGTTGAAGCGTTGAACCCTGGGTCTTCCCCTGTGCCAACAATATTCTATATAGGTGGGACCCCATTGTATATCATGGTGAAAAATAAATGCTTCTCTGAATTGCACTCATGACAACTTTACGAAGAATATTACATTTTGAGAAAACGCGAGAATTCAAAGAAAGTTTCACATGCAATCAATGATGATAAGGGATGGAAATTTAAAATTCGAAGGAAAGTGACAAAAAATTTGGTTATAACTTCTATACATATGCTTTGGCATATGGTTAAAATTCATATTTCAACTCACACTCACTTTGATTATAGCATATTACATTCATGGTATTGGTTATATTATGTGGACAATATTTATGGTTTATGGAATTGCTCGAGGTCAATCGATCCTTGCAAAGTGGAACTTGTTAGAAATATGGCACATATTATATAATTGACGTTGGTATAAAACTATGGTATAGAGGGTTTTTTCGTTTCAATTTGGAAAAAGGAAGTGACATGTTGGATTTGAATTAAACTTGATTAATGCAAATGACAAATTTTGGATGGAATCCACCCTAGCTATGGTTGATGGAACTTAATGAGTGGGTGGAGAAGGAACGTGCATTTATTGCATGTCATTCTTACCCACCTCGAGCTCACCACCCTCTCCTTATCGCACATTTTGGTTTCTCTTGTTAGTTTTCCTCCGTTTCTCTCTATTGTTGGAGAATATTGGTGTTCCTTGGTTATTTTTGGTGCTTTCCTCACAAGTATGGTGACTCTCACCCTCCCATTCATCATTCTAGCCTCGATCTGGATAGAATATCTATGTTGGCTCTTAGAATTCGTATGCAGAGTGCTTGCTTTCTGAAAGATATGGTGGATGGATCTGTATTTTGTCTGTGAAAATGATATTGGTTGGCATTTTGAATGTTTCAAATTAGAATTTGTTTAAATTCTCCTTCATGTTGAAAGTGGTAGGTTATCTTTTCACCTAGGGTGGATGACTGGTTATTATTGCTCCTTGTTGTTGATAGAGTTATGGAAATTTTTGTTTTTTATCACCCACGTCCCAGGATAGAATTCTAGAGGGTTTTTATGGTAAACAAATGATAAGGTCAGTTATGGGTTTATTTAAAGGAATATTTTTACCTCCTTCTCTACTCATGAGAAGTTGTTTCCCTGTTTAGTTGTCATTTCACAGTTTGAATGAATGCAAAGTTGTTTTTTACCTTGCGGTCACCTTGGAAGAGATTGTGTCAAACCTTGTGTTAAACTTGTTGGAGGTTTTGGTTTCATGTTATAAACCCCACTTTCTGAGTTGTCCCAACCACCTAGTTGTTTAGACATTGCTCTCCCTTATCACGACTATTATAAAATTGAACTCGAGTTTTGAATTGGTTATGTGTTAATCCAATAGTGAAAAAATTTGTTACCTGCATATCTCCTTCATTCATTGGCTCATTACCTACATGATTTTTGGTCATTTCGAAGACTGTATAGTGAATAAAAGAAAAATAACACCAGGGTTTCGAACCCAACCTGTCACATAGCAAATACTAGAAGTAGATGCCATCCTCACATGTTGAATAGTTGTTTTCATATGTTACACTCCATTGTGCGCTTGATGTGGTCTATTTTAATTAATGAAATTATTATGTTAATACTCCATCATATGAAAAGAACTTTGCAAATAAAAGAAATAAATTGTATAGTGGGAAGAAATTTGTTATAGTTTTTTTGGATCGTTAATGATTGGAGCTAGTTGATTTTTAAAGAAAAGGAAAAGAGACCAGCTAATAGAATAAAGAGTTTGGAACCCAATCCATTGTGTAGCAATTTAAATTAGTTTATGTGAATTATTAATTTTGATGACATGTTCTTTTTCTCGGCCTCCTCATGTTTTCTCTAAGCGCGTTGTATATGATCGTTGATAGTTGGAATGATCGACAATCTATGTATAAATTGTGTTGTTGTTCGAAGAATAAAAATAGGAATTGACTGGCTGAGTTTGAAAGTACTAGAGTTTTACTTTGTGTTTGATATAGAAGTTCTTGTGTCTTCAAATTTGATATTTCCTAGAGTTTAAAATGTTTTTGGAAATTAAGGGTATGTTATTTTATTTAATGGAACAATGTCCATTTCATTTCCCGTTCATTATTGTTGAACAACTGAGAGGGGGGGTGAATCAGTTGTTACTGTGCTTAAACTATTACGCCCATTTTAAACTCTTCATAGAACAATCAGTGACGATCACAATGATGCATAGAAGTAAGAAATAGAATATTAAACATCAATAACACACATGAAATTTACAGAGATAGATATTTCCTGACGAAACCCATAAAGGGAAAAACTTCTTCTTCTTGATATGATAAGTAATCTTTATTTTCTTTACATTATCATACTTGTGAGCTCCAAGTCCTCTTGAGGCTACAACCTCGGTTTTTCAAGATGCAACTTGCTAAGAGCACGAACTCTCTTTTTTCTCTATCACCTACTAAAAGGAAGCACCAACTCCCTGATTTCTCTAGCACCCACTAGAAGGAAGCACCAACTCCCTAAGTGTTCCAGAACCAACTGGATGGAAGCACCAACTTCCAGTCACACAGGCACCAACCTGTATAACAACGAATGATATTTCTCCCTTTCACCACCCTGGCTTTTATGGTTGCAACCAGATGGAAGTTACAACTCCCTGTGTTCAAGCACCCACTTGAAACTCTGAGGACAATAGTCCTCCTTGGCACCTCCCAACCATATTGAAATATAAATCTTTGCTTACTTGAATCTATTACAGTGATACAATATTCATCAATGGCTTACCAATATCATCACTGTTCTGATACACTTCTATGCTTTTCTTGCTTCAGTGTCCTCCTCCTTGCATATTCATAAGCTTTATGTTATTCTACTCTGTCTCTACATGCACACCTCGACTTTTTATTCCTCTCTCAGGTATTCATTTCTTTTCTATGCACTGCACTTCTTCTATATGATTCAACAATTGTACACAAATTTCTTTTACCCACATGAATAACTCTCTATAGAACTCTTCTCCTCTTCTCTGTTTTGTGTATATTTATCATACCCAATCCTCTGCCAGATCATACACCTAACTCTTCATCCCCTCTGACAATTACACTGAGTCTATTATTCATACATGGTCATTATGCTGAGACTCTTTGGCTTCACTGGAAGTTACCATCTTCGACCCTTTTCCTTCTGTAAATCAACTCTATGATGAGTCTTCATACCACTGTCATATACCTCAAGAATCTTCAACTTCTCTGATAATCACCTTGCAGCCTCTTCAAATTCTCTAGATGAAACCATCAATGGATTTTTGTAGTTACAATCAGTTCATCTCTAGTAGCTACTAAGAGAACCTTCATGCACTCATCCCTTTGACGCTTTTTCCTTTCCTGAGAAAACTACACAATGGAATTTTATATTTTCTTGCTAAGCCCCTTCCTTTCACATGACCATCGGCGGTGACTGTATGCCTAACCAATAGTCATTTTACAATTTCTCATTTCAGGCGATCAACAGTGAGTCACATTGGTTTTCCCGACTCGTGAAACTCAGAAATGGAGCCTAACACTGCTAGCTCCTTCAGTTATATTCCTATGATGTGACCACAAGCTATGATCAAGGGTCAAGCAAAAAGGTTCTTCGCAATTTCGTATATCGCAAACTCCTGCTATGAGTTTCCTCCAAACTCCTGATACGCAAAACTCCGAAATGAATTCATATTAGACCAATGGTCAATGTATATCTCTCTGATCGATGGCTACGATCAATATCGTGGACTCTGAATTCATATTAGATCAATGGTATAGATCCTTGGTTATTATATGGCCCAAATCATTTCGCGACTTCGCATATCGCGAGTTCCTACAACTCTCACCTTTGACTTCTCCAGCTCGCAAGTCAGTGAAATGTTGATCTCTTTCCATGTGTCCTTTGGATTGTGACTTCCTCCAACTCTCACCTTTGACTCTTCCAGTTCATGATTCAATGAAATTTTAATCGCTCGCCATGTGTCCTCTAGCTCCAACGACCAGGATTCCTTCGGAGCTTTGGAGTGTTGACTGACTCCTGGGATTATCCTCCTTGCAGCTCCACTGGATCTAAAAATTGTTGGTCCTTTGCACTCTGATCCGATCGCTGATGTATAATCTCCTCCTCTATGCTCTACTCCTATCTAGACTCTGATCTAATGGACATCAGTTATTTTGGATCGATGATCCACCAGCTACTGTCGCTTCTCCTCCTGAGATTTGGCTTTCTCAAATCTCTAAGTGTCAAAGGCCATGACCTTTGATCCTTCTGCGAGCCTTGATGAATTGGACCTCATCTATGTTTCTGGGAATTCTATCTCTCCTGAGCTTTGGTAATGGAATTCACCTTGGCTCTGACACCCACTTGTGCCCTGTGTGCAATGCTATGTTATTCCTTTTCAACTTCTCGACCTTGTTCTTTTGTGTCTTCATTGCTAGAAACTATTCTTTCCATGTACACTTTGTTTGTAAACCTGCCATCATCATTGTTGTTCTTGCCATCAATGAAAAGAACACTCTTCCTGTAAACATGCCAACAATTATACCATTTTTCACTCCTTACAATCCCACCATCTTCCCATACTCATTTTAATTCCCTGTTCTGTTATTATAAATGACATTTCAAAAGAAATAATAAAAAGGAGAAGGAAGTGATTGGTGTTTAAATTGGAGATGTAAGTATTGTTTTGATATGGAAGTTTCATGTATGTTGCTTGAATAGTATCCAATGGTGGTCCATGTCCATGCTACCACTTTTCATTCATTACCAACTGTTAATCTTCCCAATAACTCTATCATTCCTTGTTCAATAGCAATTATTTATTGATTTCAGTAATATGATGAATGGATTGATTGCATGTGCTTCTGTTGAGGATGATAGAGCCAACCTTTGATTTTATTTAGGTAGGGTTGATGCATGGACTGCCAATAGTTTTCATAACTAATTGGAACATTGATTCAGGATAATATTTTTCAGCAAAGGCAATAATGGATAAGATAATAGAGGAAGGGGAAATTATGACACAGACCCCCAACTCCCAGGTCGAGATCCACTCATAGGATCGTTCAAATCTCCCTCTCTGAGCCGAAGTGGCTCTGTTGGATCCCTATTGGAACCTTCAACACTTTCGATCCATAGGTCCTTATGAAGTGAGCCTGCATGGACAAACACCAGGTGCAAACTCAAATCCCCTAGGCCAAAAAGGGAATGTTGTTCTCTTTTCTAAATTTGGGACTTCGGGGTTCGTGAGTTCACAATACCTGTTGTCAAGTTTCTCGGCCTTCCAACTGCCAAAAACCGAAGTGATGGATCCCTAAAATGTTGCCACGTCCTCCTCTTGCATGCCTTATCGCGTTTCACGATTTCATGAATCTCAGAACGAAGAATTTCTTATCCCTCGTCTTCCCGAATTTTGAAATGCTGAAACTCGATAAGTCAGCCAAAAGTTGACTTCCACATGGGTCGTGTCACTTTATCGGGGTTTCAGATTTTGCGATTTCAGGAATCCGGATGCAAAGCTACCAGCTCTTCGACCTTTAAAACCTTGAAATCCAAAATAGTACCTCCAATGAAATCAATGGCTATAATCCTCCCTTCGATCCAATGACTAGCGTGATTTTGGACTTTCGAATACCGAGAGTTCAAGACTCTCGATCCCAAACCTCTGTCCTCTCAGGTTCTCGAACCCCGCAATGATCTGACAGCTTTCAATAGGTCATGATCAATGGTCCACATTGATTCCTGATACTAACTGATGGGTTTGTCCTCCCCTATCCACCTTGTAGCTTCTTTGGATCTCACGGTCCTCGCGACTTCGAAAGTTCTCCTGGGAGAGTTCTGACGGATCGTTCCTCCTTTTCGACAACTTCTGTGAAATAAACCAAAGTTCTCTCCTACTGAAATTTACTTTAGCTGGATGAATTCAACCCTCATCTTCCTTTGAAGTAGTTCAAAGGTGTTATCCCTCCTGAGCTTACCTCAAAACTCAATCCTCCCAAAAGGGTTCCTTCTCGCACTCGTTGCGGCAACCGCTCAAATACTCTTGGGTATTTGATCTTTCGACTCTTTGCATTCCCTGCAACAATAGTCCTTCGATATCTCCCTTTGTTGATAAGTCCCAAGACTTCCAATGCCTGCTCACTCCTTGCACGGATTTTAGGCCTCACCTGGACTTCTGCAGAAATGAGAACAATGGTATCTCTCCCGAGATTTCAGAGATAAAATATAAACCCTCGTCAATGCACTCCTTGCAGACGATTTCACTGCACTCCTTGCATGAAATTCTCACCCAGGAAGAGAAAAAATTGAAACTCATTCTCTCTCTCTCAGACTTCAAACATTCACATGAAATCATACATTCACACAATATTAAAGAAAATGCATAACAGAGAGAATAAACAACCATAAGCATACCATTCAACATGTATACACAAAAAGCATCATAATACCATGAATCTGAATCAAAGCTTCATATATTAATTTAGAACTTATGTACATGGGTTCTTCTCTACAACTCTCTGCTACATCTCTCCTCCTACTCTATGCTCTATGCTCTATTCTCTCTCTCTAATGTTACAATGATACAAAGGTGAGGATGTCTATAGTCGATTTTTCCTCCTACACTCCTAAACTGTCTAATCTTCATTCAAACCTACCTACTTTCATTTACTACGCATAAATGCCTTAATGTTTTACAGATGAGAGAAATCACTCAAGATCTGTTTACAATATTGTTGAAGAAAAATCTCCCTGCGGACAGGTAGATCTCCTCAAAGAGATAGACTCTTAACTCTAAGACAGAAAGTGCTTATCATGGTCACTGACTTCCTTTTAGATCTAGGTGGACTTGTGTGTGAGGATGAAGGATAAAATAAGTACCTTTTACCAGCGTTTGTCCCTGCATGCTCCGAGTTGAGCTCCAATATTTCACTCCTCGATAATCCCTGTAGACAAACAATGGTACAAGGTACTTATTTTCTCCTTCCTCCTCACACACTAGTCCACCTAGATATAAAAGGAAGTCAGTGACCATGATAAGCACTTTCTGTCTTAGAGTTAAGAGTCTATATCTTTGAGGAGATCTACCTATCCACAGGGAGATTTTCCTTCAACAAAAAATGGTGACTCTTGTAATGACGACACTTGTGACACTATCAAAGTGAGTATTTTTTATGTGTAACAGATTTCCCCCCAAAGTATGAAGTTATAATACAGGAACTGATAAATGAAATTCTTTGTAGACTTTCAAGCAAGTGTATAGACGCAGAGAACCTGACAAAAGCTGCACACAAACATCCAACAAATATTATGACATGTTTCAAACCCAAGGCAGGCATACCTATCCTTGGGTGATCAAGACTTGTAAGATATTGCCACCATAAAATACACTGCGGATCCATAATTGTATTGATAAAAGGTATAGCCACTGGGGATACAGTGTGGATCTATACTCTGATGACCTGAACTAATCGTAGCCACGAAGAATACACAGTGGATCTATGAGATGACAAGACATAGCCACGATCAATACAAAGTGGATCTATGTGACAGTATAGGTTCCATTGTTCAAGAGCAACTCCTTCGCAACCTGGGAAAAGTACATATCAAAGTGATCAGTCAACCCAGGGTCTTTTTACCGATCCCGATGTAGTACGAATCTAATCATGTGAATAGATGTCCTGATGTCGAACATGGCAGAAACCACTTGATTACCAGTCAATAATGCAAACCGTTAACAAGCACGAGGGAGATCACCATTAATGTCAATGATTCCCAAGGTACCCTAGTACATTCCAATGAATGTGAATGGATGAGCTAGAGTCGAACATCCATGGAATCATCTGATCAGAGGTCAATGATGTAAACCTGCTGTTGGACGTGAGGAGGCCTTCCATTGAGGCATGCAGGTCCCAAAGTACTAACTGGTTTCTAAGTCTAATTCTTGGATAATGTGTTGAACTCGACAAGAATAGGCTCGTCGAAGGAGGGCCTTGATGTATCACCCATCAACGTCACGAAACAGACATAGAGATGTAATTGGTAGATCAAATGAACATGGACTGACACAGATATTGAGACAAGATATTTGTGATGGCTGAATCCCGAGGTGGATACTTCCCTTGAACACTGAGGCACAATAGTAGAAACATGACATGGACCAAAACTTCACGATGCAGTGGATGTTGTGACTTACGTCAGGTGACCCAGAGGAGTGAAAGAAACTCAAAGGATTGGCTTAGAGCATAAGTTTAGCGGATTAAGGTGTGCACAAAGACAAAGTGTCACGTTCAAGGGCGACTCGAAGGGTTATTTGGTAGTGTTCTCAAAAAACTGCTTGGCTTGCTTCTTTCAATTTCCCCCCCATCCAGATAGATGAGTACCTCTTTTTAATTTAATGAGCTCAAGGAGGATAACACATGCTCGATAAAACTCACCTTCGGTAAGTTCCTCTTCCTTTGTTTAACGAACTGGAAGAAGTAAGGGTTCGATCCCATATGGTCCTGTCAATGTTTTGTTTAGCGAGTCCAAAGACAGAAAACTCGAAGGTTTTTCATGATTATAGAGTCTAGAAAAACACTTAAAAGAGAATTCTCTCAGTTCCTTTTTCATAAAGTAGTCTGACGAGACCGAAAAAGAGATAAACTATCGCTCAACAGACGTTGTCTTCAAATACTTTAATGAGCGTGAAGAGAACAAGGTCACTCGGTAATCTTTTCATCTTTAGAGAGTCTGAAAAGAACTTAAAGACGACTCCAATGTTGTCCTTTTTTGTAATGTTAGTCTCGTGAGGCCAAAAAAGAGATAAATTATCACTCGAAAGACACCCTTTCAAACCATTTTAATGAGTGGGAAAGGAAGCAAAATCACTCGGCAATATTTTCATGTTTAGAGAGTCTGAAAAAGAGCTTAAAGGAGACTCCAGGGGGTTCCTTTTGCGTGTATCCATACAGGTCCGAAAAAGAGATAAAATTCTACCTGGATGCATTCTCATGTATTTACGATCACGAGAAAGAGCAAAGACTAAGCTCGGTGTGCCCCCAGCTAGAAAGTTGGTGGCTTAACTCCAGAATGGATCATCAAAGGTTGGAGACATGCCCTCCAAGCTTCAATTCATTCACCGACTCTGAGGTCATCACCAATTTCTCTAGTAGATGAGAAAAAGGAGAAGTGTGGATGAAAAGAAGGTTTAAGAGAGATGACTGTTTCATTTTTTAACGAGCTTGACACAGGAAAAGAACTATGCTCAAGGCCTCTGTTTCATTTTTTAACGAGATTGCCACAAAGAAGAGAAACTATGCTCGCGGTTTCATCTGATCAGGGCTTCCAAAAGGATCATGCTCTGGAAGGGTGCCATGTCAAAGGATAAAACGTGGTCATGGCCTCCAGGAGATCTTCACTGGATGGAAGATAATCAATCTGGAAGGAACACATGTCGAGGGTCATGACAGGGGCAAGGCGATCGGGCTCCAATAACCCTACCGAAGAGATTACCATGTCCACTACCAGATCCAAATCGTCGAAAGTTGAAAGCATGGGAGATTATGAAAAATCAACAGCAGGAGGGGAGATAGACGGTATATCTGCCCGAATTTCTTCACGAGGGGGAAGAAAAGAGGATCGGTGACAGTTATTATCAATGCGAAACATTTCCGGAATAGATCCATCTGAAGGAAAATTTGGGGAAATGTAGTCGATCGCAGACGACAAGGAACTCAACCATGATTGCATTGAGGATACATCAGGTGCCAATAGATGTTGGTCATCTGATAAGGGAGAAATGGATTGGATAGAAACATATGATGTTTTGGCTGGACCAAGTGGCACGATGTCACTTAGTGCATCAAATTTCATCGGACAAGGTACAATCCAAGAGTCAGATGATTCCAAAGATTGATAAGCTACAGTCAAAATCATATCGACGGTGGAAATATGGTGAGTAGTCGGTGGAAGTGGTGTAGGGAAGGTACCCATGAGGCTAGAATCTTTCAGTAAGCCAACACCAACGCTTTCGCACATGATCTTGTGGTCTCCCAAGAAAGGAATATTGTTGGTAGCAGGAGCGCGAGCATCAGTCATGCAGAAATCCAACTGATCAATAGTGACAATTTTTCCCTGATGAGGAAATTGGACACATCGGAAAAATGACGAGGAAACGACAGTCATAGCATAAAACCAACTTCTTCCAAGTAACAATTTGTAATCGAGGGGAGCATCGACCACCTCGACATCAACAGTAACAGTTTTTCCACCCAATTGGATGGGCATGGACTGTAAAATCCCATGGGGATGAAAACCTTGCCCATCGAAGGCACGTAACATCGTTGGGGATTTGTTGAATGCTGGCGATTTTAAACCTTTCCAACACACAGATTCTCCCTCATGGAGAATTTTGGAGTACATAACTAATTTCCCCTGAATAATAATCCATCTTGGATCATATACTCAATCCACTAGCTTCTGTCCCTGAGAATTGGATCCTCAGATGCCTCATACGCTTCCTTAAAATATGGATCATCTCTGTACATTTATTTGAGGTTATCAAAACCCAAAGTTTTGACTCTGAATTCCTACATCAACAAACATTTCCTGCTCAAAGCATCAACAACTTTGTTAGCAGTTCCAGAAATATGCTTAGTTACAAAAGTAAAATTATGCATGTATTCAACCCATTTTGCATGCTTCTGGTTCAACTTGTCCTATTGAGTCACGAATTGCAAAGCATGATTGTTGTCGTACAAAACAATCTCTTTAGGAACCAAATAATGTCTCCATTTCTTCAGTGCTTGTATGACTGCATAAAATTCTTTGTCATATGTTGAATATTTGATCTTTGCTTCATTTATTTTTTCACTGAAGTATGCGACCGTCCTGTCATCTTGGCTCAAGACCACTCCAATTGCAAATCCACTTGCGTCACACTTGACCTGAAATGTCTTACTGAAATCTGGCAGCACCAGAATTGGCTGTTCAGTGATCTTTTTCTTCAGCAAGTTGAAACTCTTCTCTGCTTCCTCTATCCAGTGAAAATATTTGTGTCTTTTCTTCACTGTGTCCATCATCAGTGTGCTAATCCCACTGAAATTTTGGATAAATTTCCTGTAGAAACTAGCTAAACCATGGAATATTCGAACTTCAAACACACCTTTCGATGATGGCCAATTCTTGATTGCATCCACCTTTTCCTGATCCATATTCAACTCATTCACAGAGATAACAAAACACAAATAAATGAGTTTTTTCCTCATAAATGATGACTTCTTTATTTTTATCAACAATTTGTCTTGCTGCAATCTTCTCATTACTGTAGCTAAATGCTTTAAGTGTTCTTCTTCAATCTTACTGAAAATCAATATATTGTCAAGATAGACGATGATGAATTTTCCTATGAAATCCTTCAGGACTTCATTCATCAATCTCATAAAAGTACTAGGCACATTTGTTAAGCCAAATGGAATAACAAGCCATTCATACAGCCCCTCATTCACCTTGAATGTTGTCTTCCATTCATCACCTTCTCTCATACGAATTTAATGATTTCCGCTTTTCAAATCAATCTTTGAAAAAAATCTTTCTCCACTCAAGAAATCCATCAAATCATCCATCCTTGGCAAAGGAAATCTATATCTGATGGTAATATTGTTGATTTCCCTTGAGTCTGTACACATCCTCCAGCCTCCATCTTTCTTTGGGCTGAGCACTATTGGAATAACGCATGGACTCAAGCTCTCTCTAACCAATCCTTTGTCCATTAAGTCCTAGACTTGTCTCTTGACTTCTTCATTCTCTTGCGATGTCAACCTGTACGCTACTTTGTTTGGTAAACTAGCTCTAGGTATAAGATCAATGTGATGACTTATACTCCTGATCGGTGGCAACGAATGAAGTAGTTCATTCACTACTATATCAACGAACTCTTCCAATGGCTACTGGATTTCCTCTGAAAAATCATCTACTCTTGTACTGGTCAAAACAATTCTAGACTTCCTGACCAAAATAAATTGTGTGTCTTCCTTCTGCTTAACCTCATTAATAAGTTCCTTCCCACTCATGAGAAGTACAATGTTGCTCAGCTCTGGTTTCACTTATTTATCCTTAATCGACAGAAACATGTGAATTCTCCCATTCTTCTCCAGGGTGTATGTGTTCTTTCTCCCATCATGAATCACATTCCTGTCATATTGCCATGGTCTACCCAGCAATAGATGACAAACATCCATGGGAATGACATCACATAGTATTTCATCCTTATATCCTCCTATTTTAAATTCAACTAAACATTGTTTAGTGACATTTACCTGATGTCCTTTTTGTAACCATGAAACTATGTATGGGATTGGATGTTCAATAGTCTCCAGCTCCAGCTTTTCTACCATCTCTGTAGAAACGAGATTGTCTGTGCTACCACTATCCATGATGACTTTGCATACCCTGTCTTTGGTCTTGCAAGAAGTCCAAAAAATTCTATTCCTTTGGGCTGGGTTCTCTACCTCCTTCTCTGTGATTAAGAGAACTTTTCTCATCATCAGTGATCTTCCGTCCTCAGCATCTTCTGCCTCAACATGCCATCCTTGTGCTTTGGCAAGGTGAGTCTCACCGCCATATTTCTTTTTGTCTGGACATTCATAGGATTTGTGTTCATTTTTTCCACAGGTAAAGCATTTTATTTCTCCACCTATGCCTCTTCCTCTTCCTCTAACTCGAGGAAAAGCATTCTTATCAGTATATTGTCCTCTCTGTGAGCTTCCTCCTCTCTCATGCTGAGTTTGAGGTTTCTCTTCCTCTTCGCGAGGTTTCTGATTCTTGTTTTGGGCAATGTTTTTTCCTTTGGCTTGACTTCTGTCTCGGCCTCTTTGACCTTGCTTCCAGGTCAATTTTTCTTCATCTTTTAGAGCCATTTGATAAGCATCTTCTACAGTCCGAATAATCATCATGCTCATCTCATGTTGGATGTCATATATCAGACCATTCATGTACCTGGCAACCTTTTCATCATCTCTCGATGACCTGCTATGATGTTTAGTTTGTAGAACTCTTCAGTGTATTCCTTCACTAACATCAACTTCTGTCTCAAATTTTGCATCCTCCGAAACATAGTGATTTTATAATCCTTGGGTATGAATTTTTCTTTCATCTTTGCAACCATTCTATCCCAACTCTTGATTTTCTTCTTGCCTTTGTAGCATCTGTCAGCCTGCAGTTCATCCCACCATAATGTTGCATGGCCTTTAAGTCTTGTGACAACATGTTTGACTTTCCTTTCTTCCTTGACATCCTCATAGTCGAAGTATTTATCCAAAGCTCTAATCCAGTCTAGAAGTTCTTCAACATATAGGTTCCCCTCATACATGGGAATCTCCATATTTTCTCTATCACCTATCCTTGCAATAGCCCTAAATAGGCATTCATCTACAACATATTCGGCTGTGAATTATTCTTCATGTCCATCTTCATTTTCACTGTCAGCCTCACTGATATCCCCAATGTCGACTATGCGCCTCTGTGCTGTCTCCATGGCATCAAGCCTGGCATGTAGTTCATGCATTTCTCTTTCCACTGCTGGATCAGGCATTGGTCTGTCTCTTCTTCTCGACGGCATGGATGCGAAATATTCTTCCTTCCTCTACTACAGAAAACAAAGAACTTTTTCTATGCTCTGATACCAAACTTGACGCAGACCCCCAACCCGTAGGTCGAGATCCACTCACAGGATCATTCAAATCACCTTCTTTGAGCCAAAGTGGCTCTGTCGGATCCCTATCGGAACCTTCAACAATTTCGATCCACAGGTCCTTATGAATTGAGCCTGCATGGACAAACACCAGGCGCCAACTCAAATATCTTGGGCCAAAAAGGGAATGTCATTCTCTTTTCTAAATTTGGGACTTTGGGGTTCATGACTTTGAAATACCTATCGTCTAGTCTCCCGGCCTTCCAACTACCGAAACCCGAAGTGACGGATCCCTGAAATGTTGCCACGTCCTCCTCTTGCACGCCTTATCGCGTTTCATGATTTTGGGAGTCTCGAAATGAAGAATTCTTTACCCCTTGTCTTCCCGAATTCCAAAATGTTGAAACCCGATAAGGCAGCCAAAAGTTGACTTCCACACATGTCGTGTCACTTTATTGGGGTTTCGGATTTCACAAATCCGGATGCAAAGATCCTAGCTCTTCGACCTTTAAAACCCCGAACTCTGAAATAGTACCTCCAATGAAATCAACGGCTATAAGCCTCCCTTCGATCCAATGGTTAGCATGATTTCAGACTTCCAAATACCGGGAGTTTAGGACTCTCGGTCCCAAACCTGTATCCTCTCAGGTTCCCGAACCTTGAAATGATTTGATGGCTCTCAACAGGTCATGATCAACGGTCCACATTGATTATTGATACTAACTGATGGGTTCATCCTCCCCTATCCACCTTGTAGCTTCTCTGGATCTCACGGTCCTCACGACTTTGGAAGTTCTCCTGGGAGAATTTTGACTGCTCGTTCCTCCTTTTCGACAACTTCTGTGAAATGAACCAAAGTTCTCCCCTGTTGAACTTTACTTCAGCTGGATAAATTCAACCCTCATCTTCCTTTGAAGTAGTTCAAAGGTGTTATCTCTCCTGATCTTACCTCACAACTCAATCCTCCCAAAAGGGTTCATGCTCGCACTCCTTGCGGCAACCACTCAAATACTTTTGGGTATTTGATCTTTCGACTCTGTGCACTACCCGCAACAACAATCCTTCAATCCCTCCCTTTGTTGATAAGTCCCAAGACTTCCAATGCCTGCACACTCCTTGCACGACTTTCGGGCCTCACCTGCACTTCTGCGGAAATGAGAACAACAGTATCTCTCCTGAGATTTCAGAGATAAACTCTGAATCCTCGTCAATGCACTCCTTGCAGACAATTTCACTGCACTCCTTGCATGAACTGCTCACTCAGGAAGAGAAACAATTGAAACTCATTCTCTCTCTCTCAGACTTCAAACATTCACATGATATCATACATTCACACAATATTAAAACAAATGCATAACAGAGAGAATAAACAACCATAAGCATACCATTCAGCATGTATACACAGAAAGCATCATAACACCATGAATCTGAATCAAAGCTTCATATATTAATTCAGAACTTCTGTACATGGGTTCTTCTCTACAAATCTATGCTATAGCTCTCCTCCTTCTCTATACTCTATTCTCTATGCTCTCTCTCTAATGTTACAATGATACAAAGGTGAGGGTGTCTATAGTCGGTTTTCCCTTTTACGCTCCTAAATTGTCTAATCTTCATTCAGACCTATCTATTTTCATTTACTACGCATAAATGCCTTAATGTTTTATAGATGAGAGAAATCACTCAAGATCTGTTTACAATATGCAAGTACGCTTCCCGTTTAATCATTACATTAATGTTTCCAAAATATTTTAAAACGTGGGCTGGTGGTCTTCCAACTCTCTTCCGCCACACGCTCGCTTGATTTCTTACGATGCTCTTGCATCAAATTACTAGAGGGGTTGTAGATGACCTCAGTTCCAATATAGGTTCTTCAACCTAGTATTCCAAGGTATCATTTATCCCCGACCTGAAAGACCACCCTTCCAAGAACATCAAAACTTTTTTGGCATCTCAGTCCCTCCTCATGTATCCATGCGACCAGAACCACCTGCCAATGATGGTTGATAAGAGATTGTTCACCAACCTTATGTTCATCACCACGGTTGGCCTACTGTGTATTTTCCATTACCCCCTCCACCACCAAAGAATCAAATTTTCCAATCAAATCATGTTGTCTCACCCATGCAGTCATCTCATGCCAGTAAGAGGTTAAAAACAAATGTCCCCAAGCCTCTGTAGGACAAGGGAAAAGGAGTAGCCACTCCCTCTATCTCATCCAAATAATATTCTAAATCTTTGTCTTTCCGCGTTCATCTTAAGGATGATTGTTCTCATGTTATCAGTGAAGTTTAGCCTCAAGGTTCGAACCAGGAAAAGGATGCCACAAAAAATTCAAAAGGGGATAGCAGTGCAAAGAGGCCAAATGCCTCTGATGGTAAATGTGGTTTTTGACAATGGTTAATGTTATTTGTTTTATGTTAAATAAAGTATTTATACTTTGAAAACGTTTTGGACAACAAACATATATTTAGGTAGTTTTTTGGGGACAACATGGATATGATACTTTTGGATATGGCCATATTATATTTTGCTGATATTTAAAATATTTCATCATAATTATGAAAACGAGAATTACAAGGAGGATATATTGGAATCAAATGATTGAGTTTTATATGTTATTGCTTGATGATTATTAAAAGAAATAATTGGGATTCACAAGGGGTCCCACCTATTTAGTTATTATTAATTAGGACCTTTATTTATATATACTATTATTACTTGTCCTAAATAATTAGTTAAGTTAAATTGACTTAACTAAAGAAAGGTAGTTGAACTACCCTAACTTATTGAGAAGGAATACAAGCTCAATGAGATGAAGAGACAAAGGGAGAGAGTAGAAGGAGAACTACAACCATAAGGTTTTCTCTATACTAGTGAGATATTTTCAACTTTCATTCATTCTGAGTTTACTAGAAAGCTTAATCCTCTTGATGACAATGGGTCTTATTAAAGGCATTAGGATTCAAAAACTGAATCACATATTTCAATTTTTTTTTTTAAAGGTGTATGATTTATCTTTGGAAATCTGTGTATTGTTCTTTGTACATGAATTGAATTTTATGATTGATAAAAAATATCTTACAGAGTGAAGTGACAACATTTTTTGGCAAGATGATCTATATCTTTAGCTTCAGTTTTATTCTTGTTGTCATAGTATTTTTATATGGTTCCCATCGAAGCAATCTAAATTTGAATTTGGTCCCTACCCTCACAGGGGTTTGCAAAGAGAACTCAACTTTTGTATCTCAGAATGAAATAAATGAAAAATAAGATTAGCGTTTTAGTCTCACACATGTGTTTTAATGATCTGGTTCCTTCTTTTTCTTTTATCTCCATGTACACATTTGTATACTTTATGTACACATTCATGTAACTTTGTTTAATTTTATTTCTTTTACACTATTATATTTACATATAAAACCAACCTTGATCCTTTGTACTTAATACTTGTGGATTGAGTGATTGTTTTTTAGGGTACAAGCCTTGGGTAACATTCTGAACTATCTTGTCTTGTCCTGGAAATATCTGAACATGATTGAGTAAGTTTTTCCATACCTTTTCCTCAACACACACTTTACTAAGAATAATATCCTCCTAGGGAAGTGTGCAATACCCATCTAATTATTGGAGTTAACTCACATCAATTATTTAGTGACTTTTCATAATTAGCAAATTCTCACTCAGTTAGGACTTTAGTTCCATTCTTGGACTATACTATTATTCTAGGAGAGTTTTTGTATTATGAAATGCATGTTGACTTCATGTAGATTTATCACTATGTTGTCATCTATATTTTTGACCTTTTCTTATTATTAGCAATTTGTTACCTTAGTTAATGCTTGCTAGTGGGAGAAGTTACTTTTTTACTTGAACATGCACATGGAAATTCCAACCTATTGTGCATTAATCCTCATGTGGGGAGTCCTATATATTATACCCATTATCAAGGATTAATACATTGTGATTAGATTTGGTCTTTTAGTCTCTTATGTGTGAATATTGATTCTATTTTTCTCTCTCCTCTCTCAATTTTACAATTAGCTAGTGTAGTATTTCCTTCTCACATTTAGGTCTTGGAAAGTGGTTTAATCCTACATGGTATCCGAGCCATTATTGAGAAGGAATATTAAGTTTAATTGCAGGTTTATATATTATATTGTAAATCCCATAGGGAAATATGGATTAGTAACCTTCTTCAATGATCTTGACACCCTTCAACTAGTTTGAGTGGAATCCCAATACATAGATTCTACTTCAAAGTAAGGATTTGTATCAGGTAATCATGGGGACTGAGATCGGTCCTACTTCATCCATAGAGAAATAAAAATAATTCAACATAATCGATGAAGCCTACGAGATATTGTTCTTGAGCATATATTCAGATATCCTCTTTCATGTCGATATTTGCAAGACTCCTAATGATGTTTGGAAAAAGTTGAATGATTTTCTAGGAAAGAAAGACAATATAAGAGGGCATCATCTAGAGAATGATCTACATGCATTGAATCCAATATATTTTGATACACTATAGGACTACTTCTGTGATTTTGAAACTTTTTCGTTCTCGTGTTAAGGCTTGTGGAATTCATAAGAAAGATGAACATATAATCTTTTCAATTCTAACAAAACTAATACTAGAGTATTGTATTAATCTTTTCATACTGAAAGGTTAGGTATGGGGTCTAAATGGAATATTTCATCACTAGATGATTTCATGGAGTCACTTATCCATGAGAAAAAAAATCTTTTCCAAATAGGGGAACTTACGAGTTCCAATCCCCATGCGCTTACAACTCAAGGACGTTAAAAAATGAACAAGCATAACAACAAGGGTAATAAGGACCAAAAGAACAAGAAGGAAGGTAACAAAATTCCACATATGAGAGTTTGAGTTATAAGGCATCAAAATACAAGAAGGAGAAGACAAAGTTTTCCTAATGTAATAGGGGGTTCCATCCAGAGAGTTCTTGCGTGAAAAATACCATAGATCTATGAGACAAACACTTGAGAAATATCACCTCGAAGATTATGTTTCAGATAATGTAAGGAAAAATCCATCACCCGAAATAGGTAATGGTCATGAATTAATTTCAATTTAATCTTATATTAATTATTGGGTGCTTGATTCAGGGGCTACCCATCAAATGGCCTCATCGCATAGACTTTTCTCATACTTGAAGACTTGTTTTAGACCACTGATATTCATGGGAGTTGATTTTCCTGTAGAGGTGTGTTGTAGGGGTAGACTTGATATAGACAATGGATGCTTTCAGGATGTACTTCAGGTTCTGAAGATTTTAATGAATCTTCTCTCCATCTATCAAATCATTCATGCAGGTTCAAGGAAGAAGGTGGATTTCACTCTAGACTCAATTATTATTTTTTAATTGTCATATGGTTCAAAAATTTTCATTAGTGAGGTTAATTACCATTCCAGGTTGTACACCTTCTATCACTCCACTCATAAATATGATTATGTACCTCTTCTAAAAAATTCGAATGAAGAGTCTGGGTTGTGGCATGAGATGTTTGGGCATCTAAATTTTAAATATTTAGATAAAATTAGTAAGGGTATAATGGTATATGGATTACCCCACATTCAATACACAGATGGATTTTGTCAGGGTTGCATAATAGGAAAACATCCCAAGGAGAAGTTCAACACAGGTAAAGCATGGAGGGAATCATCACATATAGAGTTTGTTCATAGTGACCTCAGATGTCCTTTCCCACAACCATCAATCAACAAAGATAACTATTTTCTTATTTTCATTGACAATTTTTCGAGATATACATGGGTCTACTTTCTCCAATAAAAATATGAGGTATTTGACTGTCTTAAAGATTTCAAGCATCTAGTTGAGAACTAGACAGGGAACATTATTAAGAAGTTTCATACAGATAATGGATGAGAGTACATGAATAATAATGTTGAGAATATTATTTAGAATAAGGTATATATTTGCAACAAACAGTTCCATATACTCCACAACAGAATGGGGTAGAGAAGAGAAAGAACAAGAAATTGAGAGAGATGGCCAACTATATGTTGTAGACTAGATAAATACCTCCAAATTTATGGGTTGAAGACATAAACTATGAAGCCTACATTCAGAAAATATTTCCTCATAAATTATTCAAGGGAGTCACTCCATATGAGGCTTGGAGTAGGAAGAAATTGAAAGTCACTCACTTCAAAATTTTTGGTTCTCGTGCATGGGCTAGAATCCATTCTGATAGGAGGAAAACTATGGAAGTTCAAAGTAAGGAGTTTATTTTTGTTGGATATACAGAGAAATGGAAGGGATAGGGTTTATTATATACTACTTCAGATACACTATTTATTCAAATGAGTGTTAAGTTTGAAGAGGGTCATTCACATGTACTTTCGGAGCAGTCAACACCTCCATCTCCACCACCACTAGTTTTGGAACTTCATGAGACTTTTTTTCATCACATTTCTGATCAGATATTTGAATATGAAATATATGATAGTTATGATAAGAAGAAATAATTTGAAATTCCATAGAATCTACCATGATGGCCATAATAGACTCTTCATGCAATAGGTGATCTAGTGGGTGATCACGCCGATCCACAGAGAACCACGTCTCATTTTGTGGATCCTATGCAAGCTCTTACTACCACAAAACCTTTTCTACCTATTTATTGTTATATTATAATTGGATCACATCCTTATTCTTATGCAGAGGCTAAAGGAAACCTGCATTGGGATGAATATATGAAAGAGGAGTACAATTCCATGGCAGAGAACAACACATGGGAGTTGGTTCCTCTACCTTCCAACATGAAGCTTGTTGGATGTAAGTGGATTTTAAAGATAAAGAGAGTTGTTGATGGATACATTACAAAGTATAAGGCTCGACTAGTGGATAAAGGTTTCTCACGGGTACAAGACATTGACTATGAGGATACTTTTGCACCAATTGCCAAGCTTGATTCGATTCAATTAGCTCTAGATATTGCAACAGCTAGAAAGTGGGAGGTACACCATATTGATGTCAAGAATGCATTCTTACATGGAGATCTTAATGAGAAAATATATACGGAGAAGCCATAGGATTATGTTTAGAATCCATCATTAGTTTTGAGGTTGAGGAAGTCATTGAATGGACTCAAGCAAGTACCTCGTGCATGTTATGGTAAAATGGACTCCATTCTTCTCTCTAAAGGTTTTCTTAGATATATATCAGATCCTAATGTGTATGTGATTAGGAAAACATATTCACTTCTACTAATATTTATATATGTATATTATTTACTCATCATAGGGAGCTCATCCTCCTCCATTGCTATAGTGAAGATTGCTTTGCATGATAGGTTTTCTATGACAAATATGGGACTCTTACCTTACTTACTTGGTCTTGAAATCAACCACAATGATTCAGGAATCAATATTTATTAGTCCAGGTATGCCATAGATATACTTGATAGGTTTCATATGACATATTGAAAGTCATATCCAACACCCTTTCATTCAGGGGTTATACTAAAGGATGTTGGTACAACACCTTTCGTTGATTGTACTAGATATCGATAGTTAGTGGGGAGTCTTCTCTTCCTTACACACTCTCAAGTAGACATATCTTATTTAATTGGATCAATTTCCAGGTACATGTAGTATCATCATGAGATTAATTGGAATGAAGAAAAGAGGATTTTCAGATATGTCAAGGGGACTACTGGCTTTTGTATACACTATGCAACATGATCTTCCTTGGATCTAGTTGGTTATACAGACTCACATTGGGAAAGAGATAACATTGACCGCAAATCCACTTCAAGATATTTTCTCTACCTTGGATCCAAACCTATCTATTGGTGAAGTAAGAAGCAATCAACCATTGTTTTATCATCAACTGAGGTAGAGTACATGGGTGCAATGAATATTACTACTCAAGATATGTGGTTGCAACGATTTCTTACAAAGTTGGGAGTTCATTTTCATCGTCTGATAGTTATATGGTGTGATAATCAGAGTAACTTCAAGCTATTTAGAGACCCAATTCAGATGCAATAGACCAAGCACATCCAGGTTGATATTAAACTAAATATAAGTATGTTCTTACTTTCATTGACAATTTTTCAAGATATACATGGGTCTACTTTCTCAAATCAAAATATGAGGTCTTTGAGTGTCTTAAAGATTTCAAGCATCTAGTTGAGAACCAAACAGGGAAGATGATTAAAAAGATTCATATAGACAATGGATGAGAGTATGTGAATAATGATGTTGAGCATCTTTCTTCATAAATAGGTATATCATTTCAACAGATAGTTCCATATACTCTAGAATAGAATGGGGTAGCAGACAGAAAGAACAAGAAATTGAAAGAGATGGCGAATTGTATGTTGTAGACTAGAGAACTACCTCCAAAGTTATGGGTCGAAGATATCAAATATGAAGACTACATTAAGAAAATAGTTCCTCATAAATTGGTCAATAGAGTCACTCCATATGAGGCTTGGAGAAGGAAGAAACTGAAAGTCACTCACTTCAAAAATTTTGGTTCTTGTGCATGGGATAGGACGAAAGCTATGGAATTTCAAATTAAGGAGTGTGTTTTTGTTGGATATACAGAGCGAGTGAATGGATATAATTTATTATATACTACTTCATATACACTATTCATTCAAAGGAGTGTTAATTTTGAAGAGGGTCCTTCACATGTACTTCCAGAGCAGTCCACACCTCCATCTCCACCGCCATTAGTTTTGGAACTTCATGAGACTTATTTCGATCAAATTTCTGATCAGATCTATGAATATGAAATCTATTATGGTTCTAATCAGAAGCAATAAGTTGAACGTCTATAGAGGATACCATGATGGGCACAATAGACTCTTCATGCAATAGGTGATCTAGTGGGTGATCAAGTCGATCCACAGAGAGCCACATCTCAATTTGTGGATCCTCTGCAAGCTATTACTACCAAAAAACATTTTCTACATGTTTATTGTTATATTGTACTTGGATCAGATACTTAGTCTTATGAATAGGATAAAGTAAAACTCCATTGGGAGTAATATATGTAAGAGGAGTACAATTCCTTGATAGAGAACAACACATGGAAGTTGGTTCCTCTACCTTCCAACAGGAAGCTTGTTAGATGTAAGTGGATTTTCAAGACAAAGAGAGTTGTTGATGGATAGATTACAAAGTATAAGGCTCGACAAGTGGCTAAATGTTTCTCACAGGTACAAGATGTTGACTATGAGGATACTTTTGCACCAATTGCCAAGATTGATTCCATTTGGTTCATTGTAGCTATTGCAACAACTAGAAAGTAGGAGGTACACCATATGGATGTGAAGAATGCATTCTTACATGGATATCTAAGTGAGGAGATATTTATGGAGTAGAGAGAGGATTATTTTTAGGACCCATCATTAGGTTGCAGGTTGAGGAAGTCATTGTATGGACTCAAAACAAGTACCTCGGGCATGGTATGGTAAAATGGATTCCATTCTTCTCTCTAGAGGTTTTCTTAGATGTATAGCAGATCCTAATGTGTATGTGATTAGGAAAATGGTTTCACTTCTATTGATATTTATATATGTATATTGTTTACTCATCATAGGGAGCTCATTCTCCTCGATTGTTACAATGAAGATTACTTTGCATGACATGTTTTCTATGACAAATATAGGGTTGTTACATTACTTTCTTGGTCTTCAAATTAGCCAAAATGATTAAGGAATCAATATTTCTTAGTCCATCTATGCCATATATCTACTTGATAGGTTTCATATGACATATTGAAAGACATCTCCAACACCCTTTCATTCAGGGGTTAGACTAGAGGATGCCAACACATCACCTTTGGTTTATTGTAATAGACATCGATAGTTAGTGGGGAGTCTTCTCTGCCTTACACACTCTCAAACATACATTAATTATTTAATTGGATCAATTTATAGGTACATGTAGGATCATCATCAGATTAATTGGAAGGAAGCAAAGAGGATTCTCAGATATGTCAAGGGTACTACCAGTTTTGGTATACACTATGAAACAATATATTCCTTGGATCTTGTTGGTTATACAGACTCAGATTTGGAAAGAGATAGCACTGATCGCAAGTCCACTTCAAGATATTTCCTCTACCTTGGATCTAGACCTATCTATTGGTCTAGTAAGAAGTAATCAACCATTTACTTATCATCAACTGAGGTAGAGTACATGGGTACAGTGAATGATGCTACAAAATATATTTGGTTGCAACTCTTTCTTACAGAGTTGGGAGTTTGTTTTCATCGTCCGATAGTTATATGGTGTGATAATTAGAGTACTCTCAAGCTATGTAGAGACCCAGTTCAAAGGTTGTGGACCAAGCACATTGAGGTTCATATGAAATTAAATATAGGTATGTTCTTAGCTTCATTGATAATTTTTCGAGATATACATGGGTCTACTTTCTCAAATCAAAATATGAGGTATTTGAGTTTCTTAAATATTTAAAGCATCTAGTTGAGAACCAAACAAGGAATATGATTAAGAATCTTAATACATAAAATGGACGAGAGTGTGTGAATAATGATGTTGATCATATTTATTCATAATTAGGTATATATTTTCAACAGACAGTTCCATATACTCCACAGCAGAATGGGGTAGCAGAGGTAAAGATAAAAAATTGGAAGAGATGGCCAACTGTATGTTGTAGGCTAGATAAGTAACTCCAAAGTTATGGGTTGAAGATATCAGCTATGCATCCTACATTCAGAAAATAGTTCCTCATAAATCATTCAAGGGAGTCAATCCATATGAGGATTGGAGCAGGATGAAACTGAAAGTCACTCACTTCAAAATTTATGGTTCTCGTGCATGGTCTAGGATCCATTATGATAGGAGGAAAGCTATGGAATTTCAAAGTAAGGAGTGTACTTTTATTTGATATACAAAAAGAGTGAAGAGAAATAATTTATTAGATACTACTTCATATAAAATATTCATTCAAAGGAGTGTTAAGTTTGAATAGGGCCTTCACATGTACTTTCAGAGTAGTCCACACCTTTATCTCCACCGCCACTAGTTTTGGAACTTCATGAGACTTTTTTCAATCACATTTCTGATCAGTTATGTGAATATGAAATCTATGATAGTTATGATCAGAAGAAATAATTTGAACTTCTATAGAATATACCATGATAGGCATAATAGAATCTTCATTACATAGGTGATTTAGTGGATGATCACACTGATCCACAGAGAACCACATATCAGTTTGTGGATCCTCTTCAAGCTCTTACTACCAAAAAAATGTTTCTACATATTTATTGCTATATTGTACTTCGATCAGATCCTGAGTCTTATGCAGAGGCTAAATGAAACCACAATGGGAAGAATCTATGAAAGAGGAGTACAATTCCTTGACAAAGAACAACACATGGGAGTTGGTTCCTCTACCTTCCAACATGAATAATTTTATATGTAAGAGTATTTTCAAGACAAAGATATTTTCTTATGGATACATTACAAAGTATAAGACTTGACTAGTGGCTAAAGGTTTCTCACAGGTACAAGACATTGACTATGAGGATACTTTTTCACCAATTGCCAAGATTGATTCCATTCGATTAGCTCTAGTTGTTGCAAAAACTAGAAAGGGTGAGGTACACCATATGATTGAGAAGAATGAATTCTTACATGGAGATATTAATGAGGAGATATATATGGATCATCTAGAGTATTATGTTTAGGATCCATCATTAGTTTGCATGTTGAGCAAGTCATTGTATAGACTCAAGCAAGTACCTCGGGCATGGTATGGTAAAATGGACTCCATTCTTCTCTCTAAAGGTTTTCTTAGATGTATATCATATCCTAATATGTATGTGATTAGGAAAAGAGATTCACTTCTATTGATATTTATATATGTAGATGATTTACTCATCAAAGGGAGCTCATCCTCCTCCATTGATATAATGAAGATTTCTCTGCATGACAGTTTTTTTATGACAGATATGGGATTGTTACATTACTTTCTTGGCCTTCAAATCAGCCAGAATGATTCAAGAATCAATATTTATTAGTCTAGGTATATTATAGATCTACTTGATAGGTTTCATCTGACATATTGAAATCCAACACCAACACCCTTTTATTCAGGGGTTAGAGTAGAGGATGTCAATGCATCACCTTTGGTTTCTTGTACTAGAAATCGATAGTTAGTGGGGAGTCTTATCTACCTTACACACTCTCAACCATACATATCTTATTTAATTGGATCAATTTCCAGGTACTTGTAGGATCATCATGATATTAACTGGAATTAATCAAAGAGGATTCTTAGATATGTCAAGGGGACTACCGGTTTTGGTATACACTATGAAACATGATCTTCCTTGGATCTTGTTGGTTATACAAACTCAGATTTGGAAATAGATAGAACAGATCGCAAGTCCACTTCAAGATATTTCCTCTACCTTGGATCCAGACCTATCTATTGGTCAAGTAAGAAGCAATCAACTATTTCTTTATCATCAACTAAGGTAGAGTACACTGGTTCATTGAATGTTACTACTCAAGATATTTAGTTGCAACGCTTTCTTACAGAGTTGGGAGTTCATTTTCATCATCTGATAGTTATATGGTGTTATACTCAGAGTACTCTCAAGCTGTGTAGAGACCCAGTTCATAGGTAGAGTACCAAGCACATTGAGGTTCATATGAAACTAAAGCGCATTATATTCTTACTTTCATTGACATTTTTTCAAGATATACATGGGTCTACTTTCTCAAATCAAAATATCAGGTCTTTTAGTATCTTAAATATTTCAAGCATCTAGTTGAGAACCAAACAGGAAAGATGACTAAGAAGCTTCATACAAACAATATATGAGAGTATGTGAATAATGATGTTGAGCATCTTTCTTTAGAATTAGGTATATATTTGCAACAAACAGTTCCATATGCTCCACAACATAATGGGGTAGCAAAGAGAAAGAACAAGAAATTGGAAGAGATGGCCAACTGTATGTTGTAGGCCAGATAACTAACTCCAAATTTATGGGTTGAAGATATCAACTATAAATACTACATTCAGAAAATAGTTCCTTAGAAATTAGTCAAGGGAGTCACTCGATATGAGGCTTGGAGAAGGATTAAGATGAAAGTCACTCAATTCAAAAATTTTGGTTCTCATGCATGGTCTAGGATCCATTTTGATCGGAGGAAATCTATGAAAGTTCAAAGTAAGGAGTGTATTTGTGTTGTATATACAAAGAGAGTGAAGGGATATAGTTTATTAGATACTACTTCATATACTCTATTCATTCGAAAGAGTGTTAATTTGGAAGAGGGTCCTTCACAGGTACTTCTGGAGTAGTCCACACCTCCATGTCCACTACCACTAGTTTTGGAACTTCATGAGACTTATTTCGATCACATGTATGATTATATATATGAATATGAAATATATGATAGTTGTGATCAGAATAAATAAGTTGAATATCCGTAGAATCTACCAGGATGGGTAGATTAGACTCTTCATGCAATAGGTGATCTAGTGGGTGATCACACAGATCCACAGAGAACCACATCTCAATTTGTGGATCCTCTGCAAGATCTTACTACCAAAAATATTTTTCTACCTATTTATTGTTATATTTTACTTCGATTAGATCCTTAGTCTTATGCGGAGGCTAAAGGAAACCTCCATTGGGAGGAATCTATGAAATAGGAGTAGAATTCCTTAATAGAGAACAACACATGGGAGTTGGTGCCTCTACCTTCCAACATGAATGTCTTTAGATGTAAGTGTATTTTTGAGAGAAAGATAATTTCTTATGGATACATTATAAAGTATAAGTCTCGACCAGTGTCTAAAGGTTTCTCACAGGTACAAGACATTGACTATGAGTATACTTTTGCACCAATTGCGAAGATTGATTCCATTCGATTATCTCTAGTTGTTGCAAAAGATAGAAAGTGGGAGTTACACCATATGGTTGTGAATAATGCATTATTACATGGAGACATTAATGAGGATATATATATGGATAAACTAGAGTATTATGTTTAGAATCCATTATTAGTTTTCAGGTTGAGGATGTCATTGTATGCACTCAAGCAAGTACCTCAAACATGGTATGGTAAAATGGAATACATTCTTCTCTCTACAGGTTTTCTTAGATGTATATCATAACCTGATGTGTATGTCATTAGGAAAATAGATTCACTTCTACTGATATTTATATATGTATATTATTTACTCATAAAAGGGAGCTCATCCTCCTCCATTACTACAGTGATGATTTCTCTGCATGAATGGTTTTCTATCATAGATATGCGATGGTCACATTACTTTCTTGGTATTCAAATCAACCAGAATGATTCAAGAATCAATATTCCTTAGTCTAGGTATGACATAGATCTACTTGATAGGTTTCGTATAACATATTAATCTAGCTCCAACACCCTTTCATTGAGGGGTTATACTAGAGGATGTCGGTGCATCACCTTTGGTTTCTTGTAATAGATATCAATAGTTAGTGGGGAGTCTTCTGTACCTTACAGACTCTCAACCAAACATATCTTATTTAACTGGATCAATTTATAGGTACATGTAGGATCATCATGAGATTAATTGGAAGTAAGAAAAGAGGATTCTCAGATATGTCAAGGGGACTACCGATTTTGGTATACACTATGCAACATGATCTTCCTTGGATCTTGTTGGTTATACAAACTCATATTTGGAAAGAGATAGCATTGATCACAAGTCCACTTCAAGATATTTCCTCTACCTTGGATCCAGACCTATATATTGGTCAAGTAAGAATCAATCAACCATTTATTTATCATCAACTGAGGTAGAGTACATGGGTGCAGTGAATATTACTACTCGAGATATTTGGTTACAATGCTTTCTTACAGATTTGGGAGTTCATTTTCATCATCTGATAGTTATATGGTGTGATAATAAAAGTAATATCAAGATATGTAGAGACCCAGTTCAGGGGAAGAAGACCAAGAACATCAAGGTTCATATGAAACTAAATCTAAGTATGCTCTTACTTTCATTGCCAATTTTTCCATATATACATGGGTCTACTTTCTCAAATCAAAATATGAGGTCTTTGAGTATCTTAAAGATTTCAAGCATCTAGTTGAGAACCAAACAAGGAATATTATTAAGAAGCTTCATACATACAATTAATGAGAGTATGTGAATAATCATGTTGAACATATTTCTTCAGAATTAGGTATATATTTGCAACAGATAGTTCCATATACTCCACAACAGAATGGGGTAGCAGAGAGAAAGAACAATATATTGGAAGAGATGGACAACTGCATGTTGTAGGCTAGATAACTAACTCCAAAGTTATGGGTTGAACATATCAAATATGCATCCTAGATTTAGAAAATAGTTCCTCATAAATTAGTCAAGGGAGTCACTCCATATGATTCTTGGAGCAGGATGAAACTCAAAGTCACTCACTTCAAAAATTTTGGTTCTCATGCATGGTCTAGGATCCATTCTGATAGGAGGAAATATATGGAGGTTAAAAGTAAGGACTGTATTTTTGTTGGATATACAGAGAGAATGAAGGGTTTTATTTTATTAGATACTACTTCATATACACTATTCATTCAAAGGATTGTTAACTTTGAAGAGGGTCCTTCACATGTACTTCCAAAATAGTCCACACCTCCATCTCCACCGCCACTAGTTTTGGAACTTCATGAGACTTATTTCAATCACATTTATGATCAGATATATGAATATGAAATCTGTGATAGTTCTCATCATAACCAACAAGTTGAACGTCCATAGAATCTACCACAATGGGCACAATAAACTCTTCATGCAATAGGTGATCTAGTGGATGATCACATCGATCCAGAGATAACCACATATCAATTTGTTGATCCTCTGTAAGATATTACTACAACAAAACATTTTATACCTATTTATTGTTATATTTTACTTCGATCAGATCCTTAGTCTTATGCAGAGTATAAAGGAAACCTCCATTGGGAGGAATCTATGAAAGATGAGTACAATTCCCTAACAAAGAACAACACATGGGAGTTGGTTCCTCTACCTTCCAACATGAATATTTTTAGATGTAAGTGTATTTCCAAGACAAAAAAAGTTTCTTATGGATACATTACAAAGTATAAGGCTCAACTAGTGGGTAAATGTTTCTCACAGGTACAAGACATTGACTATGATGATACTTTTGCACCAGTTGCCAAGATTGATTCCATTCGATTAGCTCTGGTTGTTGCAACAACTAGAAAGTGGGAGGTACACCATATGGATGTGAAGAATGAATTCTTACATGGACATCTTAATGAGGATATATATATGGAGCGGCTAGAGTATTATCTTTAGGATCCATCATTAGTTTGCAGGTTGAGGAAGTCGTTGTATAGACTCAAGCAAGTATCTCAAGCATGGTATGGTATAATGGACTCCATTATTATCTCTAGAGGTTTTATTAGATGTATATCATATCCTAATGTGAATATGATTAGGAAAACATATTCACTTTTACTGATATTTATATATGTATATTATTTACTCATCAAAGGGAGCTCATCCTCTTCCATTGCTACAATGAAGATTTCTCTGCATGAAAGGTTTTCTATGATAGATATGGGACTGTTACATTTCTTTCTTGGTCTTCAAATCAGCCAGAATTATTTAATAATCAATATTTCTTATTCGAGGTATGCAAAATATCTACTTGATAGGTTTCATATGACATATTGAAATCCAACTCCAACACCCTTTCATTTAGGGGTTAAACTAGAGGTTGCCAGTGCATCAACTTTGGTTGCTTGTACTAAATATCAATAGTTAGTGTGGATTCTTCTCTACCTTACACACTGTCAACTAGACATATATTATTTAATTAGATCAATTTCCAAGTACATGTAGGATCATCATGAGATTAATTGGAAATAAGCAAAGAGGGTTCTCAGATATGTCAAGGGGACTACTGGTTTTGGTATACACTATGAAACATGTTGTTTCTTGGATATTTTTGGTTACACAGACTTAGATTGGGAAAGAGATAACATTGCTCGCAAGTCCACTTCAAGATATTTCCTATACCTTGGATCCAGACTTATCTATTGGTCAAGTAAGAAGTGATCAACCATTTTTTTATCATCAACTGAGGTAGAGTACATGGGTGCAGTGAATGTTACTACTCAAGATATTTGGCTGCAATGCTTTCTTACAAAGTTGGGAGTTCATTTTCATTGTTTGATAGTTATATGGTGTGATAATCAGAGTACTCTCGAGCTATGTAGATACCTAGTTTAGAGGCAATAGACCAAGCACATCGAGGTTCATATGTACTTTATTTGAGGACAGATTAAGGATGGAGTCATTGATATGTAGTTCTATCCATCTTAAAATAAGGTGGCATACATATTCAAAAATTCTTTCACCAAACAAAAGTTTATTTCATTGAGGGAAATTCTAGGAGTGAGGGATACATCAACTTAACAATTGAACATATTAGCATTATTTTCTTGTTAGCAACATATTTTGAGGGGAGGGGTTTTGTTCCCACTAGGTTTTCCCTCTTTACCTTAATTTTTTTCTATTTTTATGCATCTATACTTGTACATGAGTAGTTTTATCACACAATATATAATTTCCCAAATCCCAAGGAAAGTAAGGGATATTTGTGCAAAAAAAGGCATATTCTATCACTATCACCTTAATATGAAATCCACACATTTTAGGGATAGGAAAGGTCTACCCTAGAGGAGGTGTCCCTGGTAACCTAAAGGGATTGAAAATTATGGTTATGGTCAAGATATATTCCCCCCTCTCATTGGTTACCAAAGTCACTAAGTTCATGTCTAAAAATTGAGGTTAATGAAGTGCTTGATGTACCTTCCTGGAAAAAGACAATATAACATGCATATACAATAATGCCTCAGTCGACAATAGACAATGACGATAAGCTCTAGTTGATATGAAATTGCAACAGTTAATAATTTTACAACAACAATTGACAAAATGTAACAGCTACAACAAATTCTCCTCAGAAAAGCTTTAAAAGACGACGAAAAGATGGCATTAACTATGTAGAATGATAATAACTTGTCACAAGCATTTTCTGAAATGATTAACTAGCAATTAATGTTAAGTATGCATAAAATTTTCTGCAATTATATGGTTGTAGCAAACATTTATAAAAACAACAAATAAGTTAGTGATCTAGGCTAAACTAGGGTTAGAGATAGTTAGTAAAAGTTTAGGAGAAAAGTGTTTGAGTGTTTGATCAATACTTCAACAAAAAAGAAGAAAGAACTAATGGATTTTAGGGATTATGGACTCAAAGTGGATGGCTTATTCTAAGGCCGCAAATCAATTTGATAATGCACAAAAGTCTAAGAGGGAAATGCATAGGAGAATTTTACAATTTTTTTTTTCGATATTGATGAAGGCATTATATGCAGGATTTTTACTCTCACCTTAACATGACAAGCCAAAGAATAGTGTAGATCATTACCAGTTTCTTGTCTAGGTAGCTGGGATGAGTTCACTCGAATGTTCCTGCATAGATTTCAAGATTATGACCATGATCAGGTTTTCCTCGAACTTGAGAAGTTGCGAAGAATTGAAGGTGAGTCCTATGACAATTTTTTTCTTAGATTCAAATTGATTTTCTTTAAATTTCAAGCTGATGATTTATCTTCTGTGCATGAATTGATAAGATGGTTTAAACACATTCTTTCACTTCCTTGTATTAATCATAATGAACCAAAAAAATTATCTCTTCTTAGTGTATTTAATACTATTGATGAAACGGTTACTTCTTATGACATAACTAAACCTGTTATAACAACCAATTCATAATTTGTTAAGGAAAAATTTCAGGAAAACACAAATTCATCTAGTAAAATCACAATTTATACTAAATATGTTTCAGATCCCAACACAATTTTTGGTTTCCATAATGATGACAGTTGTTTCATTATGAGTAATTTAACCAGTATTTTTTTATATCATTATTAGTAATTCTCAGCCTTACATTTCACAACATCTTGGTAATCATTTTCAATAAGGGGAAGATTTATCTAGCCAGATTAATCCCTTACCTAAAAGTGATATTTCTACTGAAGAAAATGATGGAAAAATGATATTAAGAAATCAAAAACAAGTTGTTAACGATAATTATCATTCTGATAACAAAGAAACATTTAGTTTTATCTGTTCCAATAGTATTTTTTTTACTATACCCTGATATTTTTTCTGATAGAAATTTGTTTGATAATCATTTAATACTTCCTCTTCTTTTAAATGACATTTTACAAAACAAAATAATTGTCATAAGTGTTGGTTTTTATGGGTTGACCCAGGTTCTAATTACAGGATTACCAACTTCCCTTCGACCATCGGCTCTTTTGGATACCAGAGGGAAACATAGCACACAAAGTGCACTACACAGTCTCACCCAAGATGGATTCAATGGCTGGCCACAACACTCGGGTGTATTCAACAATGGGGTGGGATATGATTCTCTCTCAGGGACATTAGATCTACTCAGAAACTAGCCCTTTAATCCTCATTTATTATGCCAACCCTAGCAGGACCTTACCTATGACCAGTGACTCAATGATTCCAACAAAACTTCATGAACCATTATAACAACAAATACTAAGTGTCATCTGTTCATCTACTACAACATAATATTCAGATATGACTACTAACTATGACATTCATCCATTAGTGTTGTTCTACAGATTTCATCATTTATTCCTAGTGCACAGTATTATTTTCCTTATCATTTTAACATGTTCAACATAAACTCACTAAATAAACTATAATCAAAAGTACTGCAAACATTCACACATAACCTAGATATACCATGGTTCACCCCCTCCTAGGGATACATCCACAAACATGAGTCACTTCAGTTCTTTATTAATCTTCATGCAAAATCCAGTGTTGTGCACTATGCATTTCTTCCTCTATTACAATCGATCTCCATAGATTGAAAGAGTCCTAAAAAAAAATAACTTCTAACCACTTTCTCCACCAAAACCCTGACTTCCTAACTAACTAACCAACCAACCCTTTTCATAGTCCTAATAAATCCTACTTATACAAAAAAATGGGACAAATCTCTTACAAAAACACTAAACCTAAGTGGGTTAGGTTTGTCCACTTTCCAACTGCTCGATCTTGACTCGTCCACGATTCAACCGTTCCCCAAGTTGACACTTTTCCACTTTCCAACTACTCCACAGTAATTTGTCCACTTTGTAACCACTTTTTCTTGGCGCTGGTTTCCCTCTATTTCTGGTGTTTCTTTTCCTCTATTCTTGATGCGCTCCCCATTTTTCGGCGCTACCTTGATTTCTTCAAACTTCCTTGATTTTATTCCAAAATTGGCCTACACCAACAATAAGTCAAACATATTTTGTATCTTTTGATCATGATTATCAGATTAATGAGTCATTTAATGATAATTTTTCTGATAATTTTCATACATGCTCATCATCTTATGTTTATGGTTTTGATCTAAAGGAAAATAATCAAGGTAGTGAATGTGAAATCATTTATGATAGTGATCTAGAGTTTGGGGATAGTAAGGCACTTCACCCCCAGGTGATAGTTATGTCAAGTCCTTGTATTGTCAAGACTCATGATCAATCCAAATTCCAAGATGTAGGATATTCTTTTACTAGTCTATTTCAACTGATTCTCATCGTGAGTCTTCACATAATGATTTCAATTTAAAAAAAAACAAATTACATGCATGTATTCGATTCTTATGGTATAACTCAAGTTCATACTTATTTTTATAATCTTGAATTGTTAACACAAGTAGATTCCATTTCTAATATTGATTACACTATAGGGGTTGATACTTGTGAAAAGGAAACTCTTGTGAACAAGTCCTTCCTGTCTTATAACAATAGTGTTAGCATTCTTGTAAATAGTAATGTAAATTATTTTCCTATTGTAAATAATACTAAGTTTTCTCATAAGGGTGAGCAGATTACTTTTCCAATCATGTTTCCATTTCAACAATTTCACAATCATTTTCAAGATAGAATTGAAACTGGCTTGGAAATTACACTTCAAATCAGGTTCCCTCTTAAAAAAATCATTTTTCTTTTTCTATTAGAAATAGTTGTACATAGTAGGTTGAATATTTGTTTTAACAATTTGGTAATCATGTTTTTTTTACTAATGTTTGATGTGTACATATGTTCATGTATGAAAGAACTTGAATGGCTCACTGGAAATATGACTATACTTAATCATGTTTTCCTTTATAGAATTAGAGTAGGATAGAATAGGAGTAGTTTTAGCTTGTTTCTTTTTAATCAAGTTTAGTATAGTGTATTGCTTCTTGTTGAATAAAACAATTTTGAAATTATCATTATATTGAACTATTCTAAAGTAATATCCTTTATGTTTTCTTGTCCATTTCTCGTCATTTTACTTTTTATTAAAAGTTTTATATTAAGATTTACTCTTAAAATTCATCATTAAAGATTATTCATTCTTCCAAGAAGTAAGATTTGATAAGAGGACAAAGAGGCACAATACTTTGGTAAAATGCTTATGAATGAATTTTAGTCACAACTTCCCTTTAGTTAGAATTTTATTTTACAATAAAAGCCTAATTCATTCTAAAACATTCAAGACATAACTCATTTAAATTTCAACATAAATGAAAACACACATATCTATTTTTCTTATGTTGATATATTTCTTCTCATTCTTGTCTTCTTTGATTTTGGGAATTCATGGCTTCCTATATTGTATTTTAATTCAAGTTTGTAGTTTCCTTTTACAGAGTTTGAATTCACTTTTGGTTTAGAGTTTGGTTTTCTTGGTTTCGATTTTTTTTTTCTTTACTTTAAGCTTTGATTGTTTTGATTGTGTGTGTGTTTTTTTTTTCTTAACTTCTTCATGCTTTAATTTTTATCATAAGAAGAGGTTACTTCTTTAATTTAGAGGAAATTCGCATCTCTAAGGTAAATAATAAAGATATTCTCCAACGTAAGTTTCATACACCTATTGTCATCCTGTGTTATTTCTTTAATGTTGTAGTTTCAATTTTATTTTAGTATTTGTTGGTCTAAGCTCTGTTCCTATAAGTTTTTAGGAATTTTCAAGAAATCTAGAACCCTTGCTTGCTTGGAATTCATTCTCCTTGTTTCACATGTTTATGGATTAGGAAAAGTAGTGATGATGCTGATCAAGTTGCAAATAAGATAAATTAGGGAGTCTTTGAACCTTTATGTTACATTCATTCAATATAGTTATAAGCTTCATCTTTATTACTTAATAATTAAAATTTTCCATGGAGGCTTGATTTTTAAACCAGAGATTTGAAAGGAAGGAGAGATCTAATTTAACTTCATTTTTTTCATTCTTGCTACCTAAATTTTGTGTTTTTTCTTTGAATAAAAAAAAACAGTTATCCTTCGACTTTGTCAGATATAATCTATTAGGATCTAAACTTGAGTCATATAAATATACTTTTCTCACATTCATTCTTTTGTTGAGATATAATATTATAAGTTGTCTTGCTGAAGTGTATTTGCAAATTTGGATTTTCTTTCTTTTCTTCAGATTTTGCATTTTCTTTTTTCGTTTGCTATAATTGAGGTTTTTTATTTTATTTCTTTTATTTTAGCAGATAGAAGACCATGTACATATCTTTGTATATATATATTAGATTAATAATTATCTTAATTTGGTTTTAGATAAAGGTAACTGGACCTTTAACTAGTCAGAATCACCATCCTAAACAAATAAGGGCCTAATTGGGGCCTTGATCGGGTGATCTTCCTATGATGTTTAAAATCGTCATTGTTTCCATCAACAGGGCCATAGGGGGTCAGGAATCGAGTGAACCCTACCCAAAATATGAAAAATATTCTTTCTTTGAGCCAAATTAAGGTGTAAGCACCCTGCAATGGAACAACATGCATATGGACATGATTTACATAGCTGGGAAGTTATGTATATGCCAAAAATTGTATTTATTGATGAGTCCAGAGGAGGAAAAGGGGGATTAATGTCGTCAAGTGGGAAAGTAGAATTCCAAGCATGTCATCAATGCATATGTTGTGGACATTGATTCTATAACAATGGTGCATGCGGTACTATGTATGTATGAATGCGTGTGTATGTATGTATCCAGGCATGCATCCAAACATACATACATACATAAATACATACATATGTACATATGTGTGTGTGTGTTAACCAAACAAGCTAAGAGGATAGGATTTATTCAACTCTCAATACTGTCAGTCAATCTTAGAGATACAAGATGAAAATTGCATCAACGTACACAATTATTTCTAACATAATTGGTTTAACATGTATCAACTATTGTCTTGTGTCCAAGTTAGGTGACCCAATGGAAAATCGATTAACATGATGATATTAATTAATGGGTTGATACTTATATTTTTTTCATATCTATAGGGTTAAATTTTCATCATAATCATAATCATAATCATTCATCAACATCAATTAAACAAACAATTCAATTCATAGAAATGGTAACATGAAATGTATGTATGTGTGTGTGTGCATATTTAAAATCAACTCAAATATACATTTTCTACAAAATGGAACCTCATGTCCAAATACGAAAGAATGGAATGTGGTGCCATGTATAAAAAATGTCACTCATTGGTCACTTGTTGACTACTACTACTCTCACCGCTATAAGGTGCATCCTTGAAGTTGATATTTCTCCTCTTAATTGAAGTAAGAGCCTGAGAATTTTAGTGTCTATGTGTGGTCCATCTCCTTAGAGATAGGAAAAACAAAGAATATTCTTATAATTTTTTTTCCAAAATGAATTAAAAAACTAAAAAAATCATACTTTATAATTCAAGCCATGAAAACTCACCATAAATGATACTATCATTCGAGAGGGAATTTCACTCCTCCATTGCTAG
Source organism: Picea engelmannii (assembly GCA_009831015.1). NCBI lineage: Eukaryota > Viridiplantae > Streptophyta > Pinopsida > Pinales > Pinaceae > Picea > Picea engelmannii. The sequence continues at coordinate 204,960 of ML791619.1, forward strand.
CGGGAAAACCCCCCCTTTAACTACACTGGGGTTCAATAGGTAGACATAGAAAATAACCATTTAAAATATAATCAATTCTCTATACTACTCCAAAGATACCAAAACTAATATAAAGAAAGAAAACAAAGAAGAGATCAGGTAGCTGTACCTTTGATCCCACATCTGGTGATGATCTCCTCATGCTTCGAAATTCCATTGAATCCATGTCTCCTCCCAGTGATGACCTGCATCCAAATATAGGAAAAAAAAGAACTACAAGCATGCTATTATATATATAAGTTAGGGTTAGATGTAAAATGTCAAGTATAAATCAATAAAAGTAATCAAGACAACAACATTTGGGATAGGAAAATGATATTCTTTTATTCATAATACAAAGATTATACCTTACAATCTGAGTCAACCACCGTTCCATGAACCTGGTCCGAGCTCCTCTTTACCATGCTCTTAGTGCACTTTGAATGAACTTATTCTCTCAACCTTTTGATCACTTCTATGGAATGGAATGGGATAAATGGAGGAAGAAGGGGTTGATGAGGGAATGTTGAGGAAATATCTCATAAAAGGGAACAATACCTTGGGCAAGGAGGGGAAGTGAAATCGGGTAGAGTTTCACTATTCTTATTCTTAGATTTGAAATGAGACCCCAATCCCTCCTTTATATGTTAAAAGATGGTTATTCAATTGAGTGATGCGCTATAGAAAGTGGATTAGTTGGGAAAACTCCAATATCTCATGAATTTCAATAAATACCTTGCAACTTTTGCAAGCATACGTGGGTTGTAATGGTAGAACATACATATGTACGTGGGTTGTAGTGGTGCATAAAGCATATGTACATGAGCTGTAATGGTGCAGGGAGTGTACATATTCCAAAAAATGGATTTTTAAGAAGAGATTCTCAACAGTTCTTTGGAAAAATATGAAAGTAAGAGGGCCAAGGCCATGCAGGTAAGAGTAGGGAATTTTAGGGATATAATAGATTCCCCCTAATGTGTTATTTCATAAGAGAAACTGATGGTTGAAATAAATTAAAATATATTCACTAATGTATGAAATCGAGTGAGCCCAGGACTAGAGTTCCGGAGGTGCCATCTGCAAAACAATAATTGTCTCTTTGAGGCGGACATACCCATGCTTGGGATGAGATAAATCATGGCTACCAATAAAATAAACTTCATATCCATGTCATATAAAAATATAAAGTGTAGCCGCGAGCAATACACATCAGATCTACATCTCAAAATCTGTTGAAGATATACAAGTAGAGTATCCATCTTCAATAATCTAGTGGCACCCAATGGCTGAAGATGAGGCCTTTAGAGTTCAAGAAACAACTTCAATATATTCAAAACGTAGGTAGGAGTATAATAGGAGTGTATAAATCACTACCCTGAGGTCTTCGATGACTCGTTCTAAAAATACATTAGGATCTTTATGATCAGGCAGAGAACTTCATTGATTTTGAATCAGGACTTGACTGGACTCTCGGGATGGTCGACTCATGAGGTCAAGAGAAAAACTACAGAAAGAATGACTTAGGCTAGGTGAAACTTCCCTTGGACAAAAGAATGAAATATTATCAGACTTAGGCAACATGATATTGACATAAGCTCATGGTGCAGGAGGAAACACAAACCATCCATGTGTTTGGAAGAGTAATCAAACAAAGGAGGACACAACTCTATGTAGCGAGAACAACTTCCTAAGGTCATAATAGATCCTAATGCTTTACAAACAAAAAAAGGATTTTATTTGTCCAAGGGATACTCTTTGTGATACCAAAAAAATAATACATATTTCTTGTCCCCTCTTTTTGGAATATTGATTTTTTTGTATTTTTCAAATTTTTAAAGAGATTGAAAAATAATAAAAGAATGCTACGTTACAAAGGAGAAATGAGTGTCGTAGGAGAGAATACTATTTATAAGCGCAAGGAACATACTAATGCTCATAGTAAGGAGACATGTTCAGGAAAAGGACACTCAGGGAAAATCATCCATGGGTCAACGTGTTAGGTCATAGAGGTAAGAAGTGCTACAAGGCTTGCATATAAGGCATGCTTCAAAGGGTCAGTTGAGAGAAATATGGAGCCGACATTAGGAGAAAGTGGAAAATATGAAAATGTGATTAAGAAAGACATAATGAGACCCCTTCCATGTAAGTTTTACGATCCCAGAGAAGGTAAGATAATAGTTTTTTCACGTTTAGAGAGCCTAAAAAAACATAAAAGAAGACTCCAGGGAGTACCTTTTTCGGAGATAGTATAGTTGGTTTGAAAAATGGGTAAACTAGCACCAAAACGACATCTATTAAAAAAAGTATCAACAAGTGTGACAAATAAAATATCACTCGACAATCTTTTCAATTTTAAAGAGTCTGAAAAGAGATTAACTATGGAATCACAACCGTTTTTTGAGTTTAGTATCCTTAGCCTGAAAAAATATAAAAGTCATTGAGGAGAAATCTCTCGGTGAGACTAATCTTATGAGGCGTACCTTTTTCCATTATAATATGCAGGCTCGAAAAAGGGTTAAAATCATGCTAGTAGATGTTATTCTGGACCAATTTAATGAGTGTGAAGGAACAAGGTCACTCGACGATCTTTTCAATTTTATGGAGTCTGAAAAGAGCTTAACTATGGACTTTGTGGGGGTTCCTTTTTCGTATGTAATCTCCAAGGCCGGAAAAAGGTGATAAAACAAAACCAAGGAGAATGTCCCTTTCTCGAAGATTTAGTCCCTCAGGACCAAAAAAGGGTTAAAGTTATGCCTGAGAATACTCTTCTAGTGAACCAAAGTTCCTAGAGTATACCTATATTCGTGAAATTATCCATCCAAAACGAAAAAGGGTAAACTACTGTCGGAAATATGTGCCTTCAAATTTGAGTTTGGCGAGCATGAAGGAAAACAAGATCGCTCGACAATATTTTCATGTTTAGAGAGTCTGAAAAGGGCTTAAAGAAGACTCCAGGGGTCTACTTTTCTCATTTAATCTAGACAAGATAAAAAAGAATAAATACAGACTCTTCGAATGTTTCTTTCGAATTTTAAAGCGAGCTTGAAAGACAACAAAGGGTGATGATTTGGGAGTCCCATGGGGTAGAGTCTATACAAACACTAGGAACATATAAAGGGGAATCTCGAAAGAACGTCAAATGAGGATGGTGATTATCATATGCTAGTTGGTCAACAGTGACAATTCTTCCATTATGAGGGTCACCCTAAAGAGAGTAGACACCACAACATTCATAGCATATACATAATCATGCCCGAGAAGCATATTGGAATCTAACGGGCCTTGCACCACTATAACATTGACAAGGAAATTATTCCCACCTAATGAGATAGGAAACTGAGGAAGAATCCCCAAATATTCACTAGGACATTTGTCAAAAGCCAACATCTCATGCGATGCAGACACAGGTTCAGGAGAACCCAAAGATTGCCAAGCCGAGGAGGATAAAATACTTTTGCAGGCTCCTTCATCTACAATACATCGGTAAATGTTATTTGAATTAACTTCAACCCTTATTTGAAAGGATGCAAAAGAAGGAAGATGAGTCTCAAAAATGTTATTCCAATCAAAGGAAACCATCCTATGGATTGGAGGGGGTGTGCCTGAAGTAAGCGGAATGCCTCCTTGTTCTGAAAGTACTGAACTGGAAATTCTCAAAACATAGTCGGTGGACACATCACTCCCCAAGAGAAGAGTGGGATCAGCTGAATATTGTGTAGACATGACCACTTTCTCAACCATTGTTTGAATAGGATGTGAGACAACATGGTCTAAAGGTGCATAACCCCCCAAAAAGGGAGCGGGATTGGTCGAATATTGCATCGGCACAACCACTTTTTCAACCATTATCTAAATAGGCTATGAGGAAAACTCTAAAGACTTAGAATTAGAAGATCCTGCAAACAGGGACCATAATATTCATACCTCTGGAAGGCCAGGGCATAAATGCATAAGGTGACCTCCCTTGAAAAGATTATAAGGGAAATTAGGATTACATCCTATCTGTCTAGTTTTCTCAACAGAAGAAATTCCCCCAGCATGACTAGCAGTGGCTGGTTGCACATATCCAACATGACTTGCAGAGGTTGCCAGTTGGTGATGGGTCGATAACATGAATCGCAGAGGCTACAGACTTATCGCCAGTATAACTAGCAGTGAATGAACTTTTCCCCCCAACATGACTTGCATAGGTTGGGTTCTTTCCCCCAGCATGACTTGCATAGGCTGGGTGTTGGTATTTAACATGACCTACAGAGGTTGAGTATTGTAGGGACTGTTGACGATAAAAATCGCACAAATTATTTTTCCCGCAAAGTATTGCTAAATCCTATTATTATAATCTAATGATATATATAATAGTAGTAGGTGGAACCCCCTTGTAGAATGGAGGATAATATTTGGTTCTTATTTCATGTTATGTCATTGTTCCACACTGCTTATAGGTTTGAGCATGATTGATGTTCAAAGGTTGGTTCTATTCGCAACAAATGGGTGATGGATAATTCATACTATGAGTGGGTTTCTTTACTCTAAATTCTCAATTCCATGTCACGAAGAGCTTATGAGAACTATTATTTATATATTAATTGTGCCATGATCTATTACATATTACACCTGCACAAGACATATGTTAGTCATGGAAAATAATAAAAGAAATATTGAAAAAAATCTAAAGAAGAAATTAAACTATGCTACTATGCTACACTGCATGCATTGAAATTAAAAGATTGTTGTTAGTCCTAGCTAACAGGGTTAGTGGCTATGTGATTTATTGAGTTATATGGAAACACGTTTGATATGCGTTATGGTATAGATGGAAATGGTTAAATGTGATATGGGATGGCACATTTGACAAATGATGGATGTTAAGTTCGATGCATAGATTGCTTGAATGGATTAATGGAGGGTTGAATGGTGTGTACAAAGGAATTGAATGCGTGGAGGATGGAGGTGACGTGCATTTACTGCACATCACTCCATACTCCTTCCATTGGTCATCACCCTAGCTTGGCTATTGTTCAATTGTGTTTTTTTGTGGTTAAGCTCTTATTTTCAAGAAGAGGAAGAACCACTCGACCAAGCTCATGTTTTTAAGGTTTTCTTGGTTACAGGTATGTAGTTTCTCCACCCATGAACCCACTCTGGTTATGAAATAGATATTGGCTCAGGATGTATGGCTCTGTGCTTTTCTTGAGACTGGAAACTATGTAAACTTATAGTATTTCTTTGGAATGGTAGTTATGTGGTTTTCGTTGCAAATGGAAAATGATCATTTAAGTCACAATTCATTAATTATTCTAAGTGGAAGAAGCCATGAAGGTTCTCTATTTTCCTTATGTTTTTTTTAGAGGGTTCATTCGATCTAGACTTAATTGACTGTCTTCACATAGTTCTTGTCACCTCACCTGGTTGCATTGTTGTTATGAGTTGTTGGGTTTGATCTCGAACCACCTGGTGTCACTATATATCATTTCACATGGGTAAGGGCTCGTTATACTATTGGTGTCTATGTATTTGGTTTATGGATATGATTCCAAGGGGCTTGTTTTGAGGTTGATTGCTATTTCATGGCTCTTTTTTTATAACAGAATTACCCGAGTTGATTGGGGAAAACCACAAGGGTTATTCCCTGCGTGTTCTGGTGTTATTTATTGTCCTTGAGGGACCTCTGCTCCTCTATTCATAATCTCTCTTGCCTGATGAATTCTCTCCTTTTCTTGCAAGGATATGTGTGATATGGCCTGTGGGTCCACTGTGTTTTCCCAAATGTTCTCACCTGTTGTTGATGGTCGTTTCCAACCTCCCTTTGTTTTTTACTCATAGTCCACCCTTGATTATTTTAAGCCCGATTTTGATAAAAGAACCAACTGTTTTTGGTCGAACGCATGGTCAACTGTTACGATTTGATGGAGTAGAATTGACAATGGTTTTTGTAATTGGTTATAGTGTTATAACCCTAAATTGCACCAGACATTCATACCTGACATGAGGCCATATTACTTTTTATTTTTTCCAAGCCAACACTTAACAAATCTTCTTAAAAACACAATCTTTGAATATGTACGCACCCTATACCACTACTGCCCACATACATACGCTAGATGCACCATTATATCCCGTGTATACCCACAAAAGTTGCAAGGGATTCATTGAGATTATGGGCTATTGGGTAGTTTCCCAACTAATCCATTGCCTATATCCCATCACCCAACCGAATAACTATATTTTTGTCAGATAAAAGGAGGTGTTGGGGTCTCATTCCAAGGAGAAACATAAAAAAAATTAAACTTTGCCCATTTCATTTTCCCCCCTTGCCCCAAGAATTTGCAACCATGTTGTGAGTTTTGAGTTAGAATTATCTATTCTTTCCTTTTTCCTTATTCATAAGCCTATTCCCATTCTCTAGAGATGTAATGACCCTTTTCTTATTAGCTTTGTAGGTTTGTTTTACAATTAGCTATCTAGCTCTATTATCCGCTAAGCCACAATGTTTTCTAGCTATGACCACTATTATCACTATAAACAAACTCTATTGTATGGAAGAAATATGTGATATCGTTAAGCTTTTTCTCTCATTAGCCAAGATTCGGGCAAGCGGGATTGGATTATTGCCCAACTAGGAGACAAGCTGTAGTAACATTATTAATTAACCTCATAGGTGTAACGCTCGAGAAAAAAAAAAAGTTTTACTTCTTTGATATCTCTAATTTTATATGCTTGAAATCCTAATTTCATTCTTGAAATAGAGTTTAAATAAATAAGATTTTATTTATTTTCCTATGTATTGCCATATTTTTTTTTTTTGGTTTCCCTTTTAG
>ML791619.1:212552-278627 GCA_009831015.1 Picea engelmannii
TTTCCGCTTAAGTATAATCCAAAATAATTAATTAATAACTTGTAATCAATTTAAGGTTATATCATAATTAATTATAATTTAGCTAGTGTTTCAGATTATTTATGAGATTATTTACAGGAATAAGAAAAGGGTCATTACAAGAGAGAAGTGCGAGAGAAGAAGGATACGTGGAAGCAGTTGCATATTGGTGAACAGGAGCCCAGGAACAGGTTTGAGGAGCAGTCACCCATCTCATTTTGTAAGTGAATTTGTGAGATTAATATAAATAAGTACTTTTTTCGTCCCTCCATATGATGTGTTGAATCTTCATGTTTGATATACATTTTGTTATGACATATAACGCACTAATTCATATATAATATGCATGTTCGTAGTTTCTTATTTTTCTTTTGGTGAATGTAGGTCAGTATTGGGAGGAGATTTACAGTCGAGAAGCGACTGAACGTAAAAGGATCGACACCAGACGCAGAGTTGAAGGTAAGACTACCAGATCCTTATACTTTTTATTGTATGCATGAATGTGGGGTATTGTTGGGATGGTTGTTAAAAGTAGGAGACTTTATACGGTTAGCTTTGCCTACATGATTGAACCCTAGTGTAGTCCATAGGTTTTTTTTTCGACTATAACATATAGTCACTATATTCTTTTATTATGGAAATTGATTCGATAGTTCAATATGGTTTTATGGTTGACTAGTACTATGCCTCTTTGATTTATGCGTTGGGTTGTGCATTTCCTGCAGCACAATATAGATTAAAATAAGGGTTATTTTTACTGTGTGTTTTAATTGCCAATCGAGAGTATTGCAATTGTGATAGTTGTGGCGTGGCTTTCCACTATGCAGGTTATGGATATTGGGTGATCACACCATCAGAGATGGGCATGGGTTTTATAACAATATGGTTTTTTTTCAATTTTATTGATTGAGGAATGGAATTGGGCATGATTTGTGTGTCTATGTTTGATGAATGAAATAATGCATGGATAGTGGTTGATGCTTTGATGCTGTGAAGATTGGAAATAAGTGACTATGTGTTCATTTAGAAATTTCTTTAAAACATTAAGTGGACAAATGATAAGAAACAAAACTCATCTACAGGTTGTTGCTGAAGGCATATTTCCTTGTTTTTATGACATTGTGTTAAAGATTTAATTGTGAACATTGAGCAAGTTATTATACAAAATTGATCGAATTATACACGGTAGTTGTTTAATTGATCACAATGATTATTTGGTTGGTGTTGGATGTTTTGCATTTGATATAGAATGGTTTTATGGATTAATTAATTAATTTTATGAAAAATATCCACTCTCTTTCCCTACCATTATTTCACTTTTTGCTAATTACAATCCCCTCGCCTTCCCATATCTATTTTTCACTCCCTATTCCTAAAATTTAATTATAGTTAAAAGAATTTTGTATTGTAACATTTTGAAATCGTAGTTTCTTGGATGGATTACATTAACATGTTCCTTGGGTTACATTACAATTGATTGTGTGTTTTCTGTGAGCAGTAACCATGATTCTTTGACCCCTCATTTTAACATTTTCCCTCAATACAACCCCTCACTTATCTCATGACCTTTTTGTTCACTGCTTGCTCATTAACAACAGTTAAACAATTTGTATGGATTGGATTCCATGGGTCTGATATGTTGTTGAGCCAAAATATATTTCATATTTTTAAGGAGTTTTCATGTATGGTTGTTAAAGGAACTATTTTATAATCAATCATGCAGGTAGGAATGAGCTTTTTTAGCCGAGGTAGCCATGGCATAGGTAAATGAGGAAGACATAATTGGAACAAGGGCCCTAGAAGGTGTAGATTCTCCATTCACTTTGATGCTGACTTGCAAGAGTTAGGCCAGCTATTTCAGGCTGGTTTATTCAATTGGATTGGGCAAGGAGTAATACAACCTAGGCCTGAAAGGCCTCCCTTCCAAGCTCCACAATCCCCTGGTATTCCCATGCCCCCTAATGTTTCATTGCAACTCAAGGTTCACAAAAACAATAGATGGAAAGAGATTGTCCACCCGACAGTCTCCCAACATCATGGCTGGCCCAATTTGTCTTTACCTGCTCCCCCACCTATGAATCATATTTTCTAAGATGCAGCTAGCCACTCACCAGTTCAGTCCTCCCAACCTCGAAAAAGGTTGAAAACCGAGTTCCACCATGCCCCTGACAAAGGAAAATCCATTGTTTCCCCTTCCTCATCCTCCAATGGTTCTGATAAATCTATGTCCTCCTGGATGCATTTGAGGGGCGATTGTTCTTATGTGATAAATGCGATTAGGCCTAAAGTCTCAGCACAACCAAAGGAAAATACAAAGAGATGAAAGGGTGACAGGAGCAATAAGGGAACGATTGCATCTCAGAGTGGAAAATATGGTTTTTGAGTTTTTATTTTATTTATTGTTGATGACAATTGACTTCAAATGTCTTGGACAACATGTTTTTTTTGGATATATGAGTACTATATTTTTGAAAATAATTTCAAATATCAATGAGATAAATTGTCAAACATGAATGTGATGATGGGAGTCACAAGGAGGGATGTTTTGTTTAACTGACTAAGTTATGTTATGAATTTTAAGAGCTAAAAGGGAGTCACAAGGGGTCCCACCTACTAGTTATTATTTATTTAAAAACCTTATTATGATTTATTACTTTCCCCCCTAACTAAAAAGTTTGTTGAGTTTTAGTTAACTTAACTAATGAAGTAGTTCACTACTTCAACCAATTCTAATTTTCTTAAAAGAAAAAGGAAAGGGAGGAACATGAGGAGAATAGAAGGAGAAGCATACTAAAGTTTTCTCTTTAAGTTTGTGTTGAGATAGTTCAATTTTAATTCATTCCTTAATTTATCACAAGCCTCATTCTTTTTTATGATAGCAGGGTCTTATTGTAGTCAACAAGATTCAGGGCTGAATTACATCATTCAGACACTTTTTTTTCAAAGGTGCTGATCTATCTTTGATAATCTGTGTAGGCTTCTTGGTTTGTCAATTAGTTTTCATGACTGACAAAGGTTGTTGTGCAGAGTCGAGTGGGCAACAATATGTGGCAAGATGATCTAGATTTTAGAGTTTAGTTGTTTATTTTCTATCATAGGTCCTTTTGTATGTTTCATCGGGGGCGTTTAAGTTTGAATTTGCTCCAAAACTTCTTCACAAAATTTTGTAAAGAGAATGACTCTTTGATGAATTGGAATGAAATAAAGGATTTGTTTATGTCTCATATATCTTGATTATATACTTGGTGTCTTTACTTCTGTCTCTGTATTTATTTCAGCATCTATTATGTTTAGAAAAACACGTAAATAATGAATTTTTCAGCAAGCTTTTATTTAATAAAAAACCATCCTAAGAACTTGTAATCAATACTTGTGAGTTAGAATATTAATTTTGATGGCTATAAACATAGGGTGATATTCTTGTCTATTCTCCTTTAGCCAAGAAGAATATGAAAATGCTTGAGTAAGATCATTTCATTTCTTTTCCTCAACATTTATTTGGTAACCATACTAGGGAGATCTTCAATATCTCTTTGGTTAATTTTTATACTTCATTATCATCGAATACATCTATTTTTCTGATATTTATTCTTTGATTGTTTTATTTCTTAATGACTGTCCTTGTTGCAAGGAAACCCATTATTGAGCTCGGTCTTCAAGATCAGACCAACATTTCTTTGAATCTATTCAATACCATTTTATACACTGCCAATACTCGTGCTGAGCTTAATCATTCATGGGAAACAATTGAACAAGATATTAATGGCTAAGAACATTGGGAAGATAGACGTAGACAACCTAGAAATAAGCAGTAGCCTTCTGGTTCCTTCATTTTTGCCCTTACTTTCATATCCTTAGACTTTCGTGTTTCCAGAAGAAGAAGAGGCTTATCACATGAAATTAATCCTATTGTTGAAATAGGAAGAAGGAACGTTGTTTTATCTACCCAACAAAGTGCTCTAAGGAGAACTTCGTCTGATTCATCTAGTTCGTCTTTCTCTCCCTCACCTATCATCCACAAGATGGAATATAGTGGAGGCTCTGGTGGCACTTGAAGTGCTTCCTCCTCTCAATCTTCATCTTCGTCAGTGATTGGTAGCTTATATATCCACCATATCCCTATCCAATCTACCACCAACCCCACCAAAGTCATTAAAAAATATGGAATTTTTCAGTTTGAAGAAGACACCACGACCACACCGTGGCATGTGTCCTCTCCTCTTAACCTAGAACCTACTATGCGTCTGCTTCCTAAATTCAAAGAGAATATCCCTAGGTTTTTGGGAAACAAAACTAACACTTAGTGGAATTTTCTAATGCTTGTCACAACATAGGGATCAATGACAATGATACTTTCATGCACTTATTCGTTAACTCCTTGGAAGGAAAGGTTGTGGCCGATTTCTTTGACCTTCCTCCTAATATTTTGTCTATGTGGGAGGAGTTAATATATTGGTTCAGGTCCACTTATGGGCAACCCAAAATCCCAGCCGAGAAGTTACGGAAATACAATAACATCACCTATAAGTATGGTGAGACCATCAAGTCCTTCAATTTTTGTTTCACTAAGTTATACAATCAGATCCTTGAACTCACTTAACCTCAGAACCAACCTACTTTCATGCATTAATACAATGCATTACCTTCCCCCTATCGTCATAGGCTTGAGGAAAAATCCATTGATAATATTGGTTCCTCTCTGAATACTTGTTTAGAGTATGAAGAACAACTTGAAAGAATAGGTCTTCCTCAGGGAGAATAATTTAAACAAATAGACATGTCCTCCCTCTTATAGCTAATACAAGATATGAACAATCGTATGATAGCGTATGACCAAAAAGGGACTATCTCCGCTCTCACCCCAGGAGCTTCATCCCCTTATGTACCTCCTTTTAGAAACCCAATTGAAAATCATTTTCAGCCTAAAGCTATCTTTCCTCTAAGTTGGTGCAACTTTTGCGAGGAACACCACGAGGAAGAAACATGTGAGGTAAGGAAGAGTGCCAGAGATAAGATATTTTGTAAAATATGAGAAACTACCATCGTTGTCATAGATTTTGCAGAGCCACAAGATTTCACGATCATCAATACTAGGAACAAGTCATATGCTCCCAAAGGCAAGTTTGAGCCTCCCTGAAATTCTTCCAGCCCGAGCTCATCCTCACTTGCTGCTATTGTTCAAGTTCCTAAGGTTCTCGAGAGTCAAGGAATTAATTCCCCTCTCCCCTCTTCCAAATAAAATATCCTAAATTAGTTAGCCAACATCAAAGCAGATGTAACCCTTCTGGACATGGTTGTTGTCCCTAAAAAATAGAGGCATATGAAACAATTCATGGAAGGAAAAGATTATGTTGTAGCCAACCTCTCTGAAGAGGTAAACACAGAGGATTCGTATGTAAATAAAGTAGGTGTACATAACTTTATATACCATATAAAAAATCCCCCTTTTATATTTCTATAAAGATTATGGATATGATTGCCCATCGTTTCCTCATTCATGGTGTTTCAGGCCCAAGTGTGATGTCGAAGATTATTATGGAAGAGATAGGCTTGTCTTGTACAAATAAAAATGCTAGAAGCATGATCTCCTATAATTGTCTACAACAAACAACCATAGGTGAGATTAAATATGTGACCTTAGTTTTGTGCACACACCCTAAAATAAGGACAACCCTTAGTATTCAGGTAATTGATATGCCAGTAAGAAATTACTCAATCATCTTGGGAAGATATTGGAAAGCTTTGACGGGTGGATACCTCTGACTCGACGGAACACATTTATTCATTCCTCAGAATGGTAAAAAAATTATAGTCCTTAGAGAGGGAAGGATTTCACCTTACATAGAGAGTGTCCCACAACCTAATGCAAAATATATCGAAGAGGACCTAGGAATGTATTCCATCTTTGTTGAGGATAACATTCCCTTGGAACAAATTTATTTAAATGATGGTATGTGGCACATGCGCTTTGATGGTTCATGCTCTAATTAAGGTAACAGAGCTGGGATTATCTTGATTTCTTCTATAGGAAAAATCCATAAGTTTTCTTATAGGTTGGAGTTTTCTTGCACAAAGAATGTCACTGAATTCGAAGCTTTATTATTAGGAATTGAAAACGCCTATAATCTTGGTTGTGGTCACCTTTCAGTTTTTGGGGATTCCAAGCCTGTGGTGATCCTTGTTCATAAGATATACTCTCCTAGCAACAATTTCATGAAGTGATATACCCAAACTGTTTGGGTACTTATCTTGAACCTATTATCTTCCAACATCACTCATGTCAAGAGGGAGTTAAACTCAATGGATGTTCGGTTAGTTGTTTTTGTAGCCTCTCCTATTTAGAAACTTTTTCCACATAGACCTGATTGTACCTTTCAATCTCTAGATATTCCACATATCCCCAACAATATAGAATCTTGGCAGGTCTTCCCCAACAATAAGAGAATTTGTGCTTCGATTCAAAATGAACCTGTTAAGCCTAAAGGGATTATATCCATAGAAAATAACAAGATTCCTAAGGGCCTGACTCCTCTAAAGAGTTCGTTTTCATCGAGTGATGTAGGAAATAAAGAGAAATAGAAAGAAGAGGAGTCGAAAAGGAAGGAGTGTGAAATCATCTCCTTGAACATTGGGGCACCTGAGTCTCCAAAGAATTTTAAAATAGGTGCATGATGTTCTAATGAAGAAGAAATGAGGTTTGCCAAGCTACTTGGTGGATTTCAGGATGTTTTTGCTTGGTCTTATGAGGATATTCATGGTTTTTATCCTGGTCTTATAAAACATTCTATCCCCATCAAGGAACGGATGAAACAAGTTAGGGAAAAGCAAACACTCATTAACTCTGCATTTAAGGAAACTATTGAAAGGGAGTTGGAAACTTTATTGAAGGCTGGGATCATTTTTTTAGGTCAAGTGCCTTGAATGGGTTTCCAAATAGGTACTTGTTCCGAAGGCCACTAATCATATTAGAACCTGCATTAATTTTTTCATATTCTATCAGGCTATTATGAAAGATCCCTTCCCTCCCCCTAACATGGAAATGATTATGCAGTAGGTTGTAAGGTCACAGACGTAGCCCTTACTTGACATTTTTTTTGGTTACAATCAAATCAAGGGGAAAAGGATAGATGGTCACAAAACAACTCTTATCACTAATTGGGGTACCATGACTTATAAATGCATGATTTCTATCTTACCTGATGCAAGTATCACTTTTAAAAGACCTAGAGAAGAAACTCTTGATGAATTGATCAGTATCCATATCTATCTTGATGATCTAATTTTATACATTAAATGGATGATAATTACCTCAAAGTTCCAAGTGTTATTTTTGGGTCCTTTCAAAATTGCTCTCACCCTAGATACTAACTCTTACATTCTACAGGATTTACAGGAGCAAGTGTTTTCCTGCAGCACTAACGGTTCTCACTTGAAACATTACCTGGGACCAACGTGAAAAGTTCTAACGTTGTTTATATATTCTGTATACTAGTAGTCTAGCCCTACTTTCAGTTTTTCACTATTTTCTTTTTTTCTTACAGTGGTTTGATTTCTGCTCTCTGTTTTTAGCAATTTCCTTTTTCTTTTACATTTATGTCATTTTATCTCTGTTGTTTTAGATTTTATAATCTTAATTTTGTCATGATTTTTTTTCTCTTTCGTCTTTTAGTTGATTCTGGTCAAAGAATAAGAAGTTGGATTAGTTCTACCCCAGTGACACTACTACAAGATATTGTTATTCAATAGTAATCCTACTTACACAATTGTTACGCTATCCCCCTGAAAGTACTTGAATTTGCTATCTACCTTCGTTGTTGTCTTGTAAAGAAATTGGTAATCTCCTGCTTCTGCTTTCCATTTCTTGATCCATTTGAAAATTTCAAAGAGAAAGTCCATGATTTTTCTCCCTGTAGTAAAGAGAAGATTTTGGTTGAACGATTATGCACACAATGTTAATCCCCCTCGTACTATCATTTTTCATGAATTATTCCCCAATTCCCGGTTATTTTTCCATTAAATCTGTTCACTTCCCCCTGTGGCATAATAGTCCTGGTTATATCTTCTTGACCCGTTGTTCTTGATCTACGAAACCATGAGTTTTGAGTTCTAAATCCATTGAAATTAAATTTTCGTGTGGAGTCACCAGTTTTTTGACAATAAAAATCGCAACAAATATTTTGCCCGCAAAGTATTTCTAAAGCCTATTATTATAAGCTAATGATATATATAATAGTAGTAGGTGGGACCCCCTTGTAGATTGGAGGATCATATTTGGTTATTATTTGATGTTATGTCATTGTTCCACATTGCTTACAGGTTTGAGCATGATTGATGTTCAAAGGTTGGTTCTATTCGCAACAAATTGGTGATGGATAATTCATGCTATGAGTGGGTTTCATTACCCGAAATTCTCAATTCCATGTCATGAAGAGCTTATGAGAACTATTATTTCTATGCTAATTGCACCATGATCTATTACATATTACACCTGCACAAGACATATGTTATTCATGGAAAAGAATAAAATAAATATGAAAAAAAATGTAAAGAAGAAATTAAACTATGATACTATGATACTATGCTACACTACATGCATTGGAATTAAAAGATTGTTGTTAGTCGTAGCTAACAGGGTTAGTGGCTATGCGATTTATTGAGTTATATGGAAACATGTTTTATATGCATTATGGTATAGTTGGAAATGGTTAAATGTGATATGGGGTGTCACATTTGACAAGTGATGGATGTTAAGTTCGATGCATAGATTAATTCAATGGATTAGTGGAGGGCTGACTAGTGTGTACTAAGGAATTGAATGAGTGGAGGATGGAGGCGACATGAATTTACTTCACGTCACTCCATACTCATTCCATTGGCTATCACCCTAGCTTGGTTATTTTTCAATTGTGTTTTGTTGTGGTTAAGCTTTGATTTTCAAGGAGAGGAAGAACTGCTTGGCCAAGCTCGTGTTTTTATGGTTTTCTTGGTTACAGGTATGTATTTTCGTCACCCATAAACCCACTCTGGTTATGAAATAGATATTGGCTTGAGATGTATGGGTTTGTTCTTTTATTGAGACTGAAAACTATGTAAACTTATGGTATTTCTCTGGAATGGTTGTTGTGTGGTTTTTGTTGCAAATGGAAAATGATGGTTGAAGTCACGGTTCATTAATTATTCTAAGTGGCAGAAGCCATGAAGGATCTCTATTGTCCTTATGGTTTTTTTAGAGGGTTCATTCGGTCCAGACTTGACCGGCTATCTTCACACATTTCTTGTCACCTCACCCAGTCACATTGCTACTATGAGTTGTTGGATTTGATCTCGGACCACATGGTGTCACTATATATCGTTTCACCTGGGTATGGGCTCATTATACTATTGGTGTTTGCATATTTGGTTGATGGCTATGATTCCAAGGCGCTTGTTTTGAGGTTGATTTCTATTTCATGGCTCTATTTTTATATCATCATTACGCGGTTTTATTAGCGAAAACTGCGAGGGTTATGCCCTTCATGTTATGGTGTCATTTATTGGCTGTGAGGGACCTCTGCTCCTCTGTTCATAATCTCTCTTTCTTGATGAATTCTCTCCTTGTCTTGAAAGGCTATGGGTGATATGGCCTATGGGTCCACTATGTTGTCCTTAATGTTCTCACCTGTTGTTGTTGGTCATTTCCAACCTCCCTATGTTGGTTACTCAGAGTCCACCCTTTATTATTTGAAGCTTGATTTTGATAAAAGAACCAGTTGTTTTTGGTTGGATGCATGGTCGACTGTTATGATTTGGTGGAGTAGCATGAACAATGGTTTTTGTAATTGTTTATAGTCATTGTATTCTTTTATTATGGAAATTGATTCGATAGTTTAGCATGGTTAATGGTTGACCAAGAATATGCCTCTTTGCATTATGCTCTGGGTTGTGTGTTTCCTGCAACATAATATTGATTGAAATAAGGGTTACTGTTACTGTGTGTTTTAATTTCCAATTGGGAGTATTGCAATTGTGATAGTTGTGGCATGCCTGTCCACTCTGCATGTTATGGATTTTGGTTGATCACAGCATTAGATATGGGCATGTGTTTTATAACATTACGGTTTTGTTGTGATTTGATTGATTGAGGAATGGAATCGGGCACGATTTTTGCGTCTATGTTTGATGAATGAAATAAATCATGGACAGTGGTTGATGTTTTGATGCTGAACAATGTGGAAATAAGTGACTGTGTGTTCATTTAGAAATTGGTTTAAAACATTAAGTGGACAAATGAGAAGAAATAAAACTCTTCTATAGGTTGTTGTGGACGGCATGTTGTCTTGTTTTGATGAAACTATGTTAAATATTTAATTGCGAACAATGAGCAAGTTATTACACATAATTAATTTAATTATACACAATAGTTGTTTAATTGATCACAATGATTATTTTGGTTGGTGTTGGATCTTTTGTGTTTGATATAGAATGGTTTTAGATATTAATTAATTGATTTTATGAACAATATCCGCTCTCTTTCCCTACCATTATTTCACTTTTCGCTAATTACAATACTGTCGCCTTCCCATATCCATTTTTCACTCCCTGTTCCTAAAATTTAATTACAGTTAAGAGAATTTTGTATTATAACAGTTTGAAATCACAGTTTCTTGGATGGATTACAGTAACATGTTCCTTGGGTGACATTACAGTTGATTGTGTGTTGTCTATAAGAAGTAACCATGATTCTTTTCCCCCTCATTTTAACATTTTTCACTCAATACAAACCCCTCACGTTCCTTAGTACCTTTTTGTTCACCCCTTTCTCATTGGCAACAGTTAAACAATTTGTATGGATTGGATTGCATGGGTCTAATATGTTGTTGAGCCAAAATCTATTTCATATTTTTAAGAAGTTTTCATGTATGATTGTTAAAGGGACTATTTTATAATCAATCATGCATGTAGGACTGAGCTTTTTCAGTTGAGGTAGCCATGGAAGAGGTAACCAAGGAAGAGGTAATTGGAACAAGGGCCCTAGAAGGCCTAGATTCTCCATTCACTTTGATGTTTAATAACAAGAGTTAGGCTAGCTATTTCAGGTTGGGTTTTTCAATTGGATTCGGAAAGGAGTGGTACAAACTAGGCCTGAAAGGCCTCCCTTTCAAGATCCACAAGCCCCTGATATTCATGTTCCCCGTAATGTCTGATTGCAAACCAAGGTTCCCAAAATGACACATGGTAAGTGATTTTCCACCCGATAGTCTCCCAACATCGTGGCTGGCCGAATTTGTCTTTAGCTTCTCCCCCTCCTGTCAATCAGATTGTCCAAGCTGCACTTGTCCACTCACTAGTTCAGTCCTCCCATGCCATAAAAAGGTTGAAAACTGAGGACCACCATGCCCTTGACAAAGGAAAATCCATTGTTGCCCCTTCCTCACCCTTCAATGGTTCTGATAAACTTGTGACCTCCCGGATGCATTTGAGGGATGATTTTTCTCATGTGATCAATGAGATTATGCCTAAAGGCTCAACCCATCCAAAGTAAAATTCAGAAAGATCAAGGGGTGACAACAACAACAAGGGAAAGATTGCATCTCAGAGTGGAAAATATTGTTTTTGAGTTTTTATTTTATTTATTGTTGATGACAGTTGACTTCAAAAGTCATGGACAACATGTTTTTTTGGATATATGAGTACTATATTTTTGAAAATAATTTCAAGTATCAATGAGATATATTTTCAAACATGAATGTGATGATGGGAGTCATAAGGAGGGATTTGTTTTTAATTGAATAAGTTATGTTATGATTTTTAAGAGCTAAAAGGAAATCACAAGGGGTCGCACCTACTAGTTATTATTTATTTAAAACCATGATTATGATTTATTACTTTTCCCCCTCACTAAAAAGTTGGTCGAGTTTTAGTTAACTTAACTAATGAAGTAGTTGAACTACTTCAACCAATTCTAATTTTCTTAAAAGAAAAAGGAAAGGGAGGAACAAGAGGAGAATAGAAGGAGAATCATACTAAGGTTTTCTCTTTAAGTTTGTGTTGAGATAGTTTGGTTTTCATTCATTCCTTAATTTATCACAAGCCTAATTCTTTTTTATGATGGTAGGGTCCTATTGTATACAACAAGGTTCAAGGCCGAATTACATCATTCGAACATAATGGCAGAAGTGTCCTCAGACACACACTTTTATTAAATAGGAAAATAAATTACATATGAGAATTTGCAAGAGTTTACACCCAAACACACCAACACTCTTGGAATGAGCTATATATAAGATAAATGTCCTAACAAACTCTAGTTATAGATCACTTATTAAATAAAAACGTGTCCATTTAAAATAAATGTTATATTAAAAATATTCTAACTATACTCCTAATTTAGAGCCTAAGATACGACACCTTTCTAGAGTCATATCTTTCACAACAATACTCTATTTCTAAATGTCTCCATTTATTAATCAAATATTCTATATTATTAATTTATTATTCTAAATTAATAATTATTTTATCAAAGTATTTTAAACTATAATATTTGTATTTTGGATCATCTAACATTCCCCCCTATGATCCAAAGATACATTACAACAAATACCAAGTTTATCTCTGAACTTAGTAAATTTTATTCTGCCAAGAGCTTTCATGAAAATGTCGGAGATCTGATCTTCTAAAGGACAATAAATTGGCTTGATGACATCCTTTGCAATGAGTGATCTGATATGATGATACTTGGTGTCCACATGCTTTATCTTTGAATGAAAAACTAGATTCTTGGCAAGCTTAATGGTAGACTGAATGTTGATGAATAATGATGTAGCTTCTACTTGACAAATGCCCAAGTCCTACAAAACTTTGCGTAACCAAACATTTTCACATGTTGCTTCCCATGCTGAGATGTATTCTGCTTCTGCTGAAGAAGTGGCCATTGTAGCTTGTTTCTTACAAATCCAAGACATTGTTGTTGAACCCATGTTCATTAAATAACTTGATGTTGATGCTCGATCATCAATACTTCCAGCAAAGTCGGCATCTGAAAATCCACCAAGTACAAATTTTTTAATATTTTTGTAAATAAGACCAAAATCTTTTGTTCCTTGGATATATCAAAGAACTCTTTTGGCTGGATTCAAGTGGATGTCCCATGGTTGTTTCATAAAGTGTGAAATAATAATGACTACATAAGATATATTTGGTCGAGTGTTTGTCAAATAAATCAAGTTGTCAATAAACTATCTATAAGTAGTGTTGTTTACCATCCCCCCCCCCTTCAAATTTTGAAACCTTCAAATGTTGTTCCATATGGGTAAGAGATGGTTTGCAATCTTGCATTCCAAATTGCTGAATAATTTATGCTGCATACTTACTCTGAGAAATTAAAATATGATGTGGACGTTGGAATACTTCAATTCCAAGATAGTAGTGAAGTAGTCCCAAATTGGTCATCTTAAAACCTGCATGTAACTCCTTTTTCACCTGTGAAATATGATCATCATTTTTTTCTGTAATGATCAAATCATCTACATACATAACAAGAATCACCAGATATGGACCCTGTTGATAGATATACAAAGTATCATCAGATTCATTTCATCGAAAACCAACTTTCCTAAGGTATTCATCCATTTTGGTATACCAATCTTGGGGAGCTTGCTTTAAACCATATAAAGCCTTAATTAATTTGAAAACTTTATGTTCCTTCCCTTCAATTTCAAAACCTGGTGGTTGTTGCATATATACATATTCTCGTAAGTCTCCGTTGAGAAAAACACTTTTTACATCCATTTGATGAACTTTCCAACCTTTCTGAGAGGCCAATGCAAGTGTTAATTGGATGGTGTTCCATTTAGCTGTAGGAGAAAAAATTTCATCATAATCAATGCCTTTCTGCGGCACAAAACCTTTAGCCACAATTATTTCTTTATACTTGTCAATTTCTCCATGTTGGTTGTATTTAATTTTGTAAACCCATTTGCATCCGATTGGTTTAACACTTGTAGGACAATCAACAAGTTTCCAAGCGTTGCTATCAATTACTTCTTGATAGTCTTCAATCGTAACCTGTTTCTATTCTTTATGTTTTACTGCTTCTTTGTATGTGGAAGGTTCAGTAAAATCATTTGATATCAAGGAAAAATTTCCTTCACTGCTGTGTTATCCCCTTGTTCCTGTTTTATTATACTCATCAGGCCTTACATATTTCAAAAGTTGAACTACCCATTTTGGTAATTAATGTTCACTTATTTGGGGATCTGAATTACCATTTGTAAATTGGATTAATGTAAACTGATGTTCGTCAATCAGTTGAAGATTGTGGAGGTGTAAAATCATTGTCATATGAACTATCATTGCTAGGAGAGTCTGATGAACTGTTGGAAGAACCAGATGGTGTTGTCTAAGTAAATGGATTGGATGTATCATATTCAAATGAAGTAAAATCAAGTTCATGCCAATTTTGTGAATTTGGTTGACTTTGCATTTTTCCTTTTCTTTGATTGCCTTTAGTTTCTAAATTTTGAAGAAGACTTTCTATTTCTTTGGCACTCTTACTTTTAGTTTCATCAAAAACTACATCCCTGCTCACAATAAATTTTCCATTGGAAACAACTTGGTACCCTTTCTTCTCATTAGAATACCCAATCATTCTGCATTTCAAGCTTCTTGAGTCAAGATTAGTTCTTTTTTCTTTCGGAACTAAGGCATAACATATTGATCCAAAAACTCTAAGATTTTTAACTAGAGGTTTGAAGCCAAACCATGCTTCATAATGTGTGAATCTATCCAAAGAATCAGTTGGAGATCTATTCCTTAAGTAGATACATGTATGGATTGCTTCTGCCCAATATGTAGGACTTAAATTTTTATAGGTTAACATTGATCTTGCCCTTCCTAACAAGGTGATATTCATTATTTCTACGACTCCATTTTTCTAAGGTGTGTAGACATTTGTAAGATGTATTCTTATTCCATTTCCTGTGCAATAAATTTTGAATTCATTAGAGGTGAAATCCCCTCCATTATCTGTCCTAAGAGTGCCTATCTTTTCTTTAACCTCATTTTCAACAAGTTGAAGAAAAATCTCAAAATTTTCAAATGCTTCTAACTTTTTCTTCAAGAAGTAAACCCAAGTCATTCTACTGAAATCGTCAATAAAGATAAAAAAATATTTGCAACCACCTAAATAAGTTTTTAGTGGTCCACAAATATCACTGTGAACTAGTTTCAACCACCTATTTGCACGCCATGAACTTGTTGGAAAACTCTCTTGACTTTGTTTTCCATAAATTCAAGCTTCAAATTTTCTATTTTCCTTTTTGAAAGTTGTAAGTCCCTTAACCATCCCTTGTTTTTGCAATTGAGAGAGACTTTCAAAGTTGATATGTCCATATCTGACATGACACAATCTTATAGGTGAAATAATTGTACTTATTTCTTCTGCAAAGTCAGAATGCCTTGGAATAAATGTCCCTTTCATCCTTAATAGTTTTCCATCTTCATATCCTTTCATCATTGTTTTCATATTCTATTTGGATGAATTAATCTTAACTAAGCCATTTTCCATAATCACCTGATGTCCTTCTTGTCGAATTGTGACTAAAGACAACAAATTGTTTTTAAAGTTTGGTACATACCATACATTTGAAATCATTATTTCTCCAATGTCAGGTAAATAAAATTTAATTGTACACCTTTTCCATAAGGAGTATGTTTTGTATTATCTACAAGAAAGATAGAATTAAGATGGCATTCTTGAAAATTCCAAAAGAAATCACGTCTGAAAGTTATGTGTTGAGATTCTCTTGAATCTAAAATCTAAGTATCTTCATAATCACTTTGAAAATCGGTGGAAATATGTAATGTTGAAGATGAGGTAAAGACATATTCTGAACCATCATCATCTTGATCATTTTCAAACTGTGTTGTGTTTTGATGAAACTTGAAAATTTTATCAATGGACGTTCGACAATCTTCTGCATAATGACCAACTTTGCTACATATTCTACAAACAATTTGAATTAAATCTCTTCCTCTACCTCTGTTTTGAGTTTGTCCTCTCCCTTGACTACTGCCTTGAAAATAGCATATCCTTGATTATTTCCTCTTCCTTAAAAATACCCTCTGCCTTGACTGTTTCCTCTGCCTTGAAAATAGCCTCTACTTTGACTATTTCCTCTTCCTTGAAAATTGTTCTTGTCTGAAAAATTATTTTCTCTACTTTGGCTTCGACCACGACCTTGTACAAAATGTCCTCTTCCTTTGCTTCTAGAACTATCAGTTGAAGATGTACTTGTGCTGGATGCTGTGAAAAAAACATCTTCCCCAACTTGTTTTTTCTTTCCAAAATTTTTATTGTGTTGAGATAACATTTCACTTAGTTCATCGAACGTAAGCTTGTCTAACTTTCCATTTACTTGTAAAGTTTCCAAAAAATGTGTATAGGAAGAAGGCAATCTAGAAATTAAAATTGTGGTCATGAAACTATCATCTACTGCTTGAAAACCACCATTTATTATTTCCTACTTAATGTTCTTAAGTCTGGAAATATATTCATGTACATCACATCCTTCAATCAATTTTTGTTGGAGAAAATTTAATTGAAGATCAAATTTCTTTGATTCAGGATGAGTATCAAATAGATCCTTAAAAAATTTCAAAGCAGACCATGCATCAATAGTATTTTCAATGTGGACATACATCTCATCATTAACTGAAGATTTGATGAGTGCTAATGCTTTGGCATTTTTAATTTCCCATTTTGCTAATGTGGCTTCATCTGTAGGTTTATTTGTCTTAGTATCTTCATTACATATATCATGCCAAAGTTCATTATAAATGAGAGTGATTTCAATGAGACGTTTCCATGTCATGTATGATTTTGTGCCTTCAAGTTTATCAGAGTCAGAGAACAAATTAATTAACTTCAACATTGTAGTGTTGAATCTTCACACAAAAAAAATCAAGAAAAAGATATTAATATGAGCAACACAACACACACATTGAACAAAAAATGATCTATTGGGGCTTGGCCTTGACCCTCATATAGTCGTTGAAACAAGAGAAAAATTTACAATGCTCTTGCAAATTTTTTGGTAAAAACAATTCAGCCCCCCTCAAAGTAAAATTACTTTGAGTTACAAAAACATTTACCCAAAAGAAAAATCACTGCATAAAGATCAAACTCCCAGGCTCACCTCTTCTCTCTCTACTTGGAAACACCAGTTACGTTAGCAAGATGATGGTTGCAGAAAAATTTCAATGTACCCATTTTCTCTCTTCAATTATGAAATCTGATACAGAACTTCCATTTTCTTGCATGTTCACATCCAACATGCCTTTCATTCAAATGTAGATAGACTTAATTCACCCTCAGTACAAGCAAGGGAGAATTCACATATGACCTTAAAATCTCCTTGCTGATAAATTTTCAACCTTCCAACAGAAACCCCACACTTGGGACTTGTACACCCACATCTCATATCAATAATGAAAAAATAATTTCATGCCAGTTTGAATCGGAGGAAAAACAAGTTGATTTGTTTTGGTTTTTCAACTATTTGTAGGCCATTCTTGTTGGTGATGACAATGGAAGAAACTGCTCCAATTTTACAATACAAAGAACATAATCGCTCCAAACCTAGAAAAGTGCATGGGATTTCATTCCCAGTTTAAGTTGTATCAGTTTGAATTGAGTTTCAAATTTCTAGTGAAAGGAGGTTGTTGGGTTCATCACTCGACTTGATTATGGGAGTTTGATAAGATTCCTAATTCCATAATTTCCCATACAATCAGATCTAGAACATAGGCGACATCATGGATATGTATTGATGGCTAGTATCCCTCATGAAATAAAATAGAAAAGCAACGTTCACATAACACTTCTGAAAATTGCATGGAGGTATGAAATCAGGATTTTCAAATGGATATGCTCCTACAAGCATAAAATAAAGTGTCACACCATAGGACCATACATTTGCGATCTTGATATCATATTCTTTCTATGGTATGCGAACAACAAGAGAAAATTTGTTTTGGAGCTATGTATGCAACCCGAACCAATTGACTTTTCCGTGGTAGGCTAACAACAAGAAAAACAGTTCTATTACCTATGTTTATCTGGTCCAGTGGAGAGGGAATGCATGGACTATTGACAATTTTACAAGGTCGGGCATTATTTAATTCAGACAATTACATAATAGACTGGAAGCAAGTCATTCTATTCAACAAAATGTTGCATTGTAGAAAATTTATTTTCGGAAGCCTAAAATCCTCTTGCCTTTCATATATTTATGCCAATCGTAAATAGGAATGAAACAAATTAGTCAGGGATAAATCAGGTTTTGAACCAGTAATTCAAAAATTAAATTGCAAAGACAATAAATAATGATTTTAAAAAGAATTCCTTTCCTTTTAAAAAAAAAAATGAACCATTAACTGACCAATTTTACTAATGGAGTGCGTCAACATTTTTCCTTGGCCTATAGAACTTGAATCACCTTATCACATTAGCTAATATCCTCCTCACATAAACTTCATTATTGGAGCTCTGATACCACAATAATGGCAGAAGTGTCCTCAGATACACACTTTTATTAAATAGGAAAAGAAATTACATATGAGAATCTGCAAGAGTTTACACCCAAACACACCAACACTCTTGCAATGAGCTATATATAAGCTAAATGTCCTAACAAAATCTAGTTATGGATCACTTATTAAATAAACAAGTGTCCATTTACAATAAAAGTTATCTTAACAATCTTCTAACTATACTCCCAATTTAGAGCCTAAGATATGACACCTTTCTAGAGTCACATCTTTCACAACAATACTCTATTTCTAAATGTCTCCATTTATTAATCAAATATTCTAGATTATTAATTTATTATTCTAAATTAATAATTATTTTATCAAAGTATTTTAAACTATGATATTTTTATTTTGGATCATCTAAAAAGACACTTCTTTTTCAAAGGTGTTGATCTATCTTTGATAGTCTGTGTAGGCTTGTCTGTTTGTGAATTAGTTTTCATGAATGAAAAAGACTATTGTGCAGAGTCGAGTGGGAAAAAATATGTGGCAAGTTGATCCAACTTTTAGAGTTCAGTTTTTTATTTATTGTCAGAGGTCCTTTTGTATGTTTCATCGGGGACATCTAAGTTTGACTTTGTTCCAAAAATTCTTCATGAAGTTGTGTAAATAGAATGACTCTTTGATGACTTGGAATGAAAGAAAGGATTTCTTTATGTCTCATCTATCTTGATTATCTACTTGGTGTCTTTACTTCTGTCTCTGTATTTATTTCAACATTTGTTGTGTTCAGAAAAGCACATAAATAATGAATTTTTATCAAGCTTTTATTTATAAACAAACCAGCCTAAGCACTTGTAATCAATACTTGTGAGTTAGGATATTAATTTTGTGGCTAAAAACATAGGGTGATATTCCCATCTATTCTTCTTTAGCCAAGCAGAATCTGAAAATTCTTCAGTAAGATCATTACATATATTTTCCTCAACAGGACTAGGTCCATGGCCCCAGCATGAATTGTAGAGGTTGGGTGTTGGTATTCAACATGAATTGCAGAGGTTAATGACCTATCTCCACACATGACTTGTATATGTTGGTGATTTCTTCTTCCTATTCTTCCCCTTTATATTTCATTTAGACTTCTGGTTACTAGTAGCTATACTTTCACCAGGGAAGGAAAAAGGAGGAGGAGAAGACTTTGTTGATGAAGGAACATCAACATAATGCCCATGAAATAATGTTCTTAAATTAGAAGCATCAATATCATTCAGGATGTTTGAAATGGTACCCAACTAGACTGGTACTCCCACATTCAACCCAGGAATGTACAAAGTGGCCATCAAAGGGACACCAACGTTTCTGAAGAAAGGAAAAGAACAAGAATCCCCTTGCAAAGGGATTATTTGGTTGGTATCATTGGGAAATGTATCCATGAATATATTATGCACATGTTCTCCCCTTACGAGATCATTCAAGTCAGTAAAAGTCTCACACATTGAATCTAGCAAACTAGTGGTATAAAAACAATGCCTATAAAGAGGCGTCTCCACATTTCTAAGAGGAAGACCGAAAATTGCTCATGACCGACGGAGTGGGCGGTATACCATGTTGGAGTTACTTCACAAACACCTAGGATTTATTTCTCCTCAGGTTTTTAATTTTTCATTAGTTATAATTAGTCATTATCCAGTCTCTTATATTTTAGGAGAGAATATTCCACCTGGAGAATATTCTCTTTCAGTTCACACTTCAGTTTGAGTAGTTGAGTTTAGTTTAGATGTTGCATTGGGATCATCACCATGATAATTCAACCTTGACTTGGTATCATAACCAAAGTGGCGCATTAGCCTTTATTCCTTGAGTTAACTCCTCACTACTTTCTATTCAGTCAGTTAACTAAAGACTAGTTGACTAGTTAACTCAACTAGGTGGTAGTTCACTCCCGTAACTGCCTGAGAGACTAGAATAGGTTACAGTTCACTCCCGTAACTACTGGTGTGTGTCTAGATCACTCTAGACCACCACTATGGTGACTTGGTTCACCTCAAGTCGAACTCATTGATTTATACAGAGTATATCATGTGTAAATTATTCATTATTCATAACGGTTAATGAGAATTATTTCCATTCTTTCTCTCTGTCTTCTTATTTTTCAAATTCTCTCTGCAAATGTGTGTATCATTGTTTATATAGATATATTATGTGTATTTCAAAACATTTACATGGTATCAGAGTCGACAAACTTCTAAGAAAAACCTACACCAAAATGTTTTGCAGGTACAAAAGCTTGAATACAACGGAAAGATGGAATTCCAAAAAAAAAATATTCTTACACCTTACAACTATTTTGCATGGAAGGAGAAAATATCGATACATATCTGATCTATAGGGTTGTATATATTAACCATGAATACAGATACAGAGCCGACATCATCCATAGAAAAATCCAAGTACTTAAATCGCATGGATGAGGCACTCAGAACAATTTGTAGTCTTATTTCTCCCGATCTCCTTTTTCATATATGTTCCTGTAAGACTCCCAATGAAGCCTAAAACATATTGGAAGGGATATTTGGAAAACAATATGATATGAGGGGACACATGCTAGAGGTGGATCTTCTCACATTGGATCCAAAAATCTTTGAGAATATCCAAGATTTCTTTACAAAATTCAGGGATTTACTGTCGCAACTCAAAGCTTGCGGGGTTGATAAATCGAAAGAGGAGAAACAAATGGTTCTCAACATTCTCTCCAATATTGGTATTGAATTATCAGTATTCGTATCTACATTCCATACTGTCAGATTTTCCTCTGGATCCACATGGAAGATGCCTTCTCTTGAGGACTTTATCGAATCCCTGACACAAGAGAAAACCAAGCTCATCAACATGGGCACAATCAAAGGCCCAAAGGGCACATGCACTCAATGTGCATGATGTAAGACACAAATATCATAAATCTAAAGATAAATATAAGTAGAAATCTCATGCACATACTAAGAAGGAAGGGTACACAAAACCCTTCACTGATGCCTCTGGATCCAAAGGAGAAAAGGGAAGAAAAGGAGAGAAATGCACGTGCTGTCACAAAGGATTCCATTCAGAATATTCATGCATGCAAAATAAAATAGATTTGATGTTTTAGATAATTCAACAAAACAACCTTGGAGATCGCATCCCAGAGGGTGCAAAGAAGTAGAAGCCAAAATATTTGAATTCCAAGAAAGGCAATTCTAGCGATGCATTGATTGCCATCAACTCCGCTCCTAATGTTTGGATTGTAGATTTAGGAGCATCACATCACATGGATGCCTCAAAATAAGTCTATTCTTTTTTGTATGCATGCAAAGGTCCTCCTATTCTGATCGGGGAAAACTCTTCTATCAAAGTCACCGGCAAAGGAAGGATTGAACTCACCAACAGAAGCTTCGAGAACATGTTGCATGTTCCCAAGCTTTCTGTCAACCTTCTCTCTGTGTATCAGATGATGAATTCTAGCACCGGAAATAAATTCATATTCACACCAAAGTTCGTGAACATCTATGACATGAAAACCAACTCTAGGGTTGCTACCGGTGATGTAAATCATCAGTCTAGATTGTATACATTTTCTGAATTCATTGAACCTGATTCTGCTTTACTACTTACTCATGCTGATGAAAGTAGTAGGTTATGCCACGAAAGGTTTGGAAATTTGAATTTCAGATACATGCAACAACTTAGCAAGCACATATTAGTTGATGGTCTACCAGACATCCATTTCTCCAAGGAAGTATGTGAGGGATGTGTTCTCGAAAAACACCCTCAAGAGAAATTCGTCAAAGGAAAGTCTCAGCGAGCTTCCGCACCTTTAGATCTGATCCACAATGACCTCATGGGTCCTTTTCCGCATCCATCGATCAACAAAGTGAGGTTTGTTCTCATTTTTGTTGATTATTTATCACATTTTACTTGGATCTACTTTCTTAGGAAAAAATCCGAGGTCTTCCAACACCTTAAAGATTTCAAAGCTTTGGTTGAGACATAGTCCAGAAAGAAGATCAAAGTCCTCTGAACTGATAACGGGGGAGAGTATGCGAATCATGAGATTCAGAATCTTTTCCATGAGGCAGGGATTCAGTTGCAGCATACAATTCCCTACACTCTGCAACAAAATGAATTTGTTGAGCGAAAAAACAGATCTCTAAAGGAGATGGCATGTTGCATGTTGCATGCAAAGTCACTACCATAGAGACTATGGGCTGAAGCACTTAAATATGAAACATACATAAAAAATAGATATCCTCATAGATATGTCAAGGATAAGACCCCCTACGAGGCTTGGAGTGGCCTCAAACCAGAAGTGGCCCACTTTCACATTTTTGGTTCACGTGCATGGGCCCAGATTCCCTCTGAAAAGAGGAAGGCACTTGATCCACAGAGCATTGAGTGAATTTTTGTTGGATACCCTGACGGTGTGAAGGGATATCGGCTTATTGATCTTTCCTCAGACTAACTCATCATTGATCATAGTTTCCAATTCGAGGAAATCGTCTCGCATGTACCTCGATAGTCACATGCAAACACCTTCACTCTTCCACCTGTCCGAGATGATCAACATGCACATGTTGACTCTTCTTCAGATGAGAGTTATGATTCATAGGACTCCTCTTCTTTAGATGAGAGTTATGATTCAGAGGACTCAGATGATTCAGATTCAGAGTTAGTACAGTTAGATGTAGAGTAAGAGCATCCATATGTAGTTGCAGAGCCAGAGCAGAGGCCCAAGTGGGCACAGACTACTCTTCAGGATGCAGGGGATCTCATTGGTGATCCAGCCAATACTAGGAGGACTTGATCTAATTTTGAGGAGCCTCCTATTGCACTCACTTTCATTGAACCATTTCCTTCCAGGCATCTTTTCTTGGTTGAGTCTTCAGATCCAAAGTCTTATGGCGAGGCTGCTAGAAATCCCTTTTGGGAATCCTCCATGTAGGAGGAGTACAACTCCCTCCTCGAGAACCAGACTTGGGATCTGGTTCCCCTTCCTTATAGGAGGAAAATTATCATATGCATATGGGTCTAGAGGACCAAGAGTGTAGCGGATGGATAGATCAAAAGATACAAAGCCAAGCTTGTCACCAAAGGCTTTCAGCAGGTTCATGGTATTAACTATGATGATACCTTCACTCCAATAGAGAAGATGGATTCCATATGATTGGCACTTTCCATTGTGGAGTCTTTCACGGTGATCTCTCTGAGGAGATCTACATGGAGCAACCCTAGGGATTTATGCAGGACTCATCTTTGGTTTTTCGACTGAAGAAGTCACCTTATGGCCTCAAGAATGCTCTGAGGGCATGGTATGCCAAGATGGAATCATACCTGTTGTCATAGAACTTTGTACATTGTAAATCATACACGAATGTATACATTCTCAGGACGGTTGATTCACTTCTACTTTTAGTTATGTATGTCGATGATTTGTTGATCACCGGTTGCTTGACTTCAGTGATTGTTGTAGTCAAGAGGATTCTTCATGACGGGATTTTGATGATGAACATGGGTCCACTACACTTCTTCCTTGGACTTGATATCAATCAGGATGCATCAAGCATCAAACTATTTCAATCCAAGTATGCACGAGATCTCCTTGAGAGATTTCACATGATAGACTGCAAATCTGCTCCGAATCCTTTCCTATCAGGAGTCAAACTTAAGGATGGTGGGGAGACTCCACTGGTTGAAAAAAGACTCTACATATAGATAGTGGGGAGCTTGTTGTATCACACACAGTCCAGACCAGACCTCTCATATGCATTTGGCGTAGTTTCTAGGTTCATGCAAGAGCTGCATGAGCTACATTGGAAAGATGCAAAGCATATCCTTCGATACGTACAGGGCACCATCACCTTTGGGATTCATTATGAAACAACCTTTACATTTGATCTCATTGGGTTTACTAATTCTCAATGGGTTGGCAATAGCATTGATCACAATTCCACATCTGGTTACTCACTTAGTCTTGGTTCCAGGCCTATCTGTTGGTCGAGAAAGAAGCAAGTTGCCATTACTCTATCTTCAGCCGAGGTAGAATACAGAGGGGTAGTTAACATAACCATTCAGGCTATTTGTCTATCCATTTTCTCACTGATATGGGCATTCAGTTTCATCGGTCGATCGTCATCTGGTGTGACAACTAGAGCACTCTGAAATTCCGTAGAGATCCAGTTCAGAGGCAACAGATGAAGAACATCAATATCCACATGAACTACATCCTGGACTTAGTACACGAGGGGATCATCGACTTATAGTTCTATCCTTCAGTAGAACAGATGGTAGACAATTTCACCAAGACCTTCACTAAGCAGAAATTTCATTCTCTGTGAGGTTGTCTTGGAGTGAAGGACACAGTTGCCTAGCAATTGTTGGTTGTGGAGCTTGATTATCTTCCTGATTCGTAGGTATTTTACTTTCAGCCGTGTTTATACCCCATGAAGTATTTACACCCTAGAAGTATGTACACTCTTCCACACTAGGGAGTGCAGAGGGGGGGTACCCCCTCTGCGGGGTCCGAGGGGGATATCCCCCTGGCTGGGGGGTCTATGGGAAGGCAGGCCCCCGATGGAAAAATTGCCTTGTAAATGTATATTGATTTCATTGTAAATATGGACCGTTCATTATAAGGTCCCAGATCTAATGATAGAGATTATGTTAGAGTTTTTTTCCCTAGAAGGCAACCCTCTTTTATGAGGGAAATGTATTGCAGATATGGTCGATGGTGAATATTGTATTCTGAGATAGGATACTATGAGAGAAAGAAGAGGAAGTTATAGTGGGTTTTGTTGTAGGTTGTATCCCTTCATTTGCTGGATAATAATAAAGGAAGGACCTGGCAATTTCTCTAGTGGACGTAGCCCACACTTGATGAACCACATAAATCTATGTCTCTATTGTATTGTGTATCTTCTGTGTTTTTTTTCCTCATTTGTTTTATTATATTGCTCCGCGGTCCTGTTTTTCTAAAAACAACTGTAGTTCTTCTTTTTACATACATTGTACCTTGAGGGGGGGGGTTTTCCCATGAGGTTTTCCCTCTTTCCTCACTTTATTTTCAGTGTATCTTTTGTACTTGGGTACCTAACATGGCCTCATTGTCGGGACCCAATCTTTATTTTCACCATAGTGATGTTCAGGGGGAGTGTTGGAGTTACTTCACACACACCTACGATTTTTTTTTCCTAAGGTTTTTATTTGTTCATTAGTCATAATTAGTCATTATCCAGTCTCCTATATTTTAGGAGAGAATATTCCACTTGGAGAATATTCTCTTCTAGTTCACACTTCAGTTTGACTAGTTGAGTTGAGTTTAGATGTTTCATTGGGATCATCACCCTGCAACATTGGGATCATCACCATGCTAATTTGACCTTGGCTTGGTATCATCACCAAAGTGGTGCATTATCCTTGATTCCTTGAGTTAACTCCTCACTACTTTCTGTTTAGTCAGTTAACTAAAGACTAGTTGACTAGTTAACTCAACTAGGTGGTAGTTCACTCCTGTAACTACCTAAGAGACTAGAATAGGTGGCAGTGCACTCCCATAACTACTGGTGTGTGTCCATATCACTCTATACCACCACTATGGTGACTTGGTTCACCTCAAGTTGAACTCATTGAGTTATACATAGTATATCATGTGTAAATTATTCATTATTCATAACGGTTAATGAGAATTTTTTCCATTCTTTCTCTCCTTCTTCTTCTATTTCCAATTCTCTCTACAAATGTGTGTGTCAATTTTTAGCTAGATCTATTCTGTGTAGGTCAACACATTTACATGCCTCCTTAGTTTATAGACCCAAAGAAATGACTGACTAACTCACTATGGAAAATTAGAGAGCACAAAGCACACACTAAAAGTTCCTAAAGGAAAATCAAGCAGACGACTATCTAGTAGGAAGGACAGTTACAACAATTGACACTAGAGAAACTAACTGATGTAAGTGCAAATTGAACATGGAAACACCCTCTGGGTAAACACTGTGGAGCACGATCTGACATCTGCCTCAGGTATCATGGTATACCCCAACAGTCACCCGTGTAAGTCCCTAAAATATGGGCAACTAGGTTGTCATCTCACAGTCAGTTACCAGGTGAGTACAGTTGATAGTCAGGAAGCTCGTAATGAGAAGGATAACAAGTCTGAAGCCTATCAAGGGTATCAAAATAAAATGTTCTGGAAAAAATAGAGGATAACGAACATATTTGAGGTCCACGAGGCTCCGTAGCCAAATGCAGTCAGTATTATTCTTGAGAAAGACCCTCAATATACAATCCCCACTACATTCAGTCCGTCTTTGGAGGGGTTATCTCCACTGCCTTTTCTTACGTGACCTCGTGTTTATCCGTTGTGTTAGAGGGGGATCCCAGATAACCTTTACAACAATGGACTTAAGAAATCCCTAAATCAAACTCCAATGTTTGATTTAACGACCTTGAAGGGTTTCCTCTCCAACCTAATTCAAGGCCCTAACCCTAAACTAGTTTGTGAACCCTACAAACATAAAAGTGTAGTATATTTTAGATTAATCATTCTTTTTAAAGGCTTGATTTACTCCCAAGGTATGGTAGTGAAACTAATGGTGTTCTTAAGACTCAAAAAAGAGGAGAAAATTAAATCACTTGGAAGAAAAATTACTTCAAATAAAAAATCAAAGCTTTATAAATAACTCTTTGTAACTCAACTTTTATTAACTAATTTTTTAATATCTTGTAAAGAAAACCTAAAACCTACTTTCGCTTGACTACAAGCTACCTATGTTTCTAGAAATCAATAAAGAACTTGAAAAACAAACTCTTTTTCCTTTTTGCAAATAACCAACTGTAACTACTTTACCAAACTGAAATAAAAATATTTTTTTTGAATTTCTTTAAAGAGGAAAACCGAAATTTTTTATTTTTATTTTTTCAAAGCAATTAAAAAGGATAAAAAGAAAACTAAAACAAGATTGGAAAAGACCTTCATCCCACTGCGGATCACAGCGATTCAATCAAGAAACCAAGAAGGCATATCTACAATTCAACAACTTGCTTAAAACCTTTTCAAGAGTAAATAGAAGAAGATCAATAAAAACAAGTAAACTTAAACCTATACCTAGGATATGGTTGTAAACAAATACTCTAGATTGATCCAATAAAACTGTGAGAAGTGTGAACCTCAATCAGGAGAGACTGAAACTTCCTCTTTTTCAAAAAAATTCCTCAACATAGACGCAGGTTGTTTCTTCAGAAGACAACATATGTACGTGGTTTTTTACTGATCAAAGAGCATATGTACATGGGCTAACCCAATACATGGTGCGTACATGATCCAGATTATTTTTGGCACGAAATGAGATCAAAGATATAATAAAGAAATGCACAGAGATATAGAAGATATTCAATAACATAACAAAAATGTATTAGAGATGAAACCATAAACATAGATATACAGTAATACACAATTTCTATTAATGAAATAAATGTACAAAGACTGTAAAAATACAGAGTGAAAGACTCGCTAGAATGGTGGCAGCTTATCTTTGAGAAGAGATGTGATGGTTACTCGCATTCGCAAGAAGATGATTACAATGAGGATCTGAAGGAATTTTTATAATAAGAAGGAATGCCAAAAACCCTAGACATCCAAAAACCTAACCCTAGGAGACGAAGTGCTAAAAGTCATGTGGGCCCCATTTGGGTAAGTGAGTACATCAACTTCCCGGGGTCGTAACTTTTGCATACGATCTTCGTTTTAGGCATGTGATAGATTGTTGGAAAGGTATCGTCAAGGAGATTCATTTTGGGGGCTCAATTATTCCTTTAGATATCATTGAGAACCTCAATCTAGAAAAACCTTCATTTGGGCCCTCAAAATGGCCTCGGAAGTTAAAAACTGCTAAAAATAGTAAATTGCCAAAATTGCCAGAAAACTGTTTTGAGCCAGCCATAAAAGGTGGGTGGCCACTGATATCCACATGGATCAATCCTTCCTCCTTAGGAAGCAATGGTATCCATTGTGTTGAGTTCCTGGGGGAGAGGGAAAAGTGTTTGTTGAATCTACATCTTGG
Organism: Picea engelmannii; assembly: GCA_009831015.1. Taxonomy (NCBI): domain Eukaryota; kingdom Viridiplantae; phylum Streptophyta; class Pinopsida; order Pinales; family Pinaceae; genus Picea; species Picea engelmannii. Next base: position 241,172 of record ML791619.1, read on the forward strand.
TGAGTTGCTTGCCTTGCTGGAGACGTGACGCTGCTCATTTTGTGGAAGTCTGTCACGAACCTATTGAGGCTGAGGCTATTCAAAAAATTGGGCTACATGAGAGGACAGTGTGCATAAATAATCTTTGTGTTTTGCTGCAACCTTGTTGACCTTCTTCTATTGGATAGAAGGTGCTTGGGGCGAGGTTGTAGTGGTTCCAATGTTCTTCTATTCCCCTTTTGAACAGATTGTGAAGAAGCTGAATTTTGTAGTATGAGATACTACCATGCGGAACTTTTTTGGTGGAACAGTATTCGGAACTACCTCTGGTATTCTATAGAGATGAACCCCCAAAGTAACAATGACATTGTAGGGTCGAGACTCATAAACAACATGGTGCTTCGACGTATATGGTTCGCCAAAGAGAACATCACAGACATCCAGTGGAGCAACATCAAATAATACCTCATCCTTGAAGGGTTCAATACCGTATGACAATCAACACTGTTGGCTGACATGAAGATCTCATCCTTAGCGAAGGCACCTGATGTTGTATGGATGTGGGTGTGGTGTTGTCGAAAATCCCAACTATTTGACAACCTATTCTGAGATGAGTTTCTTCTGGCTTCCGCTATCAACAATAAAATGTAGCGGGGTCCCCTTCACCCACATATGTGAATGAAAAGGGCACTCCCCCTCTTCAGGATCTGCTGGTTCTTTAGGTTGAATTGCTGCGGTCGCAACAATAGCAGTGGGGTCTACGTCAATGATCTATCATTTACCAGTATTTTTAGAAATAGATTCTGAATCAGGGTTCAGCTCCTTGTCTTTGATCTCAACCACCAATGACTTTTTTGAGCGACATTCATCGGTGTTGTGCCAAGGGATTTTGTGGAAATCACACCATTTTTCAGTGTCCTTCTTTGTGTTCCCGTGACCCTTCTTTTCCTGTGTCTTGGACTAGTTTTTGGGAGATTTTTTGTTAGGGAGGTCTTTGTCATACTTTGGTTGTTGCGTATTTGCAGACCCAAACTCCCTTTTGTTTTGGTGCTTAAATTTCTGCTCAATTTTAACAGCATATCGATAAGAAGCACCGAGTGATGAGATGTCCAGAAAATCCATTTCAATCTGGATGTATCTGTGTAGAGCCCCATGGTATTTCAGAACCAAATGTCGCTCGGAGTATTTGATACCCAGCTTGGTGCGCAAGGTATGGAAGGTATTGGTGAACTTTAGAACTTCTTAGCCCCTCTCTTGCCGCAGTGTGGTCCATCTCATGTACTGGTCCTCATAGTTTCCAACAGGGTAATACTATTCTTTTACTGCATCCACAAAAAAATCCCAAGTGGGATCGACCCCATATATTTCAGACTCCTCTATGGAACTTTTTTCCCAGTAAGTTTCCCACCAATGTTTGACATGAGGGATAGATTTAAGGAGTGCGAAGGTGATCTTTTCTTTGTCGAAAAAATTGTGAACAGAGAAATAACCTTCTAACATAGTTAACCATTTTTCTAGGGATTCTGCATCTATCTGTCCTTCAAATACAGGAATATCAAAATTAACTTGTACCTTTAAAGGTGAGGTGCCTCCAAAGTGGCTGCTTGATGAATATGCGCCTGATTCTATAGGAAGGCATTAAAGGATGTGGGCAAAATTCTCCATCATTTCATCCCTCTGTCATGTGAGAGCTTGCTCAAGCAACAGATTGATAGGATCGTTTGCTCCATCGTTTTTCTTTTCTTCCACCATTGAGGGTTTCTTGGGTGTCGAGAGTGACTGTATTCAAGAGAGAAAATCTCGAGACCCAACTTGCTATACTTAGACCTCATCGGGGACATGCACTGAAAAAAAAATGATCAAGAACATCCTGCTCTGATACCACTGATCCGGATTATTTCGACGCAAAATGAGATCAGAGATATAATAAATAAATGCACAGAGATATTGCATATATTCAATAATATAATAGAAATGTATCAGATATGCAACCATAAACAAAAATATATATTAATACACAATTTCTATTAATGAAAGAAATGTACAAAGACTGTAAAAATACAGAGTGAAAGACTCACTAGAATGGTGGCAGCTTATCTCTGAGAAGAGATTGGACGACTACTCATATTCACAAGAAGAAGATTAAAATGAGGCTATGAAGGCCCTTTTACAATAAGAAGGAATTCCAAAAACACTATAAATCCAAAAACCTAACCCTAGGAGATGAAGCGCCAAAAGTCATGTGGGCCCCGTTTGGGTAAGTGAGTACATCAACTTCCCGGGGTCGTAACGTTTGCATACAATCTCTGTTTTAGGCGTGTGATATCTCGTTGGAAAGGTATAATTGAGGAAATTAATTTTGGGGGCTCAATCATTCCTTTGGATATCATTGAGAACCTATATCTCAAAAAACCTTCATTTGGGCCCTCAAAATGGACTCGGAAGTTAAAAACTGCTAAAAATAGTAAATTGCCAAAATTGCTAGAAAACTGTTTTGAGCCAGCCAGAAAAGGTGGGTGGCCACCAATATCCACCTGGATTAGTACACCTCTATATTTCTTCAAAAAAATAAAAACAACAGATAGTATTACAGTGCAGGGGAAACTGGTATGCACTTGAAGGTGACCAAAATCCCTCGACGGACTCAGAAAACTTGAAAGGAAAACAAACAAATCAAACAACCTAAAATCCCCTAAAATATCCTAGAGGATTTTGTAGTATGGTTGCCAGTTCTGCTAGTGGGAAAACACCCCCTTTAACTGCACTAGGGTTCAAGATGTAGACAAATAGAATAAACTTATAAAATATATTTAATTCTCTATACTACCCAAAACATACCAAAACTAATATAAATAAATCAAACAAAGAAGAGATCAAGTAACTATACCTTTGATCCCACGTCTAGTGATGATCTCCTCATGCTTGGAAATTCCACTGTCTGCATGTCTCCTCCCAGGGCTGACTTGCATCCAAAGATAAAAAAACAAAGAACTACAAGCATGTTATTTTATAGATAATTTAGGGTTATATGTAAAATGTCAAGTATAAATCAATAAAAGTACTCAAGACACCATCATTTGGGATAGGAAAATGTGATTCTTTTATTCATAATACAAATATTATACCTTACAATATAAGTCGAACACCGTTCCACAAACCTGGTCTTGGCTCCTCTTTACCATGCTTCAAGTGCAAATTGAATGAACTTCTTCTCTCAACATTCTGATCACTTCTATGGAAGGGAATGGGTTAAATGGAGGAAGAAGGGGATGATGATGGAATGTTGAGGCAATATCTCACAAATGACATCAATATCTTGGGCAAGGAGGGCAAGTGAAATCGGGCAGATTTTCACTGTTCTTATTATTATCTTTAAAATGAGACCCAAAAACCTCCTTTTATATTCCAAAAGTAGGTTTATTCATTTGGGTGATGGGATATAGAAGGTGGAGTAGTTGGGAAACCTCCAATATCCCATGAATTTCAACAAATTCCTTGAAACTTTTTATTTTTTGCAACTTTTGCAAGCATACGTGGGTTGTAATGGTGCAATAGGTGTATGTACATGAGATGTAGTGGTGAAGCAAGCATATGTACATGGTATGTAATGGTGCAAGGCATGCACATCTTCCAAAAAATGTTTTTTTAAGAAGAGCTTCTCAGTAGTTCTTTGGAAAAATATGCAAGTAAGAGGGTCAAGGCCATGTATGCAAGAGTAGAGAATTTTAGGGATATAACATCTATGACCCTAATGTCTATGCTATGCTTTCCTGTAATAGATACAAGAATCAAAGAATGAAATTTAATAAAAAAATTCTAAAATCATTTCCATTCATGATACATAAGAAACTCATCAATGAATGATCTCACCATGAATAACTTATGGAATGGTGGATATTTGCTAGTAGGTGGAGCAGTGAGTTTTACAAACTATTCTATGGAAAAATATATTGTCTCATCAACTATGGTATCCAAATTAGATGATGGATAGGGGGACACAAGTGGGAAAAGTGGTGCATCCATAGTAGATGAAACAATGTGGGATACAATAGGGTATACTTGTCAATGGATTATGGCTATAGCCACTATGGATGAATGGAATGGAGAAGGTGGTGGGGTTGGGAAGTGATAAACCCCATGGGTTCTTTGAGGGATGGAAGCACCCTTAAGGGGAAAGTTGTATCCCAAGAGATGGGGCATGGTGGCCAAGGATTGAAATCGCCATGTAGGATAGGGCAAATAATGGGTGGAATGTGGTTAGTGGTGAATGGTATGGAAATGCTATTGGAAACCTGGTAATCAATGAACCAACCAACATGTACATTTATAATATTTTTATTAGTACAAAAATTTCAAATTCAACCAAAATAAGATAACAAATTTCACATTTAAATAATATTTAACTTGATGCATGATACATGGGAAGCATGTGATCTTTCCATCCTAGGTGGAGATGGTTCATCATTGTATGAAACTGCAATATGTAGATACAAAAAAAGTTATAATTTATCTCATAAACACCCTATAGAAAACAACAATTATCTTACACATGTAGCAGAATAGTTGCATATCAATGAGATTTCAAAACAATAAGTAGAGCATTGTGGTGAATTGATCAAAGGTCACTTTGAACACACTAGTACATAATATTTTAGAGGAAGAGTTGATTTTTATTGTAGTCCCAAACAAGATAATTTAGGAAGGGTTGGTGTGTAACATTAAGTCTTCCCTCATATCCAAACAAATAGAAAATGTTGAAGCAATTACGAAATAATGTTTGGTAGTGCTAAGATCCTCTAAACAACAAAAACACAACTTGTCTAAGGATGATAGGATTTTTTTATGGGATTTGAGAAATAATATATAAATTAAGATGCTCAAGGTGAAAAAAGGGAACGCTACTATCTTAATCGATGAACTATATTACCATAAAAAAATTATTGAGCACATCAAATGTAGAGGCTATAGAGTAATCAATAAATACCACGAGAACAAACTAATATGCACAGTGTCCACAATTATAAAGTGTTCATACCTTAATGACTCAATCAATAATAAGGTCACTCCATAGAATTCTATTATGCCTAATATATATAGTGCAACCAATACTCATAAATATGGTGTCTCATTAATACCAATTGTAAACATGATAGGATATCTTAGTTACTCTATAAAAAAACTTCTTTCTAAGTTACTTATCATACCCTTTGGAAAAAAATAAATATTTTTTAAAGAAGTCATCATCCTTTGTAAAATTTATCAAAATCCAAAAATTAGAAGATGATGAAATTCTTGCGAGATTTGACATTGTGTCTCCCTACATTGAGGTTCTAGTGTGATCCAGATTCCATTTTGAGGGCCTAAATGAAGGTTTTTTGGTATAGATATTCTCAATGATAGATGAAGGCATAGTTTATCCCCCAAAATGAATCTCCTCAACGATACCTTTCCAACGGGCTATCACACGCCTAAAACGGAGATCGTATGCAAAAGTTACGACCCCGGGAAGTTGATGTACTAACTTACCCAAACGGGGCCCACATGACTTTTGGCGCTTCATCTCCTAGGGTTAGGTTTTTGGATGTCTAGGGATTTTTGGTATTCTTTTTTATTGTAAAAATGCCTTCAGAGCCCCATTGTAATCTTCTTATTATGAATGCGCACATCTGTCACATCTCTTCTCAGAGATAAGCCACTACCATTCCAACAAGCTTGTTTCCACTGCATTTTACAGTTTCAACTTATTTTGTTATTGAATAGAAAACCAGTTTTACTGTATCTCTATTATTTTGTGTTAAGCACCTGTTAATAATTTGTATTCATTTCATTATGTTCATAAAATATGGATCATAGTGGTCCATGCCATTAATTTCATATAAGACATCACAAACATTGAAAATGATAAATTAGTGAATATTTTCCTTAATTCAACTTATTTCATCTACAAAGAAAATATCTATAAGAAAATTCATGGTATGGAAATAGGCTCTCCACTTTCACTAGTAGTTAAAAACATCTAGATGGAGAAATTTGAATTAAGGGATCAAACTAATTTCCACTCACCTTAGGAATAAAAAAATGATACATGGATCAAATATTCACCAACTGTGGACATTCTAGAGTGTAAGGTACCAGATGTATTATAACAAGAATAAACAAAAATATTGCAAAAAATATTAGTGGAAAAAAATATAGAAAATAACAACACCAACAATCATACCGTTATTAATATAAATCCAAGTTCACTTTCCTCTTCGATGGGGAAACATACAACATAGTAGATATCTATTAAAATAGTTCTAGGAAAAAGAATTTATCATGCCTTCTACTCCTATTTATTCTAATTATATCTTCTAAAGAAAATTCTAGAGGAAGACATTTCTAGAAGTGGAAGCTTGTATTAAGTCTTCTTACATTATACTTGTTAACATTATTAAATAGGCCTTATTAACTAATGTCAAACTTTATTACATGGAAAATACATTATTCTACCTATGTGAGGGTTCATGGAGGTTAGGTCTCTAACATGCCCTCCCCTTTGAAAAATAACCTTGTCCTCGAGGATTGAGATGAGGAAATTATTACAGAATAGTAGTCGAATCCCAGTTGGAATCTTCAAGAGATGTGTCCTTCCACTGAACTAACACTTCCTTGATGGTGCACTGTGATGTAGGAGCATCACAAGCCATCAAAGCGAAAGAAATATGGAAATTCACTAGCGTGTATTTTGAATTTGAAAGGATGAAGCATTAATGTAATATCTAGAAGGGATATGTTTGCATTTATGTTTGGAGATTGTAAAAAATATCTTGAGCGTTCGCTCTCATCTGTTGGTTGGAGGAATTTATTGTAATAAATATAAAGTAGTGTAGTATTTATTTCGATTTGATAGCTTAGAGTTCTAGGAGGGAAAACTATAGAAATCTCCCTCGTATGTATTGTATTGTATCCTTATTCTCAATTGTAATAATAGACTTGTAGATCCAGAGAGAGGAGAAAAAGAACAAAGATTGTAAAATTTGTATGAGAGGATAGTTGTTGCTATAGTACCCATGCATAGATGCACTTGGATTAATATAGGAGAGATTTGATCCAATTTCATGGTGTCTATGAATATTGTTTACATCTATTGAATGGTATGTTTACAGATTTCTTATATTCTCTGTTACGCATTTGTTTCAATGTTATGTGTATGTATCATTTCATGTTGAATGTATGAAACGTGTGAGGGGGAAAGTATGAGTTTATATTGTTTCTCATTCTGAGAATTATTGCAAGGAGTGCAGTGGAATTACTCAAAGAGTGCATTGACATGCACTGCGTTTTTCCTCAAACAAGCTCAAGAGAGATATCATTGTTCTCATACCAGTAAGGAGTGCAAGTATAGCACCGATCCATGCAAGGTGTTCGTAGGGGAGTTTATGTCTTAGAATTTTCCAACCCAGTGAATGGTTGAAGACCTTCTGTCGCAAGGAGTGCACAAAATTGGAGGGTTCAGATAATCATAGATTATTATGAAGTTGCAAGGAGTGCGGGAAGAATCCCTTGGAAGTCCTTGAGTTTGAAATCAAAACCAAGCTCAGGAGAGATAAAGACTTAGAATTCTTCGGAGGAAGACAAGGACCAAAGTCACCTTGCGGAAACCAATTTCAAAAGGAAGACACTAGTTGTTTGGACAATAAATATTGAGAACTGGAATAGACGATTAGAATTCTTGGAGGGAGAACTACTGATTTGTCGTGGACTGTTGGATCCAGTGGATCAACAGAGAATTTAAGGCTAAGTGTCTGTCAACACTCACAAGCTTAGGAGGAATAGTTGTCGTCAGATATGGATCAACGAGATTTGTTGATCATGTGGTTTTGAGTTTTGACATTTCGGGAGTCGGAGCAGTTGAATCAGAGTCAAGAGTCGTGAACTCCCGATTCATGAAATTACGATACAATTAGGACTGTCATATTATGGAAAGGTTAGGGCCATCAATATGAGGAGAATAATTCATGAGTTTGTACTTCAAGAAGAGGAGAAGAAGTTGCATCATGAAATCACGAGTCATGAAATCCTGAAATACCTTTTCGAGTAAAGGTCATGGTCATGTCAGTTGGTCGCGTGGAGTGGAGGTTCGCACATTGTGCTTGTTTTCCCAAGCGTAAACCCTAGAAGGACATGTTGTTATACGTGTTGAAGATTCCAGCTGGGAATCAAGGAACCATTTTGGTTCAAGGGAGATTTATAATGATCCTTAGATAGGGAGGTCATTTAGATCTTGCTCAGGTATGGGTGTTGCATCAGGTGGTATCAGAGCTTATAATCATTATTTTCTTTAAGCAAGGGAGATAGAAGTCAAGTTGTGATTTAAATTCTACGTGGAACAAATTTAAACAATGCCGCCAAGAAGACGTCAAGAGAGACCAATTCCCAATCCAACTATGGAAAGGGAAATGTGAGAACTTCGTGCTTGATTGGATACTATGGAGATAGCACAAATATGAACAACTGATACTTGAGATGTCAGTGAATCCGAAAATGAGAATGAAGCAAAACCCGAAGAAAAAGAAGTTGTAGCTGAAGATGTTGCAGAGGAACCTCTATTCAGAGTTGTTGCAAGAATAGGTGCTAGAGAAAAAATTGACATCCAGATGTATGAAGGAAACTTAGACGTTGAGGAGCTGCTAGATTGGTTTAGAGCTCTGGACAAATAATTCAACTATGAGGATATTGAAGAATATAAGAAAGTTAAACATGCTTTCACTAGAATTAAAGGGCATTCAACACTGTGGTGGGATGAACTGCAGGATGACAGGCGTTGCAAAGGAAAACAACGAATCAAAAGATGGGATAGGATGGTTGAAAAGATGAAAGAAAATTTTATACCCAGAGATTACCAAATCAATATGTTTAGAATAATGAAGAATTTGAGATAGAAGGGGATGATAGTGAAGGAATACACTGAGGAGTTTTACAAACTCAACATCATCACAAGTCCTCATGAGAGTGATGATGAAAATGTTGCCATATACATGAATGGATTGAAATATGAAATTCAATATGAGGTGATCATGGTGACAATCAAAAATGAAGAAGATTCCTATCAAATTTCTTCTAAAGTAGAAGTAAACTTCCCCTGAAATCAAGGTCAAAGGGGCAGAGGTAGAAGTCCAAGTAGAAGAAAAGAATATGCCCAGGACAGAGTACAAAAACCCAAGGATGAAGAAAATAAACCTCATAACCACCCATAAAGGGGAGTAAGATCACAAGGAGGATAGTATGCTGATAGAAACACTTTTCCTCGAGTAAGAGGAAGAGGAAGAGGAAGAGGTGGTGAAATAAAGTGTTTTGTTTGTGGGAAGATAAGAAACAAATCTTTTGAATGTTCTGATATAAAGAGAGACTGAGGAGGCAAAGATCACATTTTAGAAGTGCAAAAGAGAAATGTTGAGGTAGAAGATGCAGAAGGCGAGAGATCCTTAATGATGAAAAAAATTCTTTTGAAGCCAGAGAAGGAGATAGAGAATCCAGTCCACAAGAACAATTTGTTTATAACTTCTTGCAATACCAAGGATAGGGTATGCAAGGTAATTGTGGACAGTGGAAGTACATATAATCTAGTATCCACAAAGATGGTGGAGAAGCTGGAATTGGAAACAGTTAAACATCTGAGGCCATACAAGGTTTCGTGGTTGCAAAAAGGACATCAAGTAACAGTCACTCAACAATGTTTAGTTGAATTTAAGATAGGGGGATACAAAGATGAGATCTTATGTGATGTTATTCCCATGGATGCCTGTCATCTTTTTTTTGGGAGACCGTGGAAATATGACAAGAATGTTGTTCATGATGGGATAAAGAACACTTACACATTGGAAAAGAATCGTAGGACACATATATTGCTGCCAATCAAAGACAAGAAGGTGAAAGAAGAAACAAGCAACACTATACTTCTCATGAGTGGGAAGGAACTTATGGATGAATTTAATAAAGATGAAGATATGCAGTTTTCTATGGTGAGGAAACCTAGAGTCATCTTGACCAGTACTTCGATAGATGATCTACCGAAGGAAATTTAGGAAATGCTTGAGAATTTCATTGATATAGTGGTGCACGACTTACCTTGTTCATTATCGCCCATCAGAAGTATAAGCCATCACATTGACCTTATACCAAGAGCGATTTTACCAAACAAAGAAGTGTATAGATTGACGTCGCGGTAAAATGAAGAGGTTAAGAAGCAAGTCCAGAATTTGATGGAAAAAGGGTTGATAAGAGAAAGCTTCAGTCCATGCATTGTACCAACAGTGTTAAGTCCAAAGAAGGATGGTGGATGGAGAATGTGTACAGACTCAAGGGCTTCAAACAAAATTACCATTAGGTATAGATTTCCTTTACCGAGGATGAATGACTTAATGGATTGCTTGAGTGGAGAAAAGTTTTTTTCAAAAATTGATTTGAAAGTCGGATATTATCAGATTAGAATGAGGGAAGGTGATGAATGGAAGACAACATTCAATACGAATGAAGGGTTGTATGAATGGCTTGTCATGTCATTTGGTTTGACGTATGCGCCAAGTACTTTTATGAGACTAATGAATGAATTCTTGACTTATTTCATTGGAAATTTTGTAATTGAGTATCTTGATGATATACTGATATTCAATAAGACTAAGGAGGAACATTTGAGACACCTAACTCTAGTGATGAGGAGGTTGCAGCAAGAGAAATTGCTGATAAATCTGAAGAAGTCATCTTTCATGAAGAAAGATCTTGTTTATTTGGTGTTCGTGATCTCTTCAAATGCATTGAATATGGATCATGAGAAAGTAAAATCAATCAAAGAATGGCCATCATCGAGGAATATCTTTGAAGTCAGAAGCTTACATGGACTAGCTAGTTTTTATAGGAAGTTCATCAGAACATTTAGTGGGATTAGTGCACTAATGATGGACACAGTCAAGAAAAGACAAATATTTTCACTGGACAAAGTAAGCAAAGAAAAGTTTCAAGTTGTTGAAAGAGATGATAACTGGACAACCAGTTCTGGTTCTGCCATATTTTAGTAATACATTTCAAGTGAGATGTGATGCAAGTGGATTTGTTATTGGAGCAGTCTTAAGTCAATGAAATAGACCAATTGCATACTTCAGTGAGAAGATGAATGATGCTAATATGAAATATTCCACGTGTGATAAAGAGTTTTATGCAATCATCCAAGCACTGAAGAAATGGAGACACTACTTGGTTCCGAAAAAGTTCAATTTGTATAGTGACAACCATGCTTTACAATTCGTAACTAGATAGGAGAAATTGAACCAGAAACATGCAAAATGGGTTGAATTTATGAAGAAATTTACTTTTTTTATGAAGCACATTTCTGGAACTGCTAACAAGTTTGTTGATGCATTGAACATGAAATGTTTGATTCTGCAGGAGTTTCGTGTGAAGACCTTAGGTTTTGAAAACCTTAAGGATATGTACAGAGATGATTCAGATTTCAGGGACGCTTATGAAGCATGTGAGAATATTGTTCTAAGAGATAGAATATAATTGTTTGAATACTTTATACAAGATGGATTATTATTCAAAGGAAATCAGTTGTGTATCCCGAAGAATTTCGTGAGATGGAATCTTTTGAAGGAAAAACATAGTGGAGGATTGGCTAGACATTTCGGCCATGATAAAACGTTCACACAATTGAACAGTTTGTATTATTGGGAAGGGATGAGGACATATGTGAATAATTTTATCAATAGATGTAGAATTTGCCAGCACACAAAGGGGAAAAGACAGAATACTGGGTTGTATCAACCATTGCTAGTATCAGAGAGGTCATGGGATGTGGTAAGCATTGATTTTGTGTTAGGACTGTCGAGGACACAAAGGGGTTGTGATTCCATATTCATGGTAGTCGACAGATTCTAAAAAATGGCATATTTCATTCCATGTCAAAAAACTAGTGATGCAACACACATTGCAAATCTATTTTTCAAAGAATTTGTTCGACTTCATTATTTACCCAAGAGTATTGTTTCATATCGAGATACCAAATTTGTTGGTCATTTCTGGAGGATACTATGGAAGAAGTTGGGGAATAATTTGTCTTTTATCTCAACAAATCACCCTCAGATGGATGGGAAAAATTAGGTGTTAAATTGAAGTTTGGGAGACTTGTTGAGGAGTTTAGTAGTTGAACATCATAGTCAGTGGGATCAGAATCTTTTGCAAGCGGAATTTGCATATAATGACTCACCTAATAGGAGAAAAAGGCAGATCCCATTCCAGATAATATATGGAATGCATCCAAGAGGCATATATAAGTTGAGGGACTTAGAATAACATGAGTTCAAGAGTGTAGGAGCCGAAGATTTTGTAGCAGAGATGCAAGAGCTCCACAGTAAGATCAAAGAGCGGTTGCAGTATTCTAACCAGGAATACAATCATAGATCATATCAGCATAGAAGAGAGCTTTAGTTTGAAGTGGGATATTTATTCTTTGCGAACTTAAGGAAATAAATATTCCCAAGGGGAACATATAATAAGTTGAAAATGAAAAAAATAGGGTCATGTAAAATCATAAGAAAATTTGAGGCAAATTCTTATGAGATAGAACTACCAGATGATGTGGGCATATCACCCATATTCAAAATAATAGATATGTATCCTTATAGAGAATATGAAGTAGGAGGAGAAGAGACTCAGAAGGAAGTTCAGTGGGTCAAACAAATGGTTGTAGCTCAAAATACGTAGATGGAAAATTTCATTGATCAGAGAGTTAGCAAGAAGACCCGGAGAAAGACGTATTTTGAATACTTAGTAAAGTGGAAAGGACACCCGATTGAAGATGCCAATTGGGAAAGAGAAGTGAAGATCAAAAAAATGGATAGACAGTGCATGAGCTCATGAATAGGAGTCCATGAATTTTTCAGTCAGAGGAGTATGATGCAAGAGCATCGCAAGCCAACAAATCAGAGGATAGTTGGAAATGCACCAATGCGTATTTTGAAGATATTTTGAAGAGGACAACTGGAGAGGATGAAGCATTAATGTAATATCTAGAAGGGATATGTTTGAATTTATGTTTTGGAGACTGTAACATGGATCTTGAGAATTCTCTCTCATATGTTGGTTGGAGGCATTTATTGTAATAAATATAAAGTAGTGTAGTCTTTATTTCAATTTGATATCTTAGATCTCTAGGAGGGAAAACTCTAGAAATATCCCTCATATGTATTGTATTGAATCCTTATTCTCAATTGTAAGAATAGAGCTGTAGATCCAGAGAGAGGAGAAAAAGAACAAAGATTGTAAAATTTGTATGAGAAGATAGTTGTTTCTATAGGGCCCATGCATAGATGCACTTGGATTAATATAGGAGAGATTTGATCCAATTTCATGGTGTCTATGAATATTGTTTACATCTATTGAATGGTATGTTTACAATTTTCTTATATGCTATGTCATGCATTTGTATCAATGCTATTTGTATGTATGATTTCATGTTGAATGTATGAAGCTTGTGAGAGGGAAAGTATGAGTTTCAATTGTTTCTCGTCCTGAGAATTCCTGCAAGGAGTGTAGTGGAAGTCCGCAAAGAGTGTGTTGACAGGCTCTGATTTTTACCTTAGAAAAGCTCAGGATAGATATTGTTGTTCTCGTACTAGTAAAGAGTGAAAGTATAGCACTGAGTCGTGCAAGGTGTGCACAAGCGAGTTGAGGTCTTAGAATTTTCCATCCCAGTGAATGGTTGAAGAGATTTTGTCACAAGGAGTGCACAAAATTGGAGGGTTCATATAATAATAGATTATGGTGAAGCTGAAAGGAGTGTGGGAAGAATCCCTTGGATTTCCTTGAGTTTGAAACCAAAACCAAGCTTAGGAGAAATAAATACTTATAATTGTTTGGAGGAAGACGAGGACTAAAGTCACCTCGTGGAAACCAAGTTCAGAAGGAAGACATCAGTTGTTTGGCCAGGAAGTATTGAGAACTTGAATGAAAGGTTGAAATTCTCAGAGGGAGAAGTATTGATTCATCGTGGACCATTGGATCTAGTGGATCAGAGAAGAAGTTAAGGTTGAGTGTTTGTCAACACTCACAAGCTCAGGAGGAATATTCGTCGTTAGATCTGGATCAACGGGAGTCATTGATCTTGTGGTTTTGAGTTTTGGAATTTCGGGAGTCGAAGAAGTGGAGGAAGTCATTGACTTAGAGTCAAGAGTCACGAACTCTTGATTCACGAAATTATGATATAATTAGAACCTTCATATCATGGGAAGGTTAAGGTCATCGATCTTAGGAGAAGAAGTCACGGATTTGGACTTCAGGAAGAAGTGAAGAAGTTGCATTGTGAACTAATGAGTCGCGAAATATCAAAATACTTTTTCAAGTAAAGGCCCTGGTCACATCAGTTGGTTGCGTGGAGTGAAGGTTCTTTCCTTGTACTTTTTTTTCCCAGGCATGAACCCTAGAAGGACCTATGGTTATACGTGTTGCAGATTCCAGCTGGGAATCAAGCAACCATTTTGGTTCAAGGGAGATTTAGAATGATCCTTAGACCAGGAGGTCACGTAGAGCCTGCTGAGGTAGGGGTGTTGCATCACACTGATAGAGATTATTCTTGCATGAGTCCAAGACTACTTGTGGCTGCAACCAAATAGAACCTTATTAATCCAACTGAGGGAGATTGGTTTGAGTCTGGCACTTACTTCCAATCACTTTCATTAATCATGAGACATGAAAAACATGATGGAACTTAGAGTGGTAGGGAAGACATAACCGGTATGCCATGAACCCCACTCACTTTATAATTGTATAAGGACCATAAAATTTGGGGGAAATTTTATGAAAATATTCATGTTTGAGTGAAACACTTGGTCCCCTTTGGCGAATTGACTTTTAGAACAACCCTTATTTTCTTGTTTCTTCATGCGATTATGAGCTAGGACCAAATTTTCTTTGAGGGTATGGGGAATCGTTTCTCATAATATAAGGTTTTTTTCAAACTATTGAACGTTGGAGACATCTTGTATGTATGAGAGAAACGATGGTGGATTTTTCACGAAGACTACTTCAAAGTGAGTTATGTGAGTGAAAGTATGGTAAGATGTGTTGTACCACCATTCATCTAGGGGTAACCATTGAGCCCATTGATGTTTATTTTCATACACAAAACACCACAAATACATTTATAGACACTTTTTGACAACTTTAGTTTGTCCATCAGTTTGGGGATGATAAGTAGTTTTGAGATTCAATTGGGTTCCTTGGAGCTTGAACAATTCTTACCAAAAATATCTAGTGAAAGTTGGATCATGGTCAGAGATGATAGAATGATGCATGTTATGGAGTTTGAATATATTATACATAAGAATTTGAGCCACTTTGGATGCACTAAGTGGGTGTTTATAAGAAAAGAAATGAAAATATTATGAAAGATGATCTACTACCACCATGATGGTTGTCTTATTGCCCATTTTAGGTCATCCAAGAACGAAATCCATAGAAATATTCCTATAAATAGAAGGTGCAATCGAGAGTGGTTTGAATGATACATGAGCTTTGATTGTTTCTCCCTTATTGCATTGACAAATATCACATTCAACCAAAAAGTTGCAGATTTCTTGTTTCATGTCGTCGCAGAAAAAAGAACAATTGACACATTCATAGGTTTTTGTAAACCCTTAATTCCCAGTTGCGGGTGAGTCATGAAACATGGAGAGAACCATGTATTCAATATTAGACTCTTTTCTTAAATATAGGTGAACTTTATAGTGAAGCTCTTCACTATGCCACAAGTTCCTTGGAGAAAATTGAGGATCTTGTTGCAATTTTTGGATTAGGCAAGAAAGTTTGGGATATTGCAACCATTCTTGGCGAACCATGTGAGAATTCCGAACCCCAAGTTGGGCCATGCCGCACAAAATGTTTTCCTATATGATACCATTTAATTAATAGGCACACTTTTCATATGATTAAAAACATGTAGTCCTAACAACATATACACCTGCATAGATATATACAATTATATCACAACATATTTAACTTAATTAAATACACAGTGAAAACAAGAAACACATGAAAGACACTTGTATTTTGATAAAATTTCACCGACTCAATGTAGACCTCAAACGTTCCTCCTAATAATAAAATTTGTTGCTCATAAACTCTTAGCAGTAGGTCACCCCAAGTTGTGGCTAAGACTCCACCAGCGTAAAGGATTCCTAAGCCAAACTAAGTTCTAATATATAGTAGGATTAATATCATGCCAAGGTGCCAACAAATCCAATAGTTATCATGTCACAACCTCTCATTCCTCACAACCTATCCCACCACAACAAGTGGACCCATTCTCTGCTCAAAATTCCTTTGTTTGTCCCACTTCCCTTCAAGGGATTCAACAATAGGATGGAAATGAAGTCTTGGAGCTTCGTAGCACTTAGAATGTAATTATTCTTTAATGATTGCAACACCATTGACTTAGTATGTCGGGAAAAAAATTCCCAACAATTCTATCACCAAGAGAGAATGATCATAGGCCTGGAAACTAGCATATTCAACCCAAACCACCAAGGAATTATTGGGTGTAATCAACTTCTAAGCAATCCAAGTACATGTATGATTCATGGATGGAAGGGAGTGTACCAATGGTAAAAATGGTAGTGAGAATGATAATAATTTCATACAATTGGTTTATATTGATGGATGGTTGGTTTTCATTGATGTCAACCATTGGAGAGTGATATTGTAGATTGATTTCAATCCTTAGAGATTGATGTCAACCCTTGAGTATGTATGGTATTTTCAGAGGTATGGGTAAGGAACCCAAGTTTGGTTTAGTTATAAATGTATGAATATCAGTGTATTTGTAGGTAATACTATTCTAGATGGATAGTATATGCCATGTCATTTCCGGTGATATGTGGAACGTCACATAACACCTCATGGTTAGAGATTTATGGCCATGTGAAGTTGGAGAACCCTCATGCGTTATCTAGAAGCCCCTAGAGTGTCAAAGAAGTCAATTATTCTAGAAGATCCTAGAAGAAGTGTACTAGTCAAATTGATGGTAACTATAAGTTAATCATGGGTATATTTGTTTCATTAAGAAAATAATTAAAAACAAATCAGTTGCAACAATAAGTTGCGAGTTTGGTAATTCTGGTAAAGTATTTATGATGAGAATATTGAATAGTCAAAGTGTTTCACACACCCACTACGACATAATAAAATTTTCGCTTTTCCTCAAGGGACAAAATCCTCGAAGTTCTACGGGGGCCTAGAGCAAGCTACTTCTTCCCTGTTCACCTCCCTGTGATCGTGGGTTAGGACCACAGGCCAAACAAACCGGGCTCCTTTTCGTGTTTCACGATTCAGTGATACAAGTGAGTCCAATATTAAAGGTAGAATGGCGAGGGGGCTCTGGAATGAAACCCTGGCCATAGATCTGGGCGCTTAGATTCTGGTCATCCAGATCTACCCATCGCTTAACGACAAAGCACTAGCTCCCTTTCTTTAGTCCCTATATCGATAGGACCACATACATGCCTAAATGCAAGAGCCTTTCACAACTTGCGACCTCACGAGTCGTGAGTCGAAGACCCTCAAATTTTATTCACCAATTGACGATACCCAAGATTCTAATATGGTATGGCCCCTCCTTATTAGCGCTCTCCATGCGTGACCACTGGCTAGGGCTAACTACTAGCCTTGCTTGCAACTTGCAAGTTCACGAGTTGAAAGGTTGAACCTCTGGGCCCTTCTTTTACAAAACCCTGAGATGCAAAAGTTAGAGAAGGTTTGACTCCTTCCGGGCTTCTCGAAACTCGCAACTTCGCGACTTGAGTTGTTGGGCCTTTGTGCTCCTTTCTGAAGAGAACCCAAAGTACGAGATGCCAATAGGATGTTGACTCCCGTTTCAAACGACACATGTCCACCACCTGTCACCACTTCTCCCTCTCTTTGGGCATCTTATCATCACACCACCTGTCGACCATGTGGGTCCCACCAAGCGGACATGCCACGTGTTGCACAAGCTCTCACAACTCACAATCTCGTGACTTCTACAGTCGAAACTGATTCCCCTCAACCTTCGAGACCCCGATATGCGATATGGCGAGGAGGTCCTGACTCAATGTTTGCTCCTACTTCTCGCTATTCGGGACTTCGCGACTCCAAGGGTTTGGTCTTCCACCTCCAAACTCACGAATCCCCGATACGCAATGTATCAAGATGTCAGATCCCATGGCTATCCTTCCTCTTTGATCAACGACCTAGATCACATCGCGATCTCACGACTCGAGACTTCGTGACTCCAAGAGCCTGGTCTTCCACCTCCAAACTCACGAATCCCCGATACGCGATGTATCGAGACGTTAGATCCCACAGTTGTCCTTCCTCTTTGATCAATGACCCAGATCACATCACGATCTCGCGAATCAGGAATTTGTGACTCCAAGAGCCTGGTCTTCCACCTCCAAACTCATGAATCCCCGATACGCGAAATGGTCAGATATCTTCCACCTAACCTCCTCGGATGGACGGTCCTGATCCTCTCGCGACTTTTCCATTCGCGAGGTCAAGAGACTTCCTTATCTGACTCTCGATGTCCAAATCCTCGATAGGGATGATCTCACGACACGTGTCCTCCTGCAGATAGATGACTTAGATTCTTTCACAACTTCGTCGCTCGCAAGGGCTAGGCGCTCACCTTTGTGAGCCCCAGTGCCTGAATCTCCGAAACGAATGATTCCATGACATGCATCCTCCCATAGATGGACGAATCACATCCCCTTTTTCTATTTCAGGACTTCTGATGTCGAGTGCCCAGACTTTCGAATTCCCGAATGTCGATATCCCGATATGAACTTCTTCTCGAGACTTTCGCTCTGTTGCTCTACACGTGAGGGTTTCAACCTCATGCAACTCTCGACAGATCCAATGACTGTCGGGTTTTCTAATTAAGATCTGACGTCTCAGATTTGTCCCATGTTGTGCACTCTCCCACTACTCCTTGAACGTGGAAAAACCAACCGTCCAGATGCTCCCACAGCCCCCGGGGATCTATGGTCCCGATTTATTCGCTACACATGAAGATGAAGGAAAAAGGGGTTAAGGCATTTCACGCCCTCATGTGTTCTTCCAATATAACGGTCGTGAATGACCGCAGATCTTCCAACAGGATCTCATTGGTCGATCGATACTTATCCCTATGCTGCCATTTCGGGACTTCAAGAGGATCACTCTTCCTCGTACCGGGTTGCTAAGGTTTGCGCTTTCGAATCATTTTCCAGGTTCTTGGTGAGCTTTCTAAGAAGGGTGTCTCTATGAGGATATCTACCCAGGGTATTACTTGAGACGGATAAGGGTATATATTTCCTGAGATACGGCTTGAATTTTGAATTGATTCAATGTGCGTATATACATATAAATATATTTATAAACATAAGCCATATGTAGCCCTTCCATTATAAGACTGCAACCGCCATTCCTGAATCAAAACACTACATAGGCAGTCTTATACTCAAACCATTCATAAAACTGCACAGAATAAGAGCTTATATGTCAGTGTATAAATTTCACGATGCAAGATGTAAAACGCTTATCAGAAATAACACCAGAAGTGAGTGCAATTGTTGAGAGGGGTGCTCATTTCCACCCAACTATAGGCTCAGCGATTTCGATAGGAATTACCTCTAGCCACCCCCGAGCTAAGACCATGATGCTGTGAGACTGTGTCTATGTTTTCCGGTGACTGAGAATGAGGGTTACTCTCCCCCTTCTGTGCTATCACTCACTGTTTGTTTTTTCCAGAGTTCTCCTCCTCCCCTCGCGTCTGCCCCCTCCGCGCTTCTTCCTCACTCATTTTCCTCTTGCGAGGTTGCATGTGGCGTGATTTCGCTTGCGGTGGTCAGACTCGAGGCTCCTACGGATGGGTGGTTCACTTCCCCCATCCCTCATTAATTCCTGAGGAGACATCTACCTACCAACCTGCGAGTAGATTATTTCAGGCCAGCGAGCCGCTCTTGGTTCTCTGGGCCAGTGAAGTCCAAATACGGTATTGGATTCGGTGGAAGTTAATGCCACCTTTCAAGGTTCCTTCCACCACCTTTCTTCAGCCATCGTGGTCTCTTTTTCAGCATATCCCCTCTCAACATTCCTGCAATATATATTCATAATATTATTCACATTCATCGACCTTTTTCACAAGGTCCATTTACATCACACATTCACATTTTTGAGTTTGCCACGGTTCTTGGCCAGTATAGTTATTTTTACAAACTGGGGGAAACAGGGTGTTACAATTCCCTCCCCCTTAAAGGAACATCGTCCTCGATGTTCTTATCTATCAATGTGACATGCATGTACAGAAGTAAACAAAATTGGATATGCCTGTCTCATGGCATCCTCCATTTCCCATGTAGCCTCATCTGGGCCAAAATGTCTCCACTGCACCTTGACCTGTGCAATGGTTCGGTTCCGGAGCAGGGTTTCCTTTTTGTCCAGTATGCACTGAGGTTCTGGTAGAAATTCTCCCTCCAGTTCTACCTAGATCATAGACCAATCAATTATATTATTAGCATCATGTACACATTTATTCAATAATGAAACATAGAAAACATTATGTGCTTTTACTGTGGGAGGTAGTGCTAGCCTATAGGCTACAGGTCCAACTCTATCTAGAACCTCAAAGGGTCCACAATACCGAGGTGCCAACTTGGCACAGGCCCCCATTTTTAGAGAATTCTTCTGGGGTCTAACTCTGAGATATACATGGTCTCCCATCTTGAACTCTCTTGGAGTTCTCCTTTGGTCGGCATAATGTTTATGTTGGTTTTGTGGGACCTTCAGGTTTTGTTTTATCTGAGCCACCTACTGTTCCATTTCTTTCAACATGTCGGGTCCAAAGGAAATCCTGTTTATGGGATTACTCCAACTGACAGGAGTGTTGCACAGTCTACCATAGAGGACATCAAAGGGACTCATATTTAAGGATGCTTGGTAGCCGTTGTTGCAGGCGAATTCTACCAATGGCAGGTAGTCTTCCCACTTCTTGGGTTGATGCATTACATGCATTCTTAGCATGTCTTCAAGTATTTGGTTTACTCTTTCTGTCTGTCCATCGGTTTGAGGGTGATAGGTGGTGCTAAACAACAATTTGGTTTCTAAGTCTGCCATCAGTGATTTCCAAAAGTTAGAATTAAATTTCGTGTCTCTGTCAGACACAATCTCCTTCGATATACCATGTAGTTTGAATATCTCCTTCATGAATACCTGGGCGATATCGATTGCTTTGCAAGTGGACTTGACAATGATAAAATGGGCAGACTTGCTCAATTTTTCCACCACTACCATGATGGAATCATTCTGTTTGGTCGATGTTGGTAATCCAGTGATGAAATCCATGGAGATGGTTTCCCATTTCCATTATGGGATTGGTAGAGGTTGTAATAATCCTGCTGGGTGTCGATATTCTGCTTTAACCTGTTGGCACTCTATGCATTTGGCCAAGTACTCGACTGTGTCTTTCTTCATTCTAGGCCAATAGAATTGTCTCCTAATGGTCATGATCATCTTCTGGTACCATGGATGACCAGAATAGGGTCTTTTATGTAGTTCATCCAGTATGAACCTCTTCAAGTCGTCACAGTTTGGAATATAAAATCTGCTTCTATAAGTGAGCAGACCTCCTTCGGTCATCTAGTAGCCTTCATATTTTACTCCAGCGGTTTCTTTCTATAGTTAGATGGTCACGGTCTGGACGAAGGGATCTGTTTCTTGTGCATTTTTTATTCTTTCCTTAACATTTGTCTCACAAATGCTCACTGCTACCAGGTGAATTATTTTCATACTTCTGCTAAGGGCATTGGCCACCCTATTTTCCTTTCCTTGAATGTGTTTGATCTCGAAATCAAACTCGCTAAGGAGGGATGTCCACCTATCTTGTCTAGAATTGAGCTTTGGTTGATCAAACATGTATCGCAACCCACAGTGATCTATCATAAGTACAAATTTTTTTCCCAGGGGGTAATGCCTCCACATTTTCAAGGCATGAACTATGGCAGTCAGTTCTAGATCATGGGTGACATAGTTGACTTCATGCTCGTTCAACTTTTGGGATTCATAGAAGATCACACTTCCTTTTTGCATAAGGACTCCTCCGAGCCCTTCCTTACAGGCATCTGTGCACATGAGGAAGTCAGCTTCTGGGTTAGTGATTTTCAGCACGGGTGCATGGGTCAATAGATGTTTCAGGGTTTGAAATCTTTCTTCACACTTCTGTGTCCACAGGAATTTTGTCCCCTTCTTCTGGAGGGCAGTGATTGGACAACCAATATTGGAGAATCCTTTTATAAATCTCCTATAGTATCCTGCTAATCCCATAAAGGATTTGATGTTTGAAACATCCTTTGGGGTAGGCCATTCCATGATAGACCTAATTTTGTTAGAGTCTACTGCTAGTCCTTCTTCGGAGATAACATGGCCTAAGTAATGTATTTTCTTCTGGAAGAATTCATATTTGCTGAATTTGGCATAGAGATGATGTTCTCTTAGCACTTGTAGCACAAGTCTAAGATGCTCTTCATGCTCTTTTCTATTCTTGGAGTAAATTAATATATCGTCAATAAAAACAAGCACAAATTTGTCTAGGAACTTGCTAAGTACATTGTTCATCAAGCACATAAAAGTGGTAGGAGCATTGGTCAACCCAAACAACACTACCATGAACTCATAGTGACCATACCTCATCCAGAAGGCAATTTTATGGATGTCTTCACCCTTGATTCGGACTTGATGATATTCTGACCTCAAATCAATCTTTGAGAAAATAGACGCACCCCCCAATTGATCGAACAGGTCATGGATTTTGGGCAAGGGGTACTTGTTCTTTATGGTTACCTTATTGAGTTGCCTATAATATATACATAGTCTAAGGGTACCGTCCTTCTTTTTCACGAACAGGACTAGTGCTCCCCATGGAGACGCGCTGGGCCGAATATAGCCCTTATCCATCATTTCTTTTAATTGTAACTTGAGTTCAACTAACTCGGGTGTGATCATTCGGTAGAGTGTCCTAGACACCGACACCACTCCTGGTGCAAGTTCTATCAAGAAGTCTATGTCCCTTTTCGGAGGTAGACCTGGTACCTCTTCCAGAAATACATCTCTGTATTCTCTCAGGATAGGGTGATCATCAGGGCTTGGTTTGTCATCTTCAATTGTTTTCAACACCTGTATTGCATATAGGGGACATCCCTTTCGGCAATACTTCCTCATTTGCAGAGCTGATATTTGTCTCACCGAGACAGGTTTTTGGATCCCTTGAAGGGTTATCCTCTTCCCTTCCTTACTTACACATTCTAAGGTCTTATGGTAACAGTCCAATATGGATTTATGGGAAACTAGCCAATCCATAACAATCAATAGATCATATGATCCCAGGGGTAATATGTTAAGGGTTGCTTGGGTGGGGAATTCACTCAACATTAATTGGAAAGCTGGTATGACTTCTGCTATCCTCCTTTTGGTGCCAGTGGCTAACTGTACCAACCATGGCTTGGTATGTTTTTGTGGCTATAGTTTACACTCATCAACAACTTTAGGGGCTATATAACTCAAATTTGAACCAGCGTCAATTAAAATAGACACTAGATGGTTGGAAATCATACCTTCTATTTTCACTACTGAAGCTTGGTGGTCGGCTTGGTTATTATCCAAGGCTGCATAAATTTGTGACACATTCTTGGCCACGTCATTGACGGTAGTAGCTTCCTGGATGTTATAAATCCTTCGACTATTATGTTGTTGGTGTGGACAGTCTCTCAATAGATGTTCTTCTCTGCAACCCCATCATTTCAAAGGTTCTCTCTTTGGGTTATCAGTCTTCACTGATATGGGTCTAGAATTTTTGTTTCCACTCAAGGAGGGAAAATTCTGTTGGTGCATACTTCGAGCTGGAAAGTTCATTCTTGGGTTCTTCTTGTAGTTCTTAAATCCTAGGGGTTTAATTCCCCTTTTATGAAACCTTGAACTATTCTTTTGTTTCCATCCTATGCGAGGCTCTGCTCGATGCCCAAACTGTTCATGACAATAGGTTGCCTTTCAAATAGTGTCTTCTAGAGTCTTTGGCTCATCAAATTCAATTCGGTTTCGATAGTCCTTAGGTAGTCCACTGATGAAGCATTGCACCTTTTCCTTTTCTGCTTTTATATAGGGTACATACTTCAACAAAACGAGGAATTTGCTGACATATTCTTCTATAGTGAGTTGTCCCAGTTTGAGTTCATAAAACTCTTTAGTCTTTTCGTTGAAATATTTTTCCAACAGATACTTCTTCCAGAAGTATTTCTCAAATCGTTCCCAAGATAGGTCCTCTTCGCGAACCCATTTCACATTCTTAAGGTCTTCCCACCAAATGGAATCCTTTTTGTTCAAGTTGAATGTGGCAACTCAGGCCTTCATATTTTCTAAAAAGTCATGGACTCTGAAATACTTCTTTAGTCCAATCAGCTAGGCCTCTACTTCCGCTCCCTTCTTTATTTCACCATTGAAGGAGGGTGGTTTGGCCTTTCTGAATTCTTCAAATTTTTGACCTTTGGAAGGCTTTTGCTTCTTCTATTTCTTTTGGGAATAGGAACTGGTTCTGCTTCTAGAAGAGCCTTCAGAATTGCCAGCTTCCTTCTCAGAGGAATCACTGGGCACTGGTCCTTTACCTCTAGGGTGGAACTTTTTCGAGGTGCTCCTCTCAATTTGGCCACTAATATGACCATGTTTCTGAGTTTCAGGTTCTTGCTGCATTTGTCTTTGTAGATCGGATAAAATCTGCAGTAAAAGTACGTTAATTTCTGTTTGCTTTTCTTGATCTTTCATCATCCTTTCATTGTCAGCCTTACAACTTTGTAGTTCGACCATGAGACTCCTCATAGTCTCGACTAGATCTGGAGGGGTCCCTGTTGCCCTCATTTCGTCAGACTCTTCGTCTCTATTGTGGGAGCCTTCTCCCACTTCTTGGTGAGTCACCATACTATGTGTTGATAATTTCCCGCGGTTGATCTTCTGCTTGTGTGCAAAAGGAAAAACACTGGTTTTCAGTCAATATTTATATTCATTTATAACCAGTACATAATTCATATTTTTACATGTACACACACACAATAGGGGTTTTTCATTCTTAACTTCGTCTTTTTGATTAGGAAGGTTAAGATAGGGGGCTACTCCTTTTAGGAGTTTTTTGAGCGGAGCTTCTGTGCAACTCGTTCATGAGCCCATGCAGGCCGAGTGTTGTAACCATGCTCTGATACCAATTTGTCACACACCCACTATGGAATAATAAAATTTTCTCTTTTCCTCAAGGGACAGAATCCCCGAAGTCCTACAGGGGCCTAGTGCAGGCTAGTTCTTCCCTATTCACTTCCCTTTGATTGTGGGTTAGGACCACAGGCCAAACAAACCAGGCACCTTTTCATGTTTCATGACTCAACGATACAAGTGAGTCCAATATTCAAGATAGAATGACGAGGGGGCTCCGAAATAAAACCCTGGCCATAGATCTGGGCGTGCAGATTCTTGCCGTCCATATCTACTCACCGCTTAATGACAAAGCACTAGCTCCCTTTCTTTATTCCCTATCTCGATAGGACCACATACGTGCCTAAATGAAAGCACCTTTCACAACTCACGACCTCGCGAGTCGTGAGTCGAAGACCCTGAAATTTTCATCACCAATCATCGATAGCTGAGATTCCGATATGGTATGGCCCCTCCTTATTAGCGTTGTCCATGCGTGACCACCGACTAGGGCTAACTACTATCCTTTCTTGCAACTTTCAAGTTCGCAAGTTGAAAGGTTGAACCTCTGGGCTCTTCTTTTACAAAACCCCGAGACGCGAAAGTCAGAGAAGGTTTGACTCCTTTCGGGCTTCTCGGAACTCACAACTTCGTGACTTGAGTTGTTGGGCCTTTGTGCTCCTTTCTTACGAGAACCCGAAGTACAAGATGTCAACAAGATGTTGACTCCCATTTCAAATGACATGTGTCCACCACCTGTCACCACTTCTCCCTCTCTCTAAGAATCTTATCGTCACACCACTTGTCAACCACATGGATCCCACCAAGTGGACGTGCCACATGTTGCACAAGCTCTCGCAACTTGCAAGCTCATGACTTCTACAGTCGAAACTGATTCCCCTCAACCTCCGAGACCCCGATATGCAATATGGCGAGGAGGTCCTAACTCAATGGTTGCTCCTACTTCTCTCTATTCGAGACTTCACGACTCCAAGGGTTTTGTCTTCCAACTCCAAACTCACAAATCCCCGATACACGATGTATCAAGATGTCAAATCCCACGACTGTCCTTCCTCTTTGATCAACGGCCCAGATCACATCACGATCTCACGACTCGGGACTTCGTGACTCCAAGAGCCTGGTCTTCCACCTCCAAACTCATGAATCCTCAATACATGATGTATCAAGACATCATATCCCATGAATGTCCTTCCTTGTTGATGAACGACTTAGGACTTCGTGACTCCAAGAGCTTGGTCTTCCACCTCCAAACTCATGAATCCCCGATACGTGAAATGGTCATATCTTTGCCACCTGTCCTCCTCAGATGGATGGTCCTGATCCTCTCGCGACTTCTCCATTCGCGAGGTCAAGAGACTTCCTCCTCTGAATATTGATGTCCGAATCCCCGATAGGGAGGATCTCCCAACATGTTTCCTCCTGCAGACAGACGGCTCAGATTCTTTCACGAATTTGCCTCTTGCAAGGGCTAGGCGCTCACCTTTGTGAGACTCGGTGC
The DNA here is from genome assembly GCA_009831015.1 of Picea engelmannii. Taxonomy (NCBI): domain Eukaryota; kingdom Viridiplantae; phylum Streptophyta; class Pinopsida; order Pinales; family Pinaceae; genus Picea; species Picea engelmannii. The sequence continues at coordinate 267,945 of ML791619.1, forward strand.
CCGAATCTCTGAAACGGATGATTCCACGACATGAATCCTCTCGTAGATGGATGACTCACATCCCCTTTCACTGTTTCAGGACTTTTGATGTCGAGTGCCTGGACTCTCAAATTCCCAAATGTCGATATCCCAATACAAACTCCTTCTCGAGACTTTCTCTCTGTTGCTCTATGCGTGAGGGTTTAAACCTCATGCAACTCTCGACAAATCCAACAACTGTCAGGTTTTCTAATTAAGATCTGTTGGCTCAGATTTGTCCCATGATATTCACTCTACCACTGCTCCCTGGACGTGGAAAAACCAATGGTCTAGATGCTCCCACAACCCCTGGGGATATACGATCCTGATATCTTCGCTACTCACGAAGATGAAGGAAAAAGGAGTTAAGGCATTTAACGCCCTCGTGTGTTATTCCAATCTAACAGTCATGAATGACCGCAGATCTTCCAACAGGATCTTATCAATCGATCGATACTTATCCCTACGCTACCATTTCGAGACTTCAAGAGGATCACTCTTCCTCATACTGGGTTGCTAAGGTTTGTTCTTTTGAATCCTTTTCTAGGTTCTTGGTGAGATTTCTAAGAAGGGTGTCTCTATGAGGAGATCTACCCAGGGTATTACCTGAGATGGATAAGGGTATAGATTTCCTGAGAAACGACTTGAATTTCGAATTGATTCAATGTGCGTATATACATATAAATCTATTTATAAACATAAGCCATATGTGGCCCTTCCATTATAAGCATGCAACCAAAATTCCTGAATAAAAACACTACACAGGCAGTCTTATACTCAAACCATTCATAAAACTGCACAAAATAAGAGCATATATGTCAGCATATAAATTTCACGATGCAAGATGTAAAACACTTATCAGAAATAACACCAGAAGTGAGTGCAACTGTTGAGAGGGGTGCTCATTTCCCCCCCAACCATATGCTCAATGATTTTGATAGGATTTACCACTAGCCACCCTCGAGATGAGACCACGATGTTGTGAGACTGCATCTCTGTTTTCCAGTGACCGAGAACGAGGGTTATTCTCCCCCTTCTCTGCTATCACTCACTCTGTGCTTTTTCCAAAGTTCTCTTCCTCCCCTCACATCTGCCCCCTCCGTTCTTCTTCCTCACGCATTTTCCTCTTGCGAGGTTGCGTGTGGCATGATTTCCCTCGCGGTGGTTAGGCTCGAGGCTCCTACGGATGGGCAGTTCACTTCCCCCATCCCTCATTAATTCCTGAGGAGCCATCTACCTACCAACCTGCGAGTAATTTATTTTAGACTAGCAAGCCACTCTTGGTTCTTTGGGCTAGTGAAGTCCAAATACGGTATTGGTTTCGGTGGAAGTTAATGCCACCTTTCCATGTGCTTTCCACCACCTTTCTTTAGCCATCGTGGTCTCTTTTTCAGCATATCCCCTCTCAGCAGTCCTGCAATATATATTCATAATATTATTCACATTCATCGACCTTTTTCACAAGGTCCATTTACATCACACATTCACATTTTTGAGTTTGCCACGGTTCTTGGCCAGTATAGTTATTTTTACAAACTAGGGGAAACAGGGTGTTACAAAGTGGTTAACCAAGAAATAAATTAAATAATATAGTGGTTGCAACAAGAAGTTAGTTAAGGGAAAAAAAGTTATGAATTGACTAATTATAGAAAATTTAGTTGCAACAATAAGTTGTGAGTAAAGAGAAATTATTTAAATAATATAGTGAAAGTGGTTGCAACAAGAAGTGATGAGTTTACTATTTATGGATAAGTCAAAGTGTTTGCAAAAGAGATTAATTAAATAAAAAAGTTAGTTGCAACTAGAAGTGGAGAGATTACTATTTGTGGATAAAGTGGTTGTAAGTGTACAAGTGGTTAGAAGTGGGTTATCCCTAGAAGAAGGAAGTTGGGTAAAGATAGTTAGAAAGTAACCCCTTGAGGAAGCTACTTGGAGAGTATAAATAAGAGAGAAAGGTTCTCCTATTAGCACCTATGTTTTGACAATAATTGAATATCCATTTGTGAAAGGTTATTTGGTAGGTATTATCAATATATCAAATTTTTGGTAGAAAATTCACGACAGTAAAATCGCAGCAAAAAATTCGTGGTAGAAAAACTGCGGAAAAAAATTCATGGCTGCAAAATCACGCAAAAAAAATCGCGGCAACAAAATTGTGGAAGCAGAATCATGACAACAAAACTACACCATCATAATCGAGACAACAGAACCGCGACAACAGAATCACAGCAACCGAATTATGACAACACAATCGTGGTAACATAATCACAAGTATAGAAACATATTCATAATAGATCCACAACTACAAGAATAAAAATGTATGTTTTTCATATGCTTAGTGTTGAATCTATGAATTTGGTTGGGGGTTTCCTTGTAAATATATTGTATTCCCTCTTGGAAGTTTAGGGCTTGATGTAGAATGGTTTTGAGGAAAATCTATTGAAGTATATTCTTGGTGCACTTAGTTTAATTTATTGGCATATCTTGTGGTGCATTGTGAGAGACACTTGTTAGTGGTATTGGTATATTACTTGATTATGAATGATACATTCTTGAGGATAAATAATAGTGAGGTTGTTTCACATGGTTTGATGTAAGGGTTTATTGTATTTGGTTTATGGATAGAGTGATGAATTGTTAGAGAACTTTAGATGGTTATATTGGTGTATGTATTTGGTATATGGTTGAGGTACATGTTGGGTACATGGTTGTTATAACCCTAAATTGCACTATCCCTGCTTACCTGGCATCAGGCCTACTCATTGCCTTTCCTTGCCAAAGCCATGCTGAACAGACTCTTCAAAAACCTTCTAAATCAAGTAACCCGCGCCCTAACCTAGCACTGGGCGCATTGGGATGCTGGCAGGACTTCTGCAGCATGCGTGTGAACGCTGGCTGGCCCACTACAGCCTGCGTTTACCTAACAAAGCAAAAAATCAGGAAAGTTTCTGCCGGGATGAAGAGATTTTTTTCAGTTAACTGGAACTCCCAGCCATGCATGGCCGAGAGTTCGCCAAAAACCCTAGTTCCTTCTAGGCTATAAAAGGAGGGGTAGGGGCACTATTCAAAGGAGGAAAAAATCATAGCAAAGAAACTCTGCCAAATTGCCAAGTCCGTTTTGTCCCAACCCTTTAGCCTTGCCTCAAGCTTTAGGAGAAATTCATGCAAAAGAAGTTGGAGGACAAAAGAAGAGGAGGAGCCCAGGATCAGGATCGAGGAACGGTGGCCGGTCTCTAAAATCATTGTAAGTTGATTCATATTGAGACTAATGAAAAAGATACTTTTCCTGTCCCGAATACATGAGTCTCATATACATTATTTGATTTATGTTTTATCTCTAACCCTCTAGTATATCAGTAGCATGCATGTGTAGTTTTGTCTTGATTGCAGGAAGCTTTGTGGAAGGAACAGCAGCAGCAAGGAGATAAAATCTCAATGGAGGATCTACTTCAACCGTCGATAAAAAGGTTAGTTGATTCTTCCCGTGTTTGCCTGAGAAAAAGGGTTATAGGTTTGGGTAGGAGGTTAAAAGTTATTTTTGAAGGGTCATGATCTGCGTACAAGTTTAAAGCCCTATCTTGTTAGTCTGTAGGGTAGAATACCCCACAACAGAATTGGCGACTCCACTGGGGATAGTCTTACTCTTAGGGTTTCCAGATTTGGTTAAAGATCTTTTGGGTAGTTCAAAGAAATTCAGTCTCCGTTTCTTTGTTTATTTTTGTTTTCTGTTAGGTCAATGCTAGCAGGGAACCTAGTTATCAATACTAGTCTTCCTTGACTGACGCTTGACATTTATTCACGGGACACACAAAGGTACACGCGGCCTGCAAAAGACCTGCACGCGTGTGCCCGCACCCTAACCTTCTACAGCCCGCGTGTGAACGCCTGCTGTAGTGGTTTCAGTAGCGTGTAGAGCCCAGAAAGCTTAAGAGGCAGTCCCCTCTTCCCTGCCAGAATTTTATCTTCTCAGGGGGCTTTCTGGATCCTGTCTGGGTCTTGATTGGTATACTATCTTGTGTTTCATTCTGTCTTATTGTGTTGTTTTTCTTTACGTTGGTTTTTTCTTTTTGCAAACCTTGCTTTTCTGTTAAGGTGATAGCATCTAAGCCTTTTAGAGACTCTAGTTGTCAATACCAGAAGCCTTTTTTAGGATTAGACTGTCTGTGTGTGATTTTATCTCAGTTTTTACACAGACCCGCGGCCTGTTTAAGGCTAGACCGCGGGTACCCGCGCTCTGTAGAATCTCAGCACACGTTTGCACGCGTGCTGTATTGGTGACAGTCGCGGGACTAATTGCAGCTTTTCAGCTTGGGTGGGGTAGTCATCCCCTCCTGTGGTGAGAAGAGCTTCTTTCAGGGGCCTAGAGTCTGGGGCTACACAGTCAGCAGGTTAGGGAAGTTCACCCTTAGCTTGTGCTGGTTTTTTTTATTTTTTGATAGAAAAGACAAAAGAGAAAAAAAAAATTGTTTTATGGTTTTTAGGCAAGTGTTAGAATTGGTGCTGTTGTGATTGCTTTGTTGCATTTTTGTTCTCTGATTCTATTTGCGATCTGCGCTTTAAGCCAGAGTTTTCCTTTATTCTCTTGGTTTTGATCTTGTCATCATTTTTCCTTGTTGCGTGATTTTGCAATAAAATAAAATAAAAATTGTGTCATTTTCTTCTTGATTTTGAGGATTGTGTTGTTGCATCAGTAGCTAGGAAAGAAGTCTTTTTGCATAAGTTTTCACAGTGCATGTCTAGTATAAGTAGCTCGCAGATCTGAGCGAAAGTCCTTCATATTTACTGCATTAAATCTTAGTAATTTTGAAAAAGAAAAGAAGTCTTTCATCGAAAAGTTGCTGGTTTTGCATTTTGTCAAAAGTTTTTGTTTCCAAACATTTTTGTTCATTTCGCTTTGAGTCTTTTTACACACCATCAGTTTCACTTTCGCACCTTGAGACTTAAAAATCCCATTAAAAGAAATGCTAAATAAAATCAAGTAGACTTTTCTGTTTGTAGGGTGCATACACTAGCTCAGGAATAGGGCCTTGGAATAGGTTGGAGAGTAAATTCTCCAAGGCCACCCAAACCAAACATTGGAGTTTGTCATTTAGGGAGTGTAGAAGTCCAGTTACGGAAAGTTATTCAGGACCCCCCTCTAACACAGGGGCTAAACACGAGGTTGTGTAAGGAAAGGCAGCGGAGATAACCCCTCCAAAGCTGGACCGATCGTTGCAGAGAACACATATAGAGGATCTGTTAAGGGATTCCGTCGTTAGAATTTGCCACGGAGCTTCGTGGGTCTCGAATCCGTTCGAGGTCCTCAGTCGTCTTCTAGAACACTTGCTATCGATACCCTTGACAGGTTTCGGGCTTGATACCCTGCTCATTGTGGTCTACCCGGCTGCCGACTGTACCCACCTGATAGTTGTTCACATGCTGGAAAACTAGCTGCCAGTCGTTTCTAGGGACATACACAGGTGACTGCGGGGGTATATCGCGGTACCTAGGACGGACATCGGACCAACGCTTTGCAGAGTAGACCTGGAGGGTGCTTCTGTATTCGAGTTGCACTTGCACCGGTAAGGTACTCTAGTGTTGGTTGTTGTAACTGTTCTTCCTACTAATATAGTGCTTGCTTGATTTATTTGCTAGGGGCTTTCTTTTAGTGTGTGTTACTGTTTGTTCGTGTAGAATACCTTAGCGTGTCGTGAATCTTCTCACACATTGGAGGATTTAGAGCTCCGCCGGTCACGAAGGCTTCTGGGCCTACCACCGGTGATACTGGAGCCACCCCCGCCACCCTTGAGGGGGAAGCTAGACCATCAAGGGTCTTTCGAAGCAACCGGGGCTTTCGATCCTGAACAACCCCCCGAGGAATCGATCGACAATCTTGGATTGGTCGAAACCTCAAACACTGATACTAGGTCGGACATTATTGTGCCAATTCAATTTTACGAACGCCTATCAGTGCCTAACCCAGTTATGGAACAAATCTCTGCGAATTCTTCCATTCCTATCACTGTTGTTACCACAGGAGAAGCTTCTCCTAACTTGCCTTTGTCGGTAGTCCGGGCCACCACGGTCTCGGCCGCAACTACGTCGCACAGTGGACCGACGCCATCTATCGCGGCAGCCACACCTCTTTACACACCTAATGCGACAAGCGCTCCGTTTTCATACGGTATGCCTAGTTCAAGTACCAGTCCTGTACTCACCTCTTCTACTTTACAGACTTTGGGTCTGGGGGCAGGGAGCTCTAACGCTCCTCTGCAAGGTCAACTCGAGGGAATTCCTGTCCCTTTCAATGATTTTCCTTACGCTGGAGGTCATATCCCTCCTTCATCCCCTTCGCTCAGTGGATCGCATCAGCAGTCTACCGGGCAACCTACACACACAAGTCCTTTTGGAGCCGGGAGTCAAGGAACACCTGCGCAAACTCAGTCGGTAGGTTCACCACCGTTTCTCTGGAACGGGACATTTGGTAATAACACTTTAGCATCCATTGCTTTCCCATCTGGGGCCACACCTGTTTTTGGACAGTTTATGCCAGCACAGGGTACTATTCCTGCGCTGGGGGCACATATACTAGGACCTTGGAACTCAACACAAGGATCTGTTCCATCCTCTGGAATGTCGTTCTGGGGTAACTCTTTCCACAGCCAGTGGAACCCCGAACAGACCTCTATGCCTCTTCCATCAGGACCGGCATGGGGTAATCCATCCCAAAGTCCATCAAACACGATGAACACCCAACATCCTATGTCCTTCATGGGGAGTCAGCCAACGATGTCTCCTCAAATGCAAAACCCTTATGCTGGTCAAGGCAACGGTTTCTACCAAAACCCTGGCCAGCAACAAAAAATTTCCTGGCAACCTGGTGCTAGTCAAACCCCAGGACCCTTTTATCCTAGCTATCAACAACAACCTAAACTCCCTTTCTTGGCGACGTTACACTTGTTGGATTTAACACGGTTGTTGAATGATCCTATCTGTCACGATCCGCGTTGGCCTCCTATGCCGACGAAGTTGCCTTCGGACATCCCAAAGTTCGAAGCCAAGCCTAATGGAGATCCAGGTGATCACATGACCACTTTCCACTTGTGGTGTTCATCTAACTCACTGAAAGATGACTCCGTCCAGTTGTGATTGTTTCAATGCACTCTTATTGGGAGTGTCGCGAAATGGTACATAGAGCTTGATCGTTCACGATATTCCCTTTTTGGTGAACTGTCTATGGCTTTCCTTAACCATTTTCAGTTACCTGTGAGATACGACGCCGGCACAGAGTTGCTATCCAATTTTGAGCAGACATTAGCGGACCATATCTCGAATCATATTCGAGAGTGGAGATGCCGAAAGAGTCTTATCAAGGTACCCGTCCCACCAAAATTCCTGCTTGAGTGGTTCCTTAAGTCTTTAGTTCCGCAGTTATCCAAAGACGTCGCAACTTCAGGGGTCTTCTCCGAGGAAGAGGCCATCATGAGGGCTCAACAGTTTGAGCTTATCTATTCTCAGTCTGGGCTATTGTACACCATCCTTCCGGATGCACTACGATCGATTCTGGACAAAACTAGACAGAGAGCCAGACCACATGCCGATGGTATAGTTGGTTCGGCACAAACCAAGCCCGCTGAGCAATTGGCAAAAAAATTGCAGAAGTTATCTATACAACATTCAGCGGCCATCCAGACTACTACTTCGGTTGTTCCTCCTACTCAAACGTCAGAAGTACACTCCGTACAGATGGCTAACCCAAAGGCCAACCAACAGCCTGAAGGGAAGAAAAAACAACGCAAGAAAAGTAAGGGGGATAAGAAACCAAATGATAACACTGGCAAGGGCACCACAGAAAGGAATAAGGCAAGGTATCCGTGTAACTTATGCGTGGAAGACCACCCAACCCATCTATGCCCTCGACTTGCAAAGGCCCAGAAGTTTGTCACACAGCAACAACAAGCCGTGCTGACTAATCCCTTTCAACATGGGAAAAATTTAACACAAGCCTCTGCAATTACGGAGGGAGGAAGCCACGAACACTGCCCTCCCCCCAATAATTCATCTTCCACGAACGTATATATGATGAAAAGTGACGCTTTCATAGCGACTAGAGCTCACGATTATAGCAAGCCAAGTACCTCTGAGAAGGGAAAAGAAGCCGAGATCCCATCTCTTCCTCTACAGATCGAGAAGACGTTGGGTGAAACAATGACTCGCATCCCCAAAGGTGCGTTTAAACAAGCTTCTCATAATCCAAATGCAAGGGCCGCCCAGAACTACTCTGTGGTAGAAGATTTGTCACAAACCCCTTGTGCTATGTCCGCTTTGGAAGTCCTCCAAAGTTGCCCTGCTCAGAGAAAAGCCTTGTTGACTGCTTTAAGCTCTACTGAGACCTGTAACCCGGGAACGATCATGTTAGATACGACTGACTTGAAACCTCATTTGCCTTACCATGTCACGTTTCAGATAGTAGTGGCTCACCCCACGAAAACTTTTACACAAAATATCTTTTGCACGGTGGTAGACGAGGGAGCTTCGACTTGCATTATGTCGTTAGCCTGCTGGAAATCCATTGGTCAACCTGAGTTGTCTCCATCACCTACTCTCCTCACTGCGTTCGATGGTCGTTCTTTCCGACCGCATGGCATCATCCCTTCTTTCCCTGTGCAGTTAGGGGGGAAGACCGTGTGCGTCGAAGTAGAGGTAGTCGATGCCCCCATCAATTACAATCTATTGTTGGGTCGTAGTTGGATTTATGCAATGCAAGCGATGGTTTCTACAATCTTCCGAGTCCTATTGGTTCCCCATGAAGGCCGGATAGTAACTATTGATCAGTTGTCCTTCTCTTGACCTGACCCAGCCTTGGGGGCATCCATGGTTCCCATGGTAGATACTCCTCAAGCCGGTGTCGTCAACATAGGAGTTGGTTTGTGCCCATCTTTGATGGGTACCTTCGATTACCCACCTCCTCAAGGCGTTGTCAAGTTTATATCCACTCACCACAAGGCTGAGATTTTCCATGTTTCGTCGGTCCGCAGGACTTACTTTCAGGATCCGTGGACTCTTCCTTCCCCATCAGACATGATGGATGCGACAGGGCATGCGGGCATGTCTACGCCCTTGTCGGCCGCTGAAGTAGCGTACTCTTTGGTTCAGCAAACTTTAGCTACTCCTGATCCGATTCCAACACCAGAGTTGGATCCAATCCTTGAGCCTATCTGGGCTCAGGATTCTCTTGTCAACACCGATTCGTTAGACTTAGTCTTGCCTTCCGACGAAGCTATAATCGAAGCAATGACTGGTCTGGACAAACCCTGGGAAGATCTTCATCATTAATCATACTTCCTCCTGGAGTTACACCGAATCGAGGCAGGAGAATTCACTATCACAATGACGGGAGATCAGCCTTGTCCCATTAACCTCTTGTTTACACAGGATATTTATGCCGATGGAAATATGACGACTATCGCTGAAACGATACCTATCAATATCTCCCGAAACCCTGGCGTTGTGGAGAATGTCTTCGTCGGAGTGGATTTCTCCCCCGAAGAGATTCAGATTTACACAGATCTTTTCAAAGAATTCCGCGATGTTTTTGCCTGGTCTTACGAAGCGATACCTGACATCGACCCACAAAGTGACGATCATGGGCTACCTTTGTTTTTTGTCAAGCTCGCTTTGAGACCCAAAATAAACATCTGATGAGACTGTATTTATGCTTTTCGATCTCGTCCGGATTAACTGAGAAAAGTAACCATTATGGAGTCTTTTTTAAGCCCTTTTCAGACTCCTTAAAAATGAAAAGATTGTCGAGTGACCTTGTTTCTTCACACTTGTTAAACTGGTCCAAAAGAACATTCCTTAAATGGGTCTCCTTTTAAGCCCTTTTCAGACCCTCTAAACATGAAAAGATTGCCGAGCGATCTTGTGACCCTTCACGCTCATTAAACTGAAATTTGAAGTCACGTCTGTTCGGCGGTAGTTTACCCCTTTTTCGGTCCGGACGATCAACTGTACGAACAAAGGAGCACTCTATTGAATTTCCATTCTTTAGAAGAGTATCCTCAGGTATAATTTTATTCCTTTTTCGGGCTGAAGGGACTAAATCTACGAAAAAGAAACCCCCCCAGATTCCATAGTTAAGCTCTTTTTAGACTCCCTAAAATTGAAAAGATCGCCGAGTGACCTTATTCTTTCACACTCGTTAAAACGGTCTGGAAGAATATTCCTGACGGAGTCCATAGTTAAGCTTTTTTCAGACTCCTTAAAATTGAAAAAATAGCCGAGTGATCTTGTCTTTGTCACACTCGTTAAAATGGTTTTGAATTGACGTCTAGTCGGTGCTAGTTTACCCCTTTTTCGAACCGACTAGACTATTGACGAAAAAGGTACCCCAATGGAGTTTCCTTTTACGCTTTTTCAGACTCTCTAAACATGAAAAATCACCGAGCTTCCCTTCTCTGGGCTTGTTAAACTTACATCGAAGGACATTACCATTGTGTGTTCTGTCAACCGCACTTACATCCTTTACCCATCAGCCTATTAACAGTTTGCTTGTGCGTCTTAACACCTTTGGCCACTGGAGGATTTTTCCCGAGTATCATTTCCTAGAACATCAGTCTTGTCCTTGTGCCTTGAGCTTGTATGTTTTCTATGCTCGTTCCTCCACTGTAACGTAATATTCAT
>ML791619.1:278677-306317 GCA_009831015.1 Picea engelmannii
ATAAAGCACATCTGTCCGTTTGATTCATCAGACTTTGGGATGTAGTACGACCTTAGGAAGCTTTGCTCGCTATATTGAGTTGTGTCCTCCACGGTTTGGTTACTCTTCCAAACATATGGAGAGTTTGCGTTGCCTCCTGCTTTGTAGACTTATGATTAACAGATATGCTGCCTGAGTCTTATCACTTGTCGTGCTATTGTCCAAGGGAAGTTTTTTACTTAGCCTGATTCAGACACTCTGAAATATGTCTCTAGTCCACATACCCGGCCATCCTGAACGTCCAATCAAGTCTTTGTTCGAAATCAATGAAGCCTTCAGTCTGATCATCAAGAGTATCAAGTCCGTAACCGACGAGCCGTCGAAGACCTCTGGGTAGTGCAGTCGTACACTCATATTACACTCCTACCCGAGTCGTGAAGATTTTGAAGTTGTTTCTTGAGCTCTGAAGAACAACCATCAGGCCAAGACAGCTTCTGAGAGATGGATACTTCCTATGTATATCTTTCTGATTTCGAGATGTAGCTCCGCTGTGCATTGTTCGCAGCTACTCTTTATAGTTATTTGACATGGATCTACAATGTATTTGATTGGTAGCCATGGTTCTGATTTATCCCGAGCATGGGTATGCCCGCCTCGGTGAGACATTTGATATTTTTTGCAGACGACACCTCCTGATTCCTAATTCCTGGGCTCACTCATTCAGAATATCAGTACAGATTGGTAAAGAATTGGTAATGTATTTTGGCCATCAGATGCTCTTCTGACCTCACACATTAGGGGGCATCTGTTATAACCCTAAATTGCACTATCCCTACTTACCCGGCATCAGGCCTACTCATTTCCTTTCCTTGCCAAAGCCATGCTGAACAGACTCTTCAAAAACCTCCTAAATCAAGTAACCTGCACCCTAACCTAGCACTGGGCATGTTGGGATGCTAGCAGGACTTCTGCAGCATGCGTGTGAACGCTGGCTGGCCCACTACAACCCGCGTTTTCCTAACAAAGAAAAAAATCAAGAAAGTTTCCGCCGGGATGAAGAGATTTTTGTCAGTTAACTGGAACTCCCAGCCATGCATGGCTGAGAGTTCACCAAAAACCCTAGCTCCTTCTAGCCTATAAAAGGAGGGGTAGGGGCACTATGCAAAGGAGGAAAAAATCATAGCAAAGAAACTCTGCCAAATTTCCAAGTCTGTTTTGTCCCAACCCTTTATCCTTGCCTCAAGCTTTAGGAGAAATTCATGCAAAAGCAGTTGGAGGACAAAAGAAGAGGAGGAGCCCAGGATCAGGATCGAGGAACGGTGGCCCGTCTCTAAAATCATTGTAAGTTGATTCATATTGATATTAATGAAAAAGATACTTTTCCCGTCCTGAATACATGAGTCTCATCTACGTTATTTGATTTATGTTTTATCTCTAACCCTATAGTAGATCAGTAGCATGCATGCGTAGTTTTGTCTTGATTGCAGGAAGCTTTGTGGAAGGAACAACAACAGCAAGGAGATAAAAGCTCAACGGAGGATCTACTTCAACCGTCGATAAAAAGGTTAGTTGATTCTTCCCGTGTTTTCCTGAGAAAAAGGGTTATAGGTTTGGGTAGGAGGTTAAAATTTATTTTTGAAGGGTCATGATCTGCATACAAGTTTAAAGCCCTAGCTTGTTAGTCCGTAGGGTAGAATACCCCACAACAATGGTTGAGACAAGTAGTTGATGAGTTAGCACATACTTGGTACATATTGATGATTTAGCATATAGTTGATGATGTTGGTACATATTGATGTGATACAGAATTGGATGGAGGAGCCAGATGGAGCTCAGAAAAGCCTAAAACAAGAAGTTCTTAGAATGGATTCAAAACAGATGCATGCGTATTCCTCATTGATACAAACCCAACGCAACTTCAACGAGCTCAAATGGACATCGTATGATCCAGATATTGTGCTGTATTTGTTTTTCCAAACAAGCAAAATTTGATGATTGTACAGTCCGTACAGTGCCATGTGGCAGCTGATTGTATAGGTCGTGCATCCGTACAATTGATGTGGCAGGGTACAGTTGGTGTTGACATGGGTATATATATAGAAGACTCAGGGAGTGACAGGTGTAACCACTGCAAGGATGACACGTGTCATGTCTGTACAAATGACATGGCAGGTCCATATATCGGTATGACACATGGTAGGTGTGCTAACATGGAAAGTGTGTTGACTAGGTAGAGATTGTGAAAGGTGGGAGAATGAACACTTGACATGTGGCATTGGTTTGGGAGAATGTGAAGGTGCCACATGGCCCATTCTTGGTCTTCCACGTGGCAACCCTTTATTGGTCGTTGGTTTTGGAAAAATGTTATGGAGTCAATGGGTATCGACCCCGTGACCTCTCATCTGGGCTAGTGACTTGGCAGGGCCGAGCTATACAACCCACCCTCAGTGGTCCTTGAAATGTATAGTGGGGTTTAAGTATTTAAAATTTGTTTAAAGTTTATAAGGTGGAGAAAAGGGATAAGCCCTAGCCCTAGCCCCCAATCGCAACACTCCATATAAACCATAACATAGGACCTTGTTCTATATTGTTTTGTCATGGACTTTAATATGAAGTGTAACCCCGGACACATTCAAATATTACTTGACCAATGAAATATGACTGCGACCTAGTATAAAATAGTTGGCACAGATTTTCATATATGCTCCAAACCGAGATATTGGTCTTATTACTCTTCTATATGACCCCGGGGCCACTCATTGATACCTCTGCACGGATAATGGTTAGTACTCGGTCAATCAGGCGAGCCCACCGAATAGGGCGCTAGACCAAGGGCTAAGGATTATGGGATAAAACTGATATTTTCACGTGGATGAAAAACCGAGGGCACATGGCCATAGATGCGATCGAGGGCCAGGATTCCAGGGGGTCAGTGCACAAGCCTTAGTGCTTGGGCCACATGGAGGTGCCCAAGTGACCAAGAGACAACGAAAAAAGTGGTTTCTCCCTTGATTTTTGAAAAAGTGGGTTTTATTATTCTATAATATGATTTTCAGTGATTTATTCAACAGTTTAAAGGGATTTTGGTCATTTTTGTGGGATATTGGGCCCTTTTTTAGGCGAGATGTTGGGGAAAAGTTGGGAGGTTGTTACCAAATTTAGGCATATGTAAACCATAGGTTCTTGAATCCAAAGGGGAGGGTTATAATATGTACATGTTGAAGAATTATTGAGCCAAAGCCACTTTTATGTAGGGAATCCCTTGAGGATAATACCTTTGGGGACCATTTATGGGAGCTTTGTTCATCTGATTTCAATCCTGTCAGTTTTGTTGGGTTCTTGAGATCTGGTAGAACAAGACAAGATCATTTTGTAACATTTTTGGCATTGTTGTGATGTACTTTTAAATATTTCAACATAAATAAGAAAGCCTCACCCACTGAGACAAAGGCCCAGAGACGTAGGTGAGATTGACGAACTTCGTTATCAACTTCTCTTGTTATGGTTTCTTATTGTTCATTCTTATGTTCAGATATGTATATTTATTTATGGTTGTTATGTTTTCATTTATAATTCTTCCTCTTTCATCAGTTTCCTAAATGGTAAAATAACACATGCTAAATAACTCAACCATTGTCCTTTAAAAGGTCCATTCAGATCAAGTGGTATCAGAGCTAGTTGATGGTTGGTTTTTGATTTTGCATGATTACCAGGAAAATATTGAATCGTTGTTAAGGCGGGCTTGTTGAAGAGAATCCATTGATTGGATTGAGAAAGATAACTTCTGAAAGTGCGAATATGGCATCGGAAGAGGGACTTCTTAGGATGAGAAAGAGTTTCGAAAAACTTTCTTCGCCATGTTGGAGATAATGAAGGTTCTTTATGATGATTAATTTGAACGGAAGATACTGAATCCAGGTGAATCTTCAAAGGTAAAAAGTGAAGAAGGAGAGGATCCTCCTCAAATTCCTCCTTCGCCTCCTTCTTCTCCATCATATTCTTCTTCTTAAAGTTCAAGTTCTAAGTCCACTACAAGAAAACATGTTCATAAACATAAACAAGAAATTCCTTTACTTAAACTTGATGTGAAATTTGAATTACCTATGTATCATGGTGAAGTCGATGTAGAGAGACTTGATAATTGGGTCAAATAGATGGAGGTTTTTTGCAATGTGAAACAAATCAAGTATGAGGAAACTCAGATCAACTTGGCATCGCTTAGACTTGTAGGAAAAACACTCATTTGATGGAAAAGCAAGTTGCAAAATGGAACATAACAAGTGGGTAATGTATTTCCATCATGGCAAAGATTTATTTCTTCACTTAGAAAGAAATTGTATCCTTTGGGTTATAAAGAGAAATATTTAATTGAATGGTGAGATCTTAAACTAAGAAAAGGACAAACAGTGCAAGAATATACATATGGATTTTGTAAGATGGCATTGATGTTAGATATTACTTTACATACCCAAGAAACTCTTATGAAGTATATAGGAGATTTACCTGCACATATTTGTAACATTGTATTTATGTTCATACCTACTAATATTGATGAGGTTTATGTTCAAGCAACATACATTGAAGCAAGGAAAACATGGGTTGGTGTATAAGGGAATCATATTCAAGGAAAGAGGACAAAAGGAAGTGGAATGGAAAAAAGGAAAATTCAGTGACCAAAAAGGAAGAGAAACCCTCTTGCAAGCATTGCAAGAAAGAGGGGCATGATGAGGACCATTTTTGGAAATTGCATCTTCAGAAGAGACCGAAGTGGTTCAAAGAAAATAAAGGGAGGAAAACAGTTGCAACAACATTTCAACCAACAAACTTGGGATTGGATTCAAGTGATGAATATAAAGTTGCATTGGTTAGTTTGATAGGTAAAATTGGTGATGAATTTGATTCTAGAAGTAAATTATTTCACATAAGGGCCACAATGAGGCATACTAAGGTCGACACATTGATAGATAGTGGATCTCAATCTAACTTAATTTCAAAGGAATTGGTTAAACAGTTGGGATTAAAGAATCAGATGCATCATAAGACTTACACACTTAAATGGATAACAAACAATCATTAATTGCACATAACAAAGCAATGCACATTAATTTTTTTAATTTCATCTAAGTTTGTGGGTGAGGTAACATGTGATGTCGTGCCACTCAATGAATGTGGAATGGTCTTATATAGTCCTTACTTGTATGATCGTAAAGAAATTTTCTATAGGGAAAAGAATCAATATCACTTAACCAAAGCAGGTCAAGAATATGTTGCTCATTCTCATCATTTAAAGGAAAATAAATATATTCAAACTATGGAACAATTAAGAAAGGTGGCTCATGCAAGAAACACACCTATAATTGCTTCAAGTCAAGTAATTGATCTTAATCAAGAACAAGAGATGATTGTAGAATGGAAAATCAATCACACTTTTCTTCAAGATAAGCTAATGTCGTGCAATTATTACAAACATATTATCTCATTTGCAATCATATTTCTGATGTTATCATTAGTAATTTTTTCAATGTGGATGATAGTGGCTTCAGTAAGATGTGACTAGGTACAAATGGCTAACAATATGATGTCAGTTATCATGATTGTTTTACAGTTGATCTTGATGAGACAGGTGCACGGGACAGAGTTTAAATACAAAGAACAAGTAGGGTGGCCTATACCACACTTGATGACTAGTTAGTAACCGTTTGGAGGACCAAAAGGTCATTAGTGAGGAGGTGTGATCCAAAATTGGATCCAGGAGCCAAATGGGGCTTAGAGAGGACTAAAACTAAAAGTCCTCAGAATGGATTCAAAATAGACATGTATGTATTCCTTGTCGATAAAAACCCAACACAACTTGAATGGGCTCAAACAGATGTCGTATTCTCTAGATATTGCAATCTGTTTTATTTTCCAAACAAGAAAAATTTGATGATTGTATACTCCCTACAGTCCGTACAGTGCCACGTGGTTTCTTCATGTACAAACCATATGATTGTATAGCTGACATGGCAGGGTACAATTGGTACTAACATGGGAAGATAGGTGGATGCATTAGGCAGTGACACATGTCACCACTACAAGGGTGACATGTGGCATGTTCGTATGGATGACGTGACATGTCTATATATCAGTACGATACATGGTAGGTGTGATGAAGTGGAAAGTGTGTTGATTGGAAAGAGATCATGACATTTGGGAGAATGAGAGTTGGACATGTGACATCGGTTTGGGAAAATGTAAAGGTGCAACGTGGTCCAGTCCTGGGCTGCCATGTGGCACCCCTTTATTGGTCATTGGTTTTGGAAAATTGTTATGGAGTCAATGGGTATCTACCCAATGACCTCTCATCCTAGCTAGTGACTTGGAAAGGCTGGGATAGCCATCTCACCCTCGGTGTTCCTTGACATGTATAGTGGGGTTTAATTATTTAAACTTTTTTTAAGGTTTATACCATGGAGAAAAGGACTGTTCCCTAGCCCCAACCCCCGGTCACAACACTCCATATAAACTGTAACATAGGACCTGGTTCTATATTATTTTGGTGCAGAATTTAATATGAAGTGTAACCCATGGCGCATTCAACTCACACTTGACCAATGAAATATGACCACGACCCATTCTAAAACATTTGGCATGGATTTTGATATATGCTCCAGCCTCGGATCCCTATCCTATTACTCTGCTATATTACCTGGGACCACTCATTGGTACCTTTGCGTGGATAATGGTTAGTGCCTGGTCAGTTAGGCTATCCTGCTGACTAGGGCACTACACTAGGGGCTAAGTATTATGGGCTACAACTGATATTTGCACGTGGATGCAAAACCAACGACACATGGCCATAGATGCGACTGAGGGCCAGCACACAAGCCTTAGTGCTTGGGCCACATGGAGGTGCCCAAGTGACCAGGATTCAATGTAAAGGCATTGTGCCCTTGATTTTTGAAAAAGTGGGTTTTATTACTTTATAATATGATTTTCGCTGATTTATTCAGGAATTTAGTGGGATTGTGGTCATTTTTGGGGCATATTGGGCCCGTTTTGAGGCCAGATCTTAGGGAGATGTTGGGAGGTTGTTACGAACTTCATGCCTATATGAAATAGAATTTCTTGAAGCCAAAGAAGAGTTTCATAATAAGTACATTCTTAAGAATTATTGATCCAAATCCACTTTTATGCAGGGAAGCCATTGAATAGAGCACCTTTGTGGGCCATTTCTGGGAGCTTCGTTCATCGGATTTTAGTATCGTCAGTTTTGTTGGGTTCTTGAGTTCTGGTAGAACAAGACCAGATCTATTTGTAACCTTTTTGGCACTGTTGTGATGTACTTTTAAATATTTGAACAGAAATAAGATAGCCTCACCCACTGAGACAAAGCCCCAGAGACATAAGCGAGATTGTCGAACTCTATTATCAACTTCTCTTGTTATTGTTTATTGTTCTTAATGATTATGTTCATATCTTTATATTTCTTTATGGCTGTCATGTTTTCATTTATAATTCTTCCTCTTTCATCATTTTCCTAAATGGTAAAATAACACATGTTAAATATTGATGAGTTAGCACAAAGTTGATGATGTTGGTACATATTGATGAGTCATAGTTGATGTGTAGTTGATGCATGGTTGGTACATACTTGGTACATGGTTGGAGGAACTTGTTAGTATTATTGTTGACAGATGGTTCATGGATGATGTAGCATACATGTCTTGGTATATTATTAGAAGAACATATTAATCTTGGTGATGATTATGATTTGTTGTGATATGCTTGGTTGATGCACATCTTGGTGATATTGTGCAAATGGTTCAGATTTTTCTTGGTGATTAGATATGATTTGTTTGATAAGATTGATGAAACTAGTTGTTGTGGTAGGTTGTTTGGACAGGTTGTTGTGACAGGTTTTTTGTACAGGTTTAGTACATGGTTGATGCACTTGTTGACAATATAGGTTGATGCATGGTACATGTTGGTACAGGTTATTGGTACATGTTGTTTACATGTTATTGGTACATGTTGATTACATGTTGTTTGGTACATGTTGTTATGGGTTGTTTGGCACAGGTTGATTGGTACATGTTGTTATAGGTTATCTGTACAGGTTGACAGTGACAGGTTAAAAGTGGAAATGGTCGATTTAGTGAAATTGATAGGTTGTCCCCATTTTCCATTTATGTTTCAAGGAGGCTGGATAGGGAAATGAAAGGGGGTTGTAGCCTCCTTTTGGTTGGTGTTGGAGAATGAGGGAGTTGGATATTCCTTCAGGATGGAGCCTGAGAACTTGGTGTTTGTAGCCACCTTCTCGTTGTAGCTGAAGAACATAGGGGGTTGTAGACTCCTTCTAGTTGTAGCTAAAGAATTAGGGAGTTGGAGATTCCCTCAGGTTGTAGCTTGAGAAACTAGGGGGTTGGAGCTGGAGAATTGGAAGTTGGTGCTTCCTTGAATTTAGTTCCTAAAGAAATAAAAAATGATTTTTTTGGTTTTCTCGCACATTGGGTTTCCATGTAAAATACTAGTGTATTGTGCATTGTGTGGATGTGTCTATTATTTTTTATTATGTATTGATGGATGTTAATGTTATATGATGCAATAGCATATTAATGATGAACTGATGAACATTTTTAAATAAGTTAAAGGAATATACATTGTGGTTAAAAGGATTAATAAGTGGTATGAATTACTCATTACTGATTCACCGCCCCTCTCAGTAATCACACAATTTGTATTAGAGTAGGTTCCTTCAGAAAACCATTTAACCATTGGATGGATATCATGTAGTATATTAAGAATGGAGTACCACTATTTAATGGTGAGAATGGTAGAAAGTATGAGATGTGGATCATAAGGACGGAAATTGTTTTAGAGGCACAAGGATATGACATTTGGTATTCAGTTGTGATAGGATACAATTCTACAAAGAAATAAAATACCACAACCAAGAAGGAATTGAAGAAGAATAACAAAATAGCAATGGATTTCATGTAGGAAGGATTACCTGATCCGGTAAGAGAAAAGATTGGTAAATGTTCACCATCTTAATAAATTTAGGATAAGTTACAAAATATCTATTCTTCACCCATCATAAATTCATAGAATGTAAAAGAAGATGTAGGTATAGATAAATAGGAAAGATGCTCATTATGTCAGACATATTCAAAAGAAGAATATTATGAAATCAACAAAGGTATGTTTTTTTGTTTTAATTGTGAAAAAGGAGGAGATATTGAATTTGAATTCTCGCATTTGAAATTTGACAGTGATGATATAGAAAATCCAAAGTAAATAGAATGTAATTCAGAGGTTAAAATGGAAAAGAATCATGAAGTGAAATAAAATCAACGAGAAAGCTAACTTGAAGAAGAAATTGTCACCTTGAAGATCCAACTAGAAGAAGGAAGAACATAAGAAGTATTGAAGATTCAGATGAAGAAGAAAGAAGAGGATTGTGAGAATCTTGAATAAGAAGTTTTCATGTTGAGAGTAAACTTTGTCAAGATCAATAAAAATGTTGAAGAAGCATCAACATCATCAACAAGGAAACTTGAAGAGAAATTTCACAGGTTACATGAAAAAAAGAATGAAGAAAACCCCAAGAGTTATGCAGAAGTCATTAAAGGTTTTATGAATAAGGAATATTTCAAGACAAAAAGAAACCTCAATCATGATCAAGATCAGTCAAGGCAGGAATTCAGAAGTGCTACACCACAACGAAGATCATTCACTCCCAGGTATGGAAATTTATTTTATGGTCATTGTTTTTATTGTACTAACTTTGGACAATGGGTTGCAGATTGTAGGGCTTATGAGAGAAATTTTCAAGAAATAAATGATTATGTGGTCCTGAAGAATATTGAATGCTACAAATTCCACAACTATGGTCATATAGCGCAAAATTGTAGAAGCGTAACAATGCCATTCATGAAGAAGAAAATCGATATTAGATACACCAATATTTGGAAAATAAAAGAACAAGAAAAAAAGCA
Source organism: Picea engelmannii (assembly GCA_009831015.1). Lineage (NCBI taxonomy): Eukaryota > Viridiplantae > Streptophyta > Pinopsida > Pinales > Pinaceae > Picea > Picea engelmannii. The sequence goes on from ML791619.1 coordinate 288,637, forward strand.
AGTGAATAGAGAACATATCCCATAAATCACAATATATACAATAGTCCAAGAAAATAAGGTGAAATAATAATAGACTCCATAAATTAAAAGACTTTCCATAGTTGAATAAAGACAAGGAAAGACAACAAAACAATAACATGTTTCAAGAACCATATTTTTATAATCTACATTAGAGAAACATCATAATAAAGAACATATAAATAAAAAACATGTCCCAGATGTTGCATGATTTTTAGTAGTACGAGAAAGAAAATAAGGTCAGATGAATAAAGAAGAGGTTCAAGAGATTGTACTTTTAGTAATTTTAGTGCAATATCAATCCACAGATAGAAAGAAAGAAGTCAGAGTTCAAAGAGATATCAACTCTACCAACGAGAATGATGACTACATTGAAAAGGTATTTTTATAAGACATCTAGCTTGGAGACTCACACGTAATATGAATATTAGATAGCGGGATTCTATGCAGTAGCTGAGACAGTTTAGAGAACCATCCTTCGAGCAGATTGTAGAGTTTGAGTGGACAAATTCAGAGCAGTAAGTTGGTAGAAGTACAATATGACATATTGATTACTTGCAACAATGAAGATTTCACGATAGTACATTGACATATGGGTCAAAATTGTGGACATTTGAGTAACATATTCATGGACAATATGGAAAGAGATGGATTTGTAAGAACACTTAGCAATTTTGGAGATATATGAAAGTGGATAAGAGCATGGATTCAAAGACTAGTTCATAGGTTGGATCAATGATAAAGGAGCATTATCATAATGAATAATAATGAAACAATAATATTTGAATTATTATACATGAATTATTTTTATATATTTCAATTTATTACACAAGGAAGCACTAATGGACAATAACTCCAAAAGGCAACAGGTACAGAAAGACTTATATTGTTCTACATGACATCTTGCAGAGAAGTAAAAGGAAGAGATTCAAATGGATAGAGAGAGTAATAAGAGGCTTAGAAACATAGATAAATATCAAGGGAATCTAGATAAGGGGATAATCCCAAAGGACAATCCAAATAGGGGGAGAAACCCTAAGAAGAGTTCATTCAAGGGAGAGCATCCCCAAGGAGAGATACCCTTTTCCATTGATGTCAAAGGGGGAGAGTTAGAAACATTGATGAAGAGTATGAGAATGAATCTTGTCATGACTAAGTGTTGCCATCAATGTTGGTGTTCCCATCAATGACAAAGGGGGATATTGTTAGACAATTGGTTTTGATTGATGGAGAATTGGTTTGGATTGGTGGTTTTCAGTAATGTCAATCCTTGGAGAGTGATATTGTAGATTATGTCAACCCTTAGAGATTGATGTAACCCCTTGAGTATGTCTAGTATCTCCATATGTATGGGTAAGGAACCCAATCTTGGTTGAGGTATAAATGTATGAATATCGGTGTATTTGTAAGTAAGACTACTCTAGATGGATAGTACATATCATTTCATTTTCAGTGATATTTGGAATGTCACATAACTCCTCATGGTTAGAGAGTTATATCCATGTGAAATTGGATAACCCTAATGAGTTATATAGAAGCCCCTAGAAGGTCAAAGAAGTAAATTATTCTAGAAGTTCCTAGAAGAAGTGTACTAGTCAAATTGATGGTAACTAGGAGTTAATCATGGGTATAGTTGTTGCATTAAGAAAATAATTAAAAATAAATTAGTTTCAAAAAGAAGTTTTGAGTTTGGTAATTATGGTAAAGTAGTTGTGATGACAAGATTGAATAATCAAAGTGGTTTACCAATAAATAAATTAAATAATAAAGTTGTTGCAACAAGAAGTTAGTTAACCCCAAATGGGGTGTCGCCTGGTCAATGTCAGAGGATAGTTGGAATGGGGAAACCAGGGGAGTTATTAACCCCGACTGCCAGCCCCCTTCTCATAACTCCAGAATGGATCATACCTCATAGAAGGTAATGGTAATGCGAGTGGAGAGGTTCGCGCAAGCCAAAATATGCGTACCAAGCCTAGGGTGACTATCACCTCAACTCTTATGGATAGCCTATGTGTCAATTCACGGTTTACTAAGAAATAAATCATTATGGTGAACTTATTCATTCCTCCTTTGCATTTTCTCCTTCTCCTTGGCTCCTTCAAGTGTTTTATCACATTTACCCTCTCCAAATGTGTTTGCTTCATTTCTCTCTCAGGTGATTTCTCTCCTTACCCTCACATTACTCAGCTTCTATACTTTGGCCCTCAAAAGAGATTTCTCTACATTTCCCTTTGTTTTTTCACTTGCGCTTTGACTCTTTTGACATCTCCCGAGGGATTTCCAACCCCACCTAGGCCCTAGGCCCTTTTCCTCTTCATTCTTTCCACCATGCTAAGAGAAAGGGGGAATTAAAGGAGACACATGTTGTACTACAATGCCCTCTCTAGGCACGTTTTACTTTCCCCCTCCCAATTATCTCTCATTGCTTCTCACCTCTTTGTCCCCAGGCATAATAGCCAGGGGTTTTCAAAGCCTCCTCCATGCCCCCCTCACTCCATCCATGGCCTTTTCCTGGTTAAAGAGGAAGCAAATACACTCCTTTTCCCACTAGTATTCTTCCTCCCCCCCCCGAAAATCAATCCACAGGACCCGATGTATGGTGACAAAAGCTACATGGTGGAGGAGGAAATCCCCCTAGCTAGCAAGTGGAGGAGAACACAATGATTGCTAGTGAGGAAAAGGAAGCATAACTACCTATGCTCTGTGTAAATCAAATCTCAGAGGAGCACCTCCAACTTATCTTTAAAATTCAAAAAAAGTAATCTGATCAGTTTCACTCACAACGCATCCTCAGTCAAAGACTGGACATTATGTTTGATGCATTATCAGACTCTCCTGCATGGACCCAATGCCCAATGTGTGGCCATAAGTACACCCATGTCGACAACATCCATGGCCACTCGAGATCGCCTATGGAGTAAAGCCTCCAGTTTTTGTTCTTTGTTTTCTCTCATTGTAGGTTAATGATTATTTTTTATTTCTCCTGGTGCATATTAGATGGTCATACTTCCAATTCTATATTGTCCATACTGTTTTGTTTATACATTTTGGCCATACAGTTTTGTTGAGTCAATTTTGTTCATACATTTTTAGCTCACACATTGATGCATCAAACTCTGAGTCTTTAATGGCGACCACCTGTTCTGGTTTCCCTTTTGTGGTAGAATAGGTGGCTAGCACTTGGCATTTTATAGATAAGAATCGATATTAATACAAGGAACTTCTTTTTATTTATAAAACAAAAAACAAGAAGTTAGTTAAGAGAAAAGAAGTTATGAATTAACTAATTATAGAAACATTAGTTGCAACTAGAAGTGGAGAGATTACTATTTTAGGATAAAGTGGTTGTAAGTGGAAAAGTGGTTAGAAGTGGGTTAGTCCTAGAAGAAGGGAATTGGGTAAAGTTAGTTAGAAGCTAATCCCTTGAGGAAGTTACTTGGAGAGTATAAATATGAGAGAAATGGTCTCCTATTAGCACCTATTATTTTTATCATAACTCAATATCCATTTGTGAAGGGTTATTTGGAAGGTATTATTGATAGATAAAATTTGTGGCAGAAAATTCATGGAGAAAACATTGTGGCAGTAAAATAGTGGAAGAAAAATCATGGCTGCAGAATCATGACATCAAAATCACGGCAACAAAATTGTGGCAGTAAAACCGCGATAGCAGAATCACGACAAAAAAAATTGTGGCAACAAAATCACAGCTACATAAATAGATCCATAAAAGATCCACAATCACAAGAAGAAAAAGGTATGGTTTTCATATGTGTTGTGTTGAATCTATGAATATCACTGAGGGTTTTCCTTGTAAATCTGTTGGATGCTCTCTTGGAAGTTTAGGGCTTGTTGTAGAATGGTTTTGAGGTAGATCTATTAAATTATGTTGTTGGTGCACTTAGTTTTATTTATTGGCATATCTTGTGGTGCATTGTGAGAGACACTTGTTAGTGGCCTTGATATGTGATTAGATTATGAATGATACATCCTTGAGGCTACATAATAGTGAGGTTGTGGTACATGGTTTGATGTAAGAGTTTATGGTATTTGTTTTATGGATAGAGTGATGAATCGTTAGATAACTTTTGATGGTTATATTGGTGTATGTCTTTGCTATATGGTTGAGGTACATGTTGGGTACATGGTTGAGACAAGTAGTTGATGAGTTGGCACATGCATGAGGTGTATAGTTGATAATGTTGGTACATCTTGATGAGTCATAGTTGATGTGTAATTGATGCATGATTGGTACATGATTGGTACATGGTTGAAGGAACTTGTTGGTAGTATTGTTGAAACAGGATTTATGGATGATGTAGCATACTTGTCTTGGTATATTATTAGAAGCACATATTGATATTGGTGATGATAATGATTTGTTGTGATATGCTTGGTTGATTCACATCTTGGTAATATTGTGCATATGGTTGAGAGTTGTCTTTGTGAGTAGATCTAATTTGATTGATAAGATTGATGAGACAGGTTGTTGTGATAGGTCGTTTGGATAGGTTTTTGTGACAGGTTATTTGTACAAGTTTGGTGCATGGTTGATGCACTTGTTGATGGTATAGGTTGAGGTACATGTTGATGCATGGTTTATGCATGGTACATGTTGGTACATGTTATTGGTATAGGTTGTTTACAATTTATTGGTACAGGCCGATTAAACGTTTTTTGGTACAGGTTGTTACAGGTTGTTTGGAACAGGTTGATTGCTACAGGTTGTTACAGGTTATTGGTACAGGTTTATAGTCACAAGTTGACAGTGGAAGTGGTTTATCAAGTTACAATGACATGCCATCTACATTTAGAATTTATATTTCAGGGTGGTTGAACGGGGAAATGAAATAGGGTTATATCCTCCTTCTGGTTGGTGCCCGAGAATCACAGAGTTGGAGATTCCTTCAATTTGGAGCTTGAGAACTAGTTGGTTGTAGCCACATTCTGGTTATAGCTAGAGAACATAGAGGGTTTTAGCCTTCGTCTAGTAGTAACTAGAGAATCGGGGAGTTGAAGATTCCCTCAGGTTGTAACCTAAGAAACTAGGGGGTTGGAACCTCCTTCAATTTGGAATTGGAGAATTGGAAGTTGGCGCTTCATTGAATGTAATTATTAAAGACATATATGAAAATCATTATCTGGTTTTCTCCCACATTGGGTTTACATGTAAAATAATGGTGTATTGTGCATGTGAACTGATGGATGTTAATATTATATGGTGCAATAAAATATTAATGATTAACTGATGAACATTGTTGAATAAGTTAAAGGAATATACTTTGTGGTTAAAAGGATTAAAAAGTAATATAAATCATTCATTACTGATTCACCCCCTCCTGAGTAATCCAACATAGAATGAATGTGAATTATATCGATTCTAAACAATATATTTGCATGATCTTAAATTGACACTTGTCACCTTATGAACTAGCTTTGACCCCACTTGGTGACTCATTCCCAACTGTTATAAACTTGGAATAAAACAATATCACATGAATTTTTTCTTTAGGAAATATTTCATATGGATGCAATTAGTGCAAGCATGTATGCAACATGACCAATCCTCTCTAGTATTTCAAAGGGTCCACAATATCTTGCTCCAAGCTTGAACAGTTCCCTAACTTCAGGCAACTTCTCTTGGCCTTCACTTTTCACAAGACATGGTCACCCACTTTAAGCTTTTTGTGAGTTCTACCCTTGTCTCATAAATTTTATGTTTGTCTTGAGAAACCTTTAAATTATACTTTATTTTCACCATGTGTTCTTCCATTTCCCTGAGCAATTCTGGCCAAACCACTACCTTTTTTATTGGGTTGTCCCATATCAATAGTGTGTTGCACTTTCTATCATATAATTCTTCAAATGGGCTCATCCTTAAAGATTCATAATACCCATCATTATAAGAAAATTCAACTAAGTGTAGATAATCTTCTCATTTTGATGGTTTATCCATCACATGCATCCTCAACATATTCTGAATAACCTGATTGACCCTTTCTATTTTCCCTTCTGACTCTAGATGATATGTTGTGCTAAAATTCATATTTTTCCCAAATCCTTTAAATAATCATTTCCAAAAAATTGATGTAAATCTGGGATCTCTATCAGAAACAATTGCCTTAGCACACCATGTAACCTAAAAATTTCTCTCATATAAATCTCTGCAATGTTAGCTACCTTGTGAGTGATATTCACTTGAATAAAATGAGATGTTTTAGTTAGTTTATCCACAACCACCATGATGGAATCATGTTTTTGCACTATTATGACAAGCTTCATGATAAAATCAATTGTCACCACTTCCCATTTCCATTTTGAAATGGGTAATGGTTGTCAAAATCCAACTCGATGTGTTTTTTCAACCTTGAATTTCTGACATTCTAGACATATGGAATTATATTTGGCTTCCCCTTTCTTCATACCATGCCATTAATATTAACACTCTACAACTACAATGTTTTTCTGGTAACCTGGGTGCCCAACATAAGGCACATTATACATTTCTATGAGAACCATATTTTTTATCTCCTGATATTTAGGCACATAGGATATTCCCTTGTACATGAGGATTCCATCATCTCCCAACTTATATTCTTAAATTTTTTGCTATAAATTACCTTGTTGTAATTTTTCTTTTGTTTCCATATAATGTTGATTTGATTTTGCAGCTTCCAAAAGTTATGTCTTTCAAATCCGATTTGTGCATTCTAACGGTTGTATCCTACATCTCATGCACCCTCCTGCTGAGTGAATCATCCACCTTATTCTCCTTTCCTTTGATATGGTTTTTCTCAAATTCACATTCACTAAATAATTCCAACCATATTTGTTTCTTGGCATTCAATGTTGGTTTCCCCAAAAAATATTCTAGACCACTGTGGTCTCTCCTCAGCTCAAGCATTTTCCACATGATATAATTCCTCCACATATTTAAGGTAGAAACTATGGCTATCGGTTATAAATCATGGGTGGCATGGTGTCTCTCATGCTCTTTTAACCTCCTTGACTCATAACATATCACATGCCCATTTTGAGTAAGGACTCCACCAAGCCCTTACTTGCATGTATCCCTTCACACAATGAATTCTTCATTTGGATAAATACTCCCAAATATTGGTTCACTTTTCAATAAATTCTTCAAGTGAAGAAAAAAAAATTCACAATCAGAGGTCCATTCAATTCTCACACTCTTATTTTGAAAAGAATTTTTTAGGTTTGCAATCTTTGAGAAACCTTCAATAAATATTCTATAATAACCTTCTAGTCCAATGAATGACCTCACCTATTATACATTCCTTATTATTGTACATCCTTCAATGGATTTTATCTTTTAAGGATCCACTCTTATCCCTTCCTCTTAAATGATATGTCCCAAATAATGTATATACCTCTAATAAATTGAACAATTTCTCATCTTTGCATATAATTGATGCTCCATTAATACTTGTAGCACCATCCACAATTTTTTTTCATGCTCTTCTTCATACTTAGAGTATATAAGTATTTAATCGAAGAATACAATGAAAAAATTATCCAAGTAATTTATGAAAACATCATTCATTAAATAGATAAAGATAGTTGGTGCATTTAACAACCCAAATGGCACCACTATAAACTCATAATGTCCATAACTTGTTCTGAATACCATCTTGTTGATATCTCCTTCTTTAATCCTCACCTAATGATATCCAGACTTGAGGTCAATCTTGGAGAATATCCTTTCATATTTCAACTGATAAAAAAGATCATCTATCCTTGGCAAAGGATACATGTTCTTCACAGTCACCTTATTCAACTTCCTAAAATCAATACACATCCTAAAATTTCTATCCTTGTTATTCAAAAATAGAACTAGGGTGCCTGAAGGAGACACACTTGGGCATATATACCCCTTCTTCAAATGTTCTTCAAGCTACATTGGTAGTTCCTTCATATATGATGTACTCATCCTATAAGGATTCTTAGACACTAGGGATGCTCCGAGCATCAAATTAATGGAGAAATCAATATCCCTCTTTTATGGCAACCCTGGTATCTCTTTAAATACATCCTAAAATTCTTTTAGTACTGCATATTCTTCAATGCATGGTACTTTATCTTTAGGTGTTTCTTCCATATGTGTTGAAAATATTTGGCATTCTTTCATGAAGTTTATTTTCAGTTGCAAGGAAAAAATTTCTCCGATAGATACTTCCTTTGGTATGTCGTTAACTGTTCTTAAGTTTCATTCCTCATCCAAGAAAGAAAATTCTTTATTATAGCAATCTAGGATAACATTATGCTTTTCCAACCAATGCATACCCATTAGGAAATCATAGGAACAAAAGGTATGATGTTCAAATATGGATTTCTATTTAGTCCATTTATGTCCATTGGACATTCCTTAACCAACTCATTAATTATGTTGATTAATTCGGTTGGTTTTCATTTATTTCAACCCTTTAAGAAAGTATGATAGAAAATTTTAGTAGCCTCAATAGTATGATTAAGGGACTTCAGTTCGATTTATTTATAATGGTATGCATTTTAATATATTTTCAAGTAAAACTATTCTAGATGGATAGTATATGTCATGCCATTTCCGGTGATATGTGGAACATCACGTAACTCCTCACGGTTAGAGAGTTATGGCCATATGAAGTTGGATAACCCTCATGAGTTATCTAGAAGTCCCTAGAATGTCGGAGTCAATTATTCTAGAAACTCTTAAAATAAGTGTACTAGTCGAATTGATTGTAACTTGGAGTTAATCATGGGTATAGTAGTTGCACTAAGAAAATAATTAATAATAAAGTGGTTGCAACAAGAACTTAGTTAAGGGAAAATAAGTTATGAATTGACTAATTATAGAAAAGTTAGTTTCAACAAGAAGTTGTGAGTAAAGATAAATTATTTAAATAATAAAGTAGTCAAAGTGGTTGAAAAGATAAATTATTTAAATAATAAAGTGGTTTCAACAAGAAGTGGTGAGTTTACTATTTATGGATAATTCAAAGTGGTTACAAAATAAATAAATTAAATAATAAATTTAGTTGCAACAAGTGTAGAAATTACTATTTGTGGAAAGTGGTTAAGTTAAGTAGAAAAAGTGTTTAAGTTACGTGGACAAAGTGGTTAAGTGGACAAAAGTTGATACTCCTAAAGGAAGATACATGGAGAGTATAAATAAGGGAGCAAGGGTCTCCCATTAGAACATATTGAATATCATTTAATATCTGTTTTGTGAATGGTTATTTGGGAAGGTATTATTGATAGAGAAAAGTGCAATAAAAAAATCATGGCAGGAAAAGTGCGGCAGGAAAAATGCGGCAGAAAAATCATGGCAGCAAAAGTGCGGCAGAAAAATCGTGAAAGAAAATTTGTGGCAGCAGAATTGCAACAAAAAAACTGCGGAATAAGAATGTTACAAGAAGAAAAAACGTATGGTTTTCATATGTGTAGTGTTGAATTTATGAATCTGGTTGAGGTTTTTCCTTGTAAATATGTTGGATTCCCTCTTGGAAGTTTAGGGCTTGCTGTAGAGTTGATCTGAGGTAGATCTACTAAAGTTTAGTATTGGTTCATGTTTGAGGGATTTTGGTTGAGGTATGTTGCTGAAGTTATTGGTACATATAGAAGTTGTATAATAGTGAGGTTCTAGCACATGGTTTGAGGTACAAACTTGTGGTATAGTGTTTGAGGTATATGTGATCAGATCAGATTGGTTGATGAGTATACAATGACAGGTTTCCCAGTGACAGATTTGACAGAACAGGTTGTGACTCTAACATATTCAGTTTCTACATTTGACACTTATATTTCAGGGTGGTTGGATGGGGCAAGGATAGGTGGTTGTATCCACCTTCCGCTTGTAGCCAGAGAACATAGGGGGTTGTAGCATCCTTCTAGTTGTAGTCAGGGAATTGGGGAGCTAGAGATTCCCTTAGGTTGTAGCCTAAAAATAGAGGGTTAGAGACTCCTTCTAGTTGAAGCTGGAAAACAAAGGAATTTGGTGCTTCCAATGAATGTAGTTCTTAAAGACAAATAAGAAAAAACATTCATTGGTTTTCTCCCGCATTAGGTTTCCATGTAAAAAATATTGTTGTATTGTGTATGTGTATGATTGTTCATTTTTTCATGGTTTATTTACTCTGCACTTATTGGATGATAATGCTATATTGATCATAAAGATAAATAACACTTGCATATTGTGGTTAAAAGGATTAAAAATCTCTATTACTAATTCACCTCCCCTTTCAGTAATCCAACAATTGGTGTCAGAGAAGGTTCCTTTAGAAATCAGTTTAACCACTAAAAGATAGATTATGGAGAGCAACAATATGTATAAAAATGGAATACCATAGTTTGATGGACAAAAGTGTGCATTCTGGAGCAGAAGGATGAAAACATATGTACAGGCACATAGATTTGAAGTTTGGCAACCAATTGTACATGGATACAAAGAACCAATAGTTCCACCAACAAATGATAACAAAAAGAAACTCGATCTAAATAATTCAAAAGACACAAATGCACTTCTAATTTTTCTTTGTGATTCGGTATATACCAAAGTTATACATTGTAATGTAGGATCATCGTTGGAAAGCATGCAGAGAGGGACCACTCAGCACATGGGAATCTTTCCAGAATCTCAATGTTGGTAGTCTTGATGAATATTTTGAAGCATGTCTAAAACCAACGATTTTGAGCCACCCCTGAACTTAGCGCCAGAAGAATCTTTGAAGCATTCTTGAATTATTGTGAGTGAAGTGGGAGTTTCCACTCCTCCTCTGGAATGGGACTGGTCTAAGATAATCATTAGGTTAGGTTTTGGAGTAGATAAGTAGCCAGGGGGGAAACTCTAAGAACCCTTTGTGATAAATAGAGGTTATGTATGCCCAAAGGAGGCTAGCTGCAAGTTGGTAGGAGATTTCTTAGTTTTCAGTTTTTTTTTTTATTTCCATTGTAGCCATTTTCACTTTGAATATAACATAGAAAAATTGAACCAATGCATGGTGTGGACATTTCTTGCAATTCCCTGTTATTGTGTTTTCATGAATGAATGAATGAATTTTGTTATGAGTAGATGGAACTGTGAATGTTAGGATAAGTTTCAATTGTTTCTCTTATGTCGAGTGGTGCAAGGTGTGCACACAGAACACAAGGAGTGTGTTGTCGAGATATGTTTCAGTTTCGAAGCTCAGAAGAGATAAAACGAAACTTCCCTTTGCAAGGAGTGAAAATATTTTGGTGCAAGGCGTGCACGGTCTTCCACAAGAATTCAAACTTGTGTAAGGACCTGGTGCAAAGAGTGCACAAATATGAGATTCGACTAAGTGTCAAAGGGACTTTGTAAGAAGTTGAAGAACTAACAAAAGGAGAACGCTAGGGGGGAGAGAGGAATTTATCTTCAAGAAATCCTTCAGATATGAGCTGTCGAAATACCTAAAACACAAGGAATGTGCGGGAAGTTAAAGTATTCACAAGACCAAGCTCAGGAGGAATAACACTTTTTCATAAGTGTTGATGAGATCCAAGAGTCGGACTCATCGGAAGAGAAAAGGTTTGAAACCTTTGAACACTTAGAAAGTCCTCTAAGTCAGAGAAATAAGAAGATCAGGAGGAGGAGCGACGTCGGTCATTGGATCATAGTGTAAGGACCAACAGTCATTTGATAGAAGACAAGGTACATGAGATTTAAAACTTCTTATACACAGGGGAGAGAACCCACCAAGATTTGAGACTTGAAACTTATGAAGTTCGAAGTTCCAGATTTCCAAAGTGAAATGTCTGTCGTCTGATTATATGAAGCAAGACGAGCTGTCAGATTGTCTAAGGTGAACGTACGACGTTGGATCACCAAGGATAATATGAGCCATTGGATATCGTGAGTTGAGGAGGAATCAAGTTTGAAACTTGAGATTCCTGAGGCGTGGAGTGTCGAAAAGCTAAGAGTCATCGATCTGTCAAAGGACACTTCTTAGTAGATTGTGAGCTCTGGGAAATTTGTCGTGGGACTTTTGGTTTGAGAAATGAGGTTTCCAAACCCCGAAGATCCGAAGACCCGAAGTGAATCTGAGTCATTGGATCTGGAGGAGACGTGGCGAATATCTCTGAGGTCCGGGTAAAGTCCTGAAGCGATCTCTAGCTATCATATTTAGGGGAGACATGGCGTGAATCTATGTACTCTGGGTATAGACCTGAAGTAATCCTCAATTGTTGATCCAGGGAGGGACACCGTCAGTTGATCACAACTTTCATATAAAATCATTGGGGAAAGGGTGAAGTTTGAGATTTGAAATCCCCGAAGTCCGAAACCCGGAGGAGATCTCAACCATTGATTGAGGGGAGGGTCTCAGGACTGTTGATCTGGATTGAAAGGTCAAACACCCAAGGTATAAGTTGGACCATTGATTGTGAGGACATGTGTCTTCAGATCACCAACTCCGGAATATTGAAGTATGAAAAAAGGAGATGTTTGAGATTTCAAAACCCCGAAGTCTGGAGAACCATAGAGATCAAAGTCATTGATTCAAGGGGACAGGTGTCAGTGGATATTTTTCTTCCGAAAATTGCCCTGTAAAGGAAAAAAAGGTTTGAAACTAGAGAATTCCAGAGCCCGTAATTCCGAATCAATTACATTAGTCAATATATGAGGAAGTTTGTACCATTGATTCCGAGGAATAGATGTCGACCATCCATTTGAAATCACCGTCAATATCGTGAGATCGATGGTCATCTCACATTGTGGAGACCGCAGTTGCACATAATTTAAAAAGTCGAGGGTGGGCCATAATCCTTACTATGGTTTTTCCGAGAAGACACATGGAGGCCTGAGGAGAATTGCGGGCCCAAAAGTATTTTTACTTCACACCTCTTGTGACTATGCTCGCAATCACGTGGTCATCTCCCAAGATCACACTAGAGGAGGGGTCGAGAGAAAAGGCACTAACACTCGATACTCTGAATTTTTCGCAGAGCGCTAAAGGCAAGGTCATGGGTGTCGTGGAACCTACGTAGGGAGCCGAGAGGACCTATGTTTAACACAGAATGAGACTAGGAAGGTTTCAGAGAGCCATCTGACTCCAGAATCGAAGATCCTGACCGAAAAGTCATGCAATGCTTAAGAGAGAAGGGGGTCTACACCAAGTGGTATCAAAGATGAATTTTTTCTTGCAGACAACAGGGAAATGAGAGGAGATAGAAGAAATTGAATTTTTACTCTGTGTGTGACAAACAAACAACAAAATTTCACCAAGGAGATGAGTGGAACAACCTTTATCTAATCAAACTGTATAAAGGGAGATGAGAGAACTTTATGCAAGATTAGAGGTGATGGAGGCAGCACAAAGGAGAGCACCTGATGTTGGAGACATCAACTATGCAGAGCTAAAAGAAATAGAAGTCGAAGAATATGCAAGAGTGGATGTTGTTGAAGAACACTTGTTGAGAGAAGTTGCTAGATTCGGAGGCAGAGCCAAGATATAGGTCCCAATGTATTAAGGTAATTTATATGTTGAAGAGATGTTGGATTGGGTGATATCCGTGGACAAACATTTTGAATATGAAGAGGTCGATGAAGAGAAAAGGGTGAAATAGGCTGTCACCAGGCTAAAGGGACATGCAACACTATGGTGGGATGAATTGTAGGCTGAGAGGAGAAGCAAAGGCAAGCAAAAGATAAATAATTGGGACAGAATGGTAGCCTAGTTGAAGGCTAAGTTTATGCCCAAATATTATCAGATAAATCTATTCAGGAAGATGCAGAACCTGAGACAGAAGGGGGTGACAGTTAAGGAGTACACCGATGAGTTCTATAGGCTGAACATTATAACTGGACAAAGGGAGAGAGATGAATAAAATGTTTCCAGATATATGAATGGTTTGTGATATGAAATCTAGGATGATCTCAGCATGATGTCAGTAAGGAAAATGGAAGATGTTTATCAGTTTTCACTAAAGGCAAAGGAAAAGTTGGCCAGAAAACAAAGCCAACGAGGAAGAGGCAAAAGCCCAGCCCTGAACGAAAACAAGGGAGTTACCCATGACAAGGAAAATAATTCTAAGGACGAGGCTGAGAAACCACATAGTCACTCATAAAGAGGAGGAAGTTCCCAAGGAAGACAGGGTGGTGGAAGAAGTTATTCTAGAGGAAGAGGAAGAAGAGGAGGAGGAGAAGTAGGATGTTATTCCTATGGAAAGATAGGGCACATGTCTTGGGAATGTCCCAAGAAAAAGAAAGAAGGAGGAGGTGAACCTCACATTTCAGAATCATAGAGAGGGAATTTTGAAGCAAAATGAGTAGAGGATGGAAGATCCATGATGTTGAGGAAGGTTATCTTAAAACGAGAGGCAAAATTTAAAAAGCTAGTGCAGAGGAATAGTCTCTTTAGAAGAACTTGCAAGACTAAAGACAAAGTATCCAAGGTGATAATCAACAATGGGAGCAATGATAACTTAGTATCCATAGAAAAGGTGGAGAAATTGGCACTGGAGACAACTGTACATCTGAAGCCATACAAAGTCTCATGGTTGCAGAAAGGACACCAGGTAATGGTTACTAAACAATGTTTGGTTGAATTTAAGATAGGAGGATATAGTGATGAAATTCTATGCGATGTATTTCCTATGGATGTATGCCATATTTGTTGGGAAGACCATGGAATTTTGTAATGATCCCAAGCCATTATGCAAGGATCATCACGGTTTTGGTGTCTTTTTAAATCTTTTCTGGCTGTGGTATTTTTTCAAACACTTTGCTTACAGTTATGCTTAGGGTTTTACTGATGTGTTTATATGTGTGTATGCATATATAAACAAGAAGATACAATCATGGAACATACCTAAACCATATGCAATATTATAGACAAGCCAAAACATCTCACATTTGATTTTATTCATAAAATAGAAGAACCTGCTAGAATGAAGTTGTCGATCTGGAGTTCTCAACAGATGACTAAGAATATAAACAATAGAAGCTGCTACAAAATTCTCCAAAGAATACTACAATAAGCCTCCAAAGGTTGAATATACCATGAATACCAATACAAGAAGATCTAGGCCGTATGAAGTGTCAACCCCGAAGTTGGAAGATGCCACGCCCTGTTGGATAGTTAAAGATCCTCAACAATTCGACCCTACTGTCAAAAGTTCCCAATCACCTTAAGAAATATGCCAAATAGTAGATCGGGTGATGGAAAGAACAACCTAGGTGTCTGAATATCCAAGATCCCTCTCAAACCCTATGGATTTGAACCTCCTCCACTGAATGGTGCGCCCCCATAGATGCCTGAAACCTTAGATAAATTGGCCTCCCTCATAGGGACCTCCAATGGCTCCACAAAATGACTAGAATGATAGACCGAGACGTTGCAGTGAAAACTCAACTGCTCAAATCACCAAAATACCTGCTAGACCCTTGGATCTAACTATCCTCCAAATAATGGTGTGCCCTCCTCTTGCGAAATCGTCCCACTCTCAATACAAATAAACCTGCCACTGAAATGCCTCAGGAAACCACCAAGAATGATGCTAAGACAAATGCAAGGAAAACCCAATACCTAGAATCCTCAAAATCACTTCTCCTCAACTAGGATGAATCCTCCCTCAATGTATGGTGCACCCCTCTTGCTGGAAACCCTAACTGGTGCGCCCTTTCTCTCTCTACCCCTGCAACTAATGTAGAATCCTCCTACAACTGAGTAGATATGGAACTAGAATGGTGTGGGAGAGTATTGCGTCTTCAATACCAAGCTTGGGACAATCTAGATGGAATCTTTCACCACTTAATCATCCTCTAGGGTTTGTTAAGTCAAAACCCTCAAACCCCCCAATGTTGGGCTCACTAGCTAAAAGCCAGATATCAAAAGATGATCATACATGAATGAGTGAGTAGAGGCCCTTGCTTGACCTTTATACTTTTTTCTCTCCTTTTCCCTCCAAAGTGAATTTCATTTTATTAATATTTAATTAATTACTTAAATCACTTTAATTAATTAATTAACCTTTTTACCTCTGAAAAACACCTTATCTCTCCTTGTGTCTTCCCTGGCCACTAAAAGTCGCTTCTCACCATCCCATCCTATAGTGTTGCTTCTCTCTATTCCAATGAGCTATTACACTGAGAGGTTCCTCCAAGTAATGTGCCCAAAATGACCTCTTTAGTGAATTTAATTAACTTATAGCTTAAAATAGTCAAAATCATGGAAATCGTCAGAATGCAATGGAACCAAAGCCAACCTGTGTGGAATGGCTCATAATGATGGAATATAATGAGCAATGGAATATTGACCCCACAATGCCTCTCAATAACCCATGTACTCGCTATCACATCCATCTGGCTACTCTGGTTATCATAAACCTCGACACTGTGATGATGTCCCAAAGTGGGGACATTACATAGTTTGACAAGAATGTCATTCATGATAGGAGGAAGTATACATACACCTTGGAGAAGAATGGTAGAACACACATGTTGTTTCCAATAGAGGAGAAGAAAGTGAAAGAGGAAGCCAACACGAGAAGACTTCTCATGAGAGGGAAGGAAATCCTGAAAGAAGTCAAGAAAGAAGAGGAGATGCAATTTGTTGTGGTGAGGAAACCCCAAGTTATCCTTAGAAGTACTTCAATGGATGATTTTCCTGAAGAAGTTCAGAAATTGTTGGATAATTTTTCTAACATAGTGGTGGATGAGCTTCCTAACTCATTGCCACCCATAAGAAGTATCATCCACCATATTGACTTGATACTAGAAGAAAGTCTGTAGAACGAAGAAGCATATAGATTGACACCTCGAGAGAATGAGGAAGTGAAGAACCAAGTCCAGGAATTGTTAGACAAGGGTTTGGTTAGAGAGATATTGAGTCCATGCATAGTACCAAAATTTTTGAGTCCAAAGAAAGATGGAGGATGGAGAATGTGTATAGACTCAAGATCCATTAACAAGATTACCATTAGGTATACATTTCCTTTACCAAAAATGGATGATTTAAGGGATTGTTTAAGTGGATCCAATTTCTTTTCTAAAATAGATTTGAAAAGTGGATATCACTAGATTAGAATGAGAGAAGGTGATGAGTGGAATACAACCTTTAAGACAAATGAAGGTTTGTATGAGTGGCTTGTTATTCCATTTGGCTTAACAAAGGCTCTGAGTATTTTTATGAGGCTGATGAATGAAATACTGAAAGATTTCATTGGCAAGTTTGTGGTTGTATATCTGGATGATATACTGATCTTTAGTAGGACTAAAGAGGAGCATTTGAGGCACCTAACGCTAGTGATGAGGAGACTACAGTAGGAGAAGTTGTTGATAAATCTAAAGAAGTCCTCTTTTATGAAGACAAAACTCATTTACTTGGGTTTTTTGATCTCTTCAAATGAACTGAAGATCGATCCAGAGAAGGTGAAAGCAATCAAAGAATGGTCGTCACCGAAGAGTATGTTTTGGGTAAGGAGCTTCCATGGATTAGCAAGCGTCTATAGGAAGTTCATTAGAGAGTTCAGTGGAATTTGTGCGCCAATGATGGATACATTGAAGAAGAAGAAAAAGTCTTTTAAATGGACAGAGGAAGCCGAGAGGAGCTTCAATATACTGAAGGATAAAATAATAGAACGATGTGATGCAAGTGGAGTTGCAATTGAAGTTTTGAGCCAGTATAATATAACTGTTGGATTACTGA
>ML791619.1:322030-339914 GCA_009831015.1 Picea engelmannii
ACTCCCCACCCAAGAATAGTAAGAACTCTGTTGGATAATTCTTTTCTTTTGTGGAGGCGATAAGTGAGCTGGTAATCTTCCTGTAGCTAAGTAGTTTGTTGTATCTGCAAACCAAGGGGTCTTGGCAGCTACTGCAAACAAATTTTCATCAGGGAAGTTATCGTCCACTGGGGTATCGGTACTATCTTGGGGAATACGAGAAAGAAAATATGCAACTACATTTTCTTTCCCTGGCCGATCAATGATAGTAATGTTGAATTCTTGAAGCAGTAAAATCCATCGGGTGATTCTACCAGTAGTGACTGGTTTGTTCATCAAGAATCTGATTGCAGAGTGGTCAGTGTGTACAAAAACCTCATATCCAGTAATGTAGTGATGAAATTTGTTAATGGAATGAACTACTGCTAAAAACTCTTTCTCTGTTACTGTGTAGTTCAATTCAGGGGGGGTCAATTTCTTGTTGGTAAAGTAGATGGCATAATTCTGTTGGTTCTCCTTTTGCCCAAGCACTCCTCCTAAAGCAGTGTCTGAGGCATCGATTGAGATGTGGAAAGGAAGGGACCAATTTGGCCCTCTAAGGACAGGTGCCATAGACAGTTTTTATTTTAAATCCTCAAAAGCACTCTTACAATTATCATCCCAACAAAATTTTGTATCCTTTGTCAGCAGTTTAAACATGGGGCTGGCTATTTTTGTGAAGTTTTCAATAAATCGTCGATAATAGCCAACATGCCCCAAAAAGCCTCTCACATCTTTCTGGGTTTTTGGAGAGGGAAGATAAACTATCACCTCGATTTTGGCTGGGTCTACTTTGATTCCTTCAACAGACAAATGGTGACCCAACACAATCCCTTCAGTTAAGAGCATTTTGCATTTTTCATGGCTGAGGGATAGATTTGATTCTTGGCAGTGGATCAGGACTTTCTCCATGTTACTCAAGGCTTCTTCGAAGGTGTTACCATAGACAGTAAAATCATCCATGTAGACCTCCACATAGTCATGAATCAAGTCAGCAAAAACACCAAGGACAACTCTTTGAAATGTCGCAGGAGCGTTACATAATTCAAAAGGAAGCACTTTATAGGCATAAGTGCCCCAAGGACATGTGAATGTTGTCTTGTCCTGGTCTTTAGGAGAAATCTGAATTTGATTGTACCCACTATATCCATCAAGGAAAGAAAAATATCTTTTTCCAGCCAAGGTATCCAAAACCTGGTCTATGAAGGGTAAAGAAAAATAGTCTTTCAGGGTTGCCTTGTTCATCTCCCTAAAGTCTACACACATCCTCCACTTTCCTGTTAATTTCTTGGGTGCCACAACAAGAGGTGAAACCCACTTACTGTCAGAAATTGGATAAATGAATCCAACATTTAGCAGTTTCTGTAATTCTTCTTTTACAAAGTTTTTCGGGATTGGATTCATGCGTCTCTATGGCTGTCTTACTGGAGTTATCCCTGGTTGGATGTAGATGTGGTGAATGCAGATGTCAGGGTGGATTCCCTTCATATCAGTGTATTCCAAAGAAAAATCCCCTGACTGTTCTTTCAAAAGTTTTGTCAATTGTTCCTGTTGACTGGTACTCAATTCAGAGTTGATGTATAGACATCTACCTGGACTAAGTTCTACTGGAATGGTATATGGACCTGAGTGTTCAGAAACAGTGAAAACCATGGATGGTGAAAATGAAGAAAATAAATCACTTTGTTCCTGAAAATCCTCTCTGAAAATCTGATCATATTGCAGATAGGTCTGTGGGAACTCAACATTTTCTGTTACAGAAAGAAACGGGCTTAAAATGTCATCCTCTGTGGGTTCTTGCAGTGCATGGATCTCATCAACAGAGAATAAAGGTTCCTCATCCTCGTTCTCAAAATAAGGGCACTTCAAACAGCATAATTCTTCTGTAACAGCCCGGGCAGGGGGAAACAGAGTAAGTTTCTGTGAAGAAATGCCATTTGAGATAAACATATCTCCACCACAAAATCCTATGAAAGCATTGGTTATGGCCAGCCAGGGTCTCCCTAGAATGATTGGATGGCCTTTTTTGGGATCCTTTGAATGAATTATCATGAAGTCCACAGATACTCCCACGAGGCCAAAGTCACAAGGATGTCATCAAGAACTCCAGCAGGTTTTATAGTGGTTCTTTCTGCCAGTTCAAGTACTGTAGGAGTAGGGCGCAGGAAGTGATTCAATTGTAACATTTCCATTGTATTGCTGGTCATTATCTTAATGGCTGGACCTAAATCAACTAAAGAATTACCAATAGATACATTGTTGATGGTCACTGAAACTATTGGGTTTCCTGGATTGGCATACTTTACAATTTTAGGTGTTTCAGAAATATAATTTGACAACTATCCTACTTGATGTATTGTGGGTGGATCTTTCTGTTTTCAACCTGGTTTCTTGATGAAGAGTTCTTTGATGGTTTTGGCATAGATGGGAACATCTTTGATTGCCTGTAACAATGGAATCTTAACACAGACATTTCTCAGTTCAGTCATAATGTCAAACTCAGATTGTATAATTGGTTTTTCAATAAGCAGCCTTTCAGGAAAAGGAGGCTCTTTGGGAACTTGAGGTTGTGTGTTAGGCTGTGATTCAGATTCTTTCTGCTTTGGAATGATAACATCCGGCAGGGGCATCTCAGTTGATAAATTATCTGTAGGCTCATCTTCATGTTCTTCAATGATTGCCTTTGGTGTTGTTTTTGTTTTGGGCTGATTTTTATTGAAAACCCTTCCAGATCTCAGCTGTACTTCTTGTATAGAAATGGGATTTATGTTGTAAGATGGATAGTTCTGGAAATCAGCGTTATGGAGTGGTAGGGGTGGTCTGTGGTTTGGATTTGGAATGGGTTGAGTGGGAAAAATTGTAGGACGTGGTGGATTCTAGGGCTGCTAAGGATTTTGTGGAATGGGTGGCAATGGAGGTGGAGTAAAACCAGGCAGTAACTGCTGTAATGGGGGTGGAGTAAAACCAGGCAGTAATTGCTGCAAATTTGGAGGATACTGCATGTATGGATTCTGAGGAACTGGTACTGCATGCTGCTATTGGTTAGTCCCAAAGTTTGGATTTCTCCATCCCTGGTACCAAGGTTGAGCAGGGACGTTTTGTGGAGGCCAGTTTGACCAGTTCCATGGGTGTTGTTGTTATTGAGAGAAGGGTGGATAGTAGCTGGAAGATTGTGGGGATGGTTCTTGGTATGCATTTGCATTAGGATTTCTAGGCTGCCAAGGCTTCTTAGGTGCAGATGAAGTCCCTGGAGCTTCCCCTCCCTTGAATATTGTCTGCAATCCAGGTAAGGATGGGCAGTCTTCTGTTTAATGGTTTTCAGTACATATTGCACATACAAAAATGTTGTCCAAAGGGCATTCTCGTAAAGGATGTCTTTTTCTACATTTCTGGCAAAATATGCTTAGGACAGGGTTTTCCTCTTCCTACTTTCTTTTGATCTTCAGAGTGTCTAACTGAGAGCCAATTGTTCCTAACAAGTCTATTTTAAAATTATCCAAAAGGTTTCCCAATTCGACTCTAGTAACTCCACCAGATGTGGATGTTTTGGTATTTTTATTGACCGGTTCTCTCACACTTTTTGTATCTTTCCCTTTACTTCTTGAGTAAGTTCTACAGAGCTCACTAATTTTTTCAAAGTTTTTCTGATAAATGTCTCCTGAAGCCATTAAATTGAGGGTATCAATGTATTCTTCCAAAACTCCTTTTAAGAACAGAGTCTTGACTGCTTCATCTTGGAGATCATTATATTTGGCTTTTTGAAGGGTAAAGGTAAATCTCTCTAGAAAATCCTCAAGGCTTTCTTCATCTTGCTGTTGAATTTTGAAGATGTCATTCCGAGAATCCTTGGTTCTGCAATAGTCCTGGTACTTCTTTAAAAATTTTGTCTTCATATCTTCCCAAGACCTAATGCTGTATTCTCCTAAACTCATGAACCAACGAAGTGCAGAATCTTTCAGGGTGGCAGGAAATAATTTTAGTTTATGTGCATCTTGGAGATAGTTATAACTCTTGCACAGGATGTCGAACTGAAAAAGAAAGACATCTGGGTCCTCACTATTTTTCCCATGGAAGGTTGGTAGTGCTGAAAGTGGGATATTTTTCATGGTGACATTCTGGACTAAGTCCAAAATAGGAAATCCAAAGGTGGTTTCTTGTGGTAGCTCATTATCTGCTTGTTCTTCACCTTTAGTTTCAATATGAAGTTCCCCGTGTAAATCTCTCCCTCTTTCTCCCATGGTAAAAGGATTGCCAAGAATTGTATAAACAATCCTGTATTTCTTTGGTGAGGGTGTAAAATCCCACCTTTCTGGATTCTTTTTGCTAGAAGTGTTATCTCCTATTGGTCTTTTTGAGGATCTTATGGCCTTTGATGTCACAGCTGTAGTTGTTATTTGTGAAATTACAGAGTTAGGGTTCCTGAGAAGGTCGTGTATTTTCTCTCGGTCGGCTGTGTCATCCAGGGCTGGATCACCAAGATTTTGAGTTTGCTGATGTATGGTGTTTCTTGGTTCTAGGATTTGTTCTACAGTTTCCTCAGCCAGAATTTCAGTCTCAGTTTCTATCGCTCTTTGGGTGGAGGTTTCTTCTTCTTTTTTTGGTTTTATATTTTTCCTAAATCTACCTCTAGGATCTCTATTTCTCATGAAATCATATTAAAAAAAATGAAAGAACTAAGATTGAGTTTCAAAGTACATGTGATAACTGATATGTCAGTTTTCACCCTTTTTGTTTCCACAACTTCTCTTACTGTCAACCTGCTAACACACCAAACCAAGCTAAGTGCATTCCAAAACTAATCAAAACAACTATCTTCTTACCTTTTAAACAGCTCCCCAGCAACGATGCCAAAAATGTCAGGATGCTAAATTGAAGCTTTGAATGACCTGAAACACTAAATTGTCAAACCAGGGTTGGTAAACTTTGAGATGATACATAGTATGTGCAGGTAAGCATCTAGTCTCTATCTGAATGCTATCCTAAGAAGAAAACACACACTTATTCTGAGAACTTGAATCTTAATGACTAACTTGAAACTGAGCATTTCCTATTTAAGTCATAAACAAAAAAACAGTCTTGTGCTCAAATGTTGGTGCTGCTATTTCTATTCAAAAGTGTGTTTCCACAAGATTATATTACCTCCATGCCCAATCATCTACCATCATCATTTCTGTTTAAGTCAGGACACACAGAGTATTGTCGAAAATGCATTCATTCTGAGCAACAAAAATCAATCTAATTCTGTCTACAGGAAAAACAAAGTACTATCCTATCTACTGGTACCAAGAGCTCCCTTCGTTCTAACTGTAATCTAAATGTTCTAAGAAGGCAAGGTAACTACTGTCTAACAAAGCAAAGTGCATGCTAATTCTGAGTTATATTCGAATTGAAAATGAAAATCCAAACAATACCTCGTTCGTACTCTTAAACCCTACAGGCATCAAACATGTGTTTTATATTCACCAACGCAAAAGATAACAGTATGTGGGAAATGATTTTGTTGGAGAACGATTACACACAATTCTGAAACACTAAATCTATGATGCACTATCAGCTGCATATATACTATTCAAGTAAGCGAATACTAACACACTAAAGCAACTAAATCTATGACATAACAAAGCTAAATCTATTGCAAAATAAGGCAGCGACTTGCAACGGTTTGGCGGGCCTAACCAAATGGCACAAACGCTATGGGTAACAACCAGAGCCGACTAGATCATTCTATGAAAACATGGTGTAACTTCATGCCTCATTAACTCATAAGAAAAATACTCAGATCATATGACAGTCGAATAATATAATGTAACAACAGTTTGTATTCAAAAACATAGGTTCACGACATAACATAATCCAGCAACAATAACAACAACCCGTTCTCCGGAGTGATCCCAGGTTTTTATCCAAATCCTTCTGTTTGTAACAGTCTAAAACAAAGCTACGTAAAACAAACGGATCCCCCGATCCGAGAATAGTCTTGGAATCAAGTTTTTAAAATGTATTTCACATCTTCATGACACGTAGTGTCACGAAGTGTGAACGATGAAGAATAATCGATCCAGGTTTATCATGATGCCTTCGAGCACCCTGTGGTGATGACTCCAGCTGTCATGCGAATCTCTCTGTCTCCCATTCGAACCATAACACACACCATAACGCACAGATCTTGAGCGGCTCCAATGGTACCTCCACGGGTACGAGTTGGTACCTGGTACCGACATCCTATTCCAAAAATAGAAGTGGTACCTAACCCAAGCGATATTAGTTCCAATACCAATTTAAAGCATTAAAGTGCATAAAAATAGCTTGAAATGCAAAGATACGTTAGGTAACCCCATCGAATGGTAGGGAGATGTTAATTATGTCAAAACGAGACCAAAAGGGTGGTACTGCCATATAAGTGGAGGTATGTGGTATATAATATAGGCAAAGAACATGATCAAAACCGGGGACCAATAGTCACAGATATCATTAAGCTGATAACTTTGTTTTAGAAGAAAGAGACATTATCATTAGAAATTTGGAAGCAGAGATTGTCACATTGAGAAAGGATCTTGAAAAGAAAAATATGCAGAACAAATCAAAAGTTTTGGATGACATTATCAGCAGTGACAGGCCTAATCATGACAAGTCTATACTTGGATACAATCAGATAGAAAGGGGATCGAGATCCAAAATGATAGATTAGGAAATATATCCAAAAATCTATGCAGAAACAGTCAGAGGCGATAGGAAGTTCTACAAAGAAGATCACAAGGACACTCCTCCACCAAGAAGATTCAAATTTTAGAATCAATGATAGTAAAAAACAAAAAGGCCTCAGGAAGAAGAAGGATTCAGAAGAGTAACTCCTTTCAGAAGCTCTTCAACTCCCAAGAATCAAACTATCTTTTTTTGGTTTATGTTATGCATGCAATAATTTTGGACATAAAGCTGTAAATTGCATAGCTGATAGCAGAAATATAAACAACTTTGAAATTCATAGACAAAATGGTTGGCCAAGAAGGCCTAGTGAAACACAGAGAAGAAGCTACAACAAGTTTGAATAATTGAGCACTGAAGTGGAATGATACAAGTGCAAGAACTTTGGACACATGGCCAAATATTGTAGAATGACAGTCCCTCCTAGAGAATAACAACAGAATAACAACAGTCATAGATAATAACCTCATAAGAGAACATGGATAAAAAAGAAGGATCAATATAGCAATGGAGAATGCACACTCGCTCTACAAGCTAATCATAAGAAACGTGGTTGGTATGTTAATAGTGGTTTCTCAAAGCACATGAAAGGTGATGAAGAAAAGTTTCTAACATTGATAAAGGAAAGAGATGGATCGATCTCCTTTGGAAACGATGACTCAAGTAGAATCATTGGAAATGGCACAGTCAAAATTGGAAACAAGGATACCAAGGCATAAAATGTTCTACTAGTGGAAGATATGAAACATAATCTTCTAAGTGTAAGTCAAATGTGTTACCAAGGTCACAAGATTATGTTCGATTCATAGAAATGTGAGATAAGAAAAGTAGGTTCATGAAAATTGGTTGCAACAGTTGTAGGAAATTCAAGCAACATATATGTATTAAGTGAAATTGGAAATGAAAAGTGTTTTCAAGGGAAGGAGGATGAAGTTTGGCTATGGAAAAAAAGAATGGGTTGCATAAACTTTGATAACCTTGTCAAAGTTAGTAGAAAGTAAGTTGTCAGAGAAATGCCCCAGATCACGAAGCCAAGAAACACTTTATGTAAGCATTGCCAATAAGGAAGAAAACAAATACCAGGCTCAAATCAAAGGAGTACTTAACGACAACACCACTAGGAATTGTGCATACTGATCTAGTTGGACCAACTAGAACAAAGGGTTTAAAAGGTGAGCAATACTTTATGTTATTGGTTGATGATTGTACAAGAATGACTACATTTTGTTTTCTCAAGAATAAGTGAGAAGCATTTGAAAACTTCAAGGTATATAAGGAAATGCTTGGAAATTAAATGGATTCAAAAATCAAATTCTTGAGATGTGATAATGGAGGGCAGTTTACTTCAAAGGAATTTATGGATTTCTGTAGCAAGAATCATATAAAAGATAATTCTCCATTTCTAGAACACCTCAATAGAATGGGGTTGTCGAAAGAAAGAACAAGACAATACATGAAAGTTCTCGAACAATGTAAATGGATTCAAAGTTGACAGATATTTCTTAGACACATGCAGTGCATACAACAATTCACATTCAAAATAGATTAATTCTTAGGAACAACCGTGATAAAACTCCTTACGAGCTATGGAAAGGCAAACCAAAAAAATTGAATAACTTCAGAGTCTTTGGAATAAAATACTACATCAAAAGAGAATATGGAAAAATGAGAAAGTTTGATTCTCGCGTAGAGAAAGGCCTACTTGTTGGTTACTCAAGTAAAAGGAAATCATACAAATTTTCTAATCTAATACTCAAAAAAGTTGTGGAAAGAATCAATGTAACAGTTGATGAGACAAGTGGACAAAAATTAAATGAAGAAGAAAAAGTGTCAGTGGAACAGGTTTACGAAGAAGAAGAAAAGGATGAAGAAGCAACAGAAGGGGAAGATGAATAAGATCAAATAGAAGTATTAGATAAAGAACAAAAAGTACCTACAAATACACCAAGAAAACGAATACATAAGAATCATCCGTCAGATCATATTATAGAGAACAACGATGCAGGAGTTGAGACTAGAAGAAGAATTCGTTCACTAGAACAACTGCACCTAAGACTCTTATCTTCGATTGAAACAAACAGTTTTGAAGAATACATCAAGGATGAATTCTAGATAAAGGCCATGGATGAAGAATTGGATCAGATAGAGAAGAATGACACCTGAGAATTGGTTTCAATACCAAGGTACAAGAATGTGATCGACACAAAATGGGTCTTTAGAAATAAATTTAATGAAGATGGACAGGTTACC
This sequence comes from Picea engelmannii, assembly GCA_009831015.1. Taxonomy (NCBI): domain Eukaryota; kingdom Viridiplantae; phylum Streptophyta; class Pinopsida; order Pinales; family Pinaceae; genus Picea; species Picea engelmannii. Next base: position 331,001 of record ML791619.1, read on the forward strand.
AAGAACAAATATAGATTGGTATGTAAAGGATACACACAAGTTGAAGGTATCGAATTTGAAGAGACATTTTCCCCAATATCCAAAATTGAAGAAATCAAATTGATACTAGCTTATGCATGTTCAAATAATATTAAAGTGTATCAGATGGACGTGAAATCAACTTTTCTGAATTGAGAACTAGAAGAATAAGTATACATTGAGCAACCAAAAGGATTTCAGTAATCAAAAAATGAAGATTGTGTTTGCAGATTAAAGAAGGCCTTGTATGGTCTCAAACAGGTCCCCAGAGCATGGTATTCCAGACTAGACAGATACTTACAACAATAAGGGTTCAGGAAAGAAAATGAAGACAACAAGCTCTACATCAAGGTAACTCAAGATAGTATTTTATTAATTGAAGTTTATGTTGATGATATTATTTTTGGAAGTGATGATGACAGGTTGATCCATAAATTCATAGAGGATATTACGAATGAATTTTAAATGTCATTACTTAGAGAACTATCCTTCTTTTTGGGTCTTCATATATGTCAAAGAAACCAAGGAATTTTTATTTCTCAAACCAAATACATCAAAGAAATGTTAAAGAGGTTCATAATGGAATATTGCAAACCAGTCAGTACTCCTATGCAAACCAATTTCAAGTTAATTAACGATGACAATTCAAAGACCACAGATAAGAGCAATACAATTCAATGATCGACAACTTACTTTATGTGACGATATATAGACTAGATGTAATACAACCAGTTGGACAGGTGGCAATATTTCAAGAAGCACCAAAGGAATCACATGTTCTAGCAGTAAACATGATATTTAGATATCTCAAGGGTACAAAAGAGTTTGGATTATGGTATCCAAAGGAAAGGATTTATCACTTACTTCCTACATAGATGCATATTGGGTGGGTTGCATTGATCACCGATGAAGCACCAGTGGAGAAATGTTATACTTGGGTGAGTGTTTGGTATATTGGATAAGAAATAAACAATCATCAATATCATTATCTACAGTTGAAGCAAAGTATATTGCAACAACATGTTGTACATAGGTTCTATGGATGAAACAAAATCTGACAGATATACAGGTTGAGTGTGATGAGCCCATTCTAATATATTGTGATAATACAAACTCCATCAGTATCTCAAAGAACCCAATGATGCAATCCAAGAAAAATCACATTCCAATCAAGTATCAATTTATACGAGAACATGTTCTAGAGAAGAACATCGGAGTTGAATATGTGGGAACAAAAGAACAAGTCGCAATTATATTTACAAAACTAATTCCAAGGGAATCGTTTGAGTATATTCACTAGAGGTCTGGAATAATTTCCAATACAAAATGAATGATTTTGAATTATTATGTTATATGTCTTATATTTAAATGAGGAATCACCATAAAGAGGAAAGTTCAGGTTCGGGGAGCAGTTTCAGGAAGAGTTTTGTTAGGGAGAGCAACCCCAAGATCAGTTCAGTTAGGGGGAGAAACCCTGGATGGGAAGTTACCTTTCCCATTGATATCAAAGGGGGAGATATTTATTATATGCATGATAGAGAGTTAGATTCTTGGAGAGAGAACACAAAGGCATGGTTCTAGGGGGAGCGATGGTCACAGGGGGAGCATGAGTGATCTGACTTCAATATTGCATCAAAGTGTTGTCATCAATGCCAAATGGGGAGATTGTTGATTAATTGGGTTGGTTTTCATTGATTTCAATCCTTGAAGCAAGTATGGTAGAAAGTTTTGGTAGTCCCAATAGTATGATTATGGGACTTCAGTTTGATTGATGTATAATGGTATGAATTTTAATATATTTTCAAGTAAGACTATTATAGATGGATAGTACATGTCATGCCATTTCTAGTGATACTTTTAACAACACATAACTCCTCATAGTTAGAGATTTATGAGCATGTGGAGTTGGATAACCCTCATGATTTATCTAGAAGCCCCTAGAAGGTCAAAGAAGTCAATTATTCTAGAATCTCCTAGAAGAAGTGTACTATTCAAATTGATGGTAACTAGGAGTTAATCATGGGTATAGTTGTTGCATTAAGAAAAAAATCAATAATAAAGTGGTTGCAACAAGAAGTTAGTTAAGATAAAAGAAGTTATGAATTGACTAATTATAGAAAATTTAGCTACAACAATAAGTTGTGCGTAAAGATAAATTATTTAAATAATAAAGTGGTTGCAACAAGAAGTGGTGAGTTTACTATTTATGGATAAGTCAAAGTGGTTGCAAAATAAATTAATTAAATAATGCAGTTAGTTGCAACTTGAAGTGGAGAACTTACTATTTGTGAAAGTGGTTAAGTTAAGTAGAAAAAGTGGTTAAGTTAAGTGGAAAAAGTGGCTAAGTGCACAAAGTTGCTAAGTGGGAAAAGTGGTTAACTGGAAAAAAGTTGATACTTCTAGAGGAAGCTACTTGGAGAGAATAAATAAGAGAGAAAGGGTCTCCAATTAACACCTATTGAATATGATTGAATATCTATTTTGTGAAAGGTTATTTGGGAAGGTGTTATTGATAGAGAAAAGTACAACAGAAAAATCACGGAAGAAAAAGTGCGGCAAAACATCTATGACAGGAAAAGGTGGCATAAAAAGTGCAGCAGGAAAAGTGTGGCAGGAAAATCGTGACAAGAAAAGTGCGGAAAAAAAAGTGCGGTAGGAAAAGTGTGGTAGGAAAATCGTGACAGGAAAAGTGCAGCAGAAAAATCGTGGTAGAAAAAACACGACAGAAAAATCATGGCAGTAGATCCCCAACAGTGGAATCACGACAACAAATCCGCAGCAACAGAATGCTACAAGAGGAAAAAAGGTATGGTTTTCATATGTGTAGTGTTGAATTTATGAATCTAATTGAGGGTTTTCCTTGTAAATCTGTTGGATTCCCTCTTGGAAGTTTAGGACTTGTTGTAGAGTTTATCTGAGGCAGATATATTGAATTTTAGTATTGGTTCATGTTTTAGGGATTTTGGTTGTGGTATGTTGCTGAAGTTATTGGTACAGATAGAGGTTGTATAATAGTGAGGTTCTAGCACATGGTTTAAGGTACATACTTGTGGTATAGTGTTTGAGGTATATGTGATCAAATTAGATTGGTTGATGAGTATACAATGACATGTTTCTTAGTGATAGATTTGACAGAACAAATTGTGACAATGACATATTCAGTTTCTACATTTGGCACTTATATTTCAAGGTGGTTAGACGGGGCAAGTATAGGTGGTTGTATCCACCTTCCGGTTGTAGTCGGAAAACATATAGGGTTGTATCCTCCTTTTGGTTGTAGCTAGAGAATTGGGGAGTTGGAGCTTCCCTCAGGTTGTGGCATGAAAATAGGGGGTCAGAGCTTCCTTTCAGTTGCAGTTGGAAAAAAAGGAAGTTGGTTCTTCCAATGAATGTAATTCTTAAACAGAATAAGAAAGAGCATTTCTTGGTTTTCTCCTACATTGGGTTTCCACATAAAAAATATTGGTGTACTATGTATGTGTATGATTGCTCATTTTTTCATGGTTTATTTACTCTACATGTATTGTATGATAATGCTATATTGATCATATTACTGATTCACCCCCCCCCCCTCTCATTAATCCAACAAATTCTTCTTTTAGCTCCTATGGCTACCTTAACCAACCAATATTTCCCAAGTTTGATTCTTTGCAAATGAAATATTTCTTCCAACTTAGGATCTATATAACTATGAATAGTTGTTGAAACAATTAAAATAACAATAGGCTGATCATTGATCTTACCTTCCACTTCAATCATATGATATTGAAATTCATCTTGCTAGTTGTCCAGGGATGCATAGATCCTTGGCATGTTGAATCTACCCATGAACTCAAATGTATCATCATGTTGTAAATTATGAGCAATACACTCTTTAGCCTCTATGAAAACAATATATGTACATGTGATCTCCCTCACAACCCCAACATTTAATATGTTTATGCCTTGGCCTTTTCCCAATGTTTCTAACATTCTAGTATCATCTTAAGTTGGCTTCCCCTAGGAAGTTTCCTTGAATAATAGTGGTTTGTACCCTTTCTTCCTTTGCTCCATATTACATTCCTTCTTTTCTTTCCAAGATTTTTGGAAATTTGGTCTTCCTCTATGTTGATCATAGAGACATTTGTCTATCCTTATTTCTTCATCCAATGTCTTGGGATCATCATATTGTATTTTATCACTGAAAAATCAAGGTATCCCTCTTAGGAATATTTAAATCTTGACCATCTTATCCTTGATGAATTGAACATATCTTAGTAGCTCTAATAATATCCTTTCATACTCATCCATTGTCATACTCAGAAGATTGATATAAAAAAACTCCTTAATATTCCTATCATAATAACACTTGGACAAGTATTTCTTTTGAAAGTACTTTTTAAACTTCTTCCATGCGGTATTATTCTCCTCAATGTGTTGAATCTTCACAAGTTGGTCCCACCACACTGATGATTTTCTCTTCAGCTGGTAAATTGTAATTCTTCCTTCTAACTATGAGGAATAATTGAGTAACTAAAAATGTTTCCTCTCCCCTAACAACCAAGACTCTACATCCTCATCTTTGTTTTTCTCACCACCAAAGGTAGGAGGTTTTATCTTCTTGAATTCACCTTTTAATTCATCCATTCTGGACCTTTTTCTATGTAATACCGAAGGTTGATCCCTAGTTGTAATGTACATATAGATTGGTGAGCTAGGATACTTTCTACCAGAGTTCCTCTATAAATAGGTTTTGAGGCGAGAGTGCCTATGTGATTATTAGGATGGGGAGCCTAGATTGATAAAAGGCCAACATGCATATATTATGAATTGTAATCACACTCATATTATTATTAAAATACATCATTCTTGCAGACCGACCAAACAAAAGAGAGGGGGGGATAAAATCCACTAGAAGGGGAAAGGGGGATAAGAGTATAGGAAAGGGGCTAATATAAGGGGGATTAAGCCTAAAGGAATATTATATTAATATTCCTAAAGTTTAAATTATGGATATAAATTGATATATCCTAATTTTTTAAAGTAGGGACAATGGAGTTCCTTGAGTTTAATGTGTCATAAAAAGAAAAAAATAATATATATTAGGGGATTTAGTACATCCCCCCATCATTATTGTCATCATTGGGAAGTATTCCATCATTATACTCTACCAACCATACACTAGTTCTTTCATTGTTGTACCTATACCTGGTATTGTTGTTGTTGAAGTAGCGGGTTGTCAGACTCGTGTGTTGTGGAAGAGGTGATTTGTTAGGCCAATGAGTAGTTTATTTGGGTAAGAAACTGTTGGGAATCGTTCCCTAGTGCATTGGGAAATAGATACAGGTATTTTAGACTTCATCTCCATCCTGTTGTGGAATCCCTAGAAAGGAAGTGGGGTATCCGAAGGACTATTCAGTAGAGAAGGGGCACACTTCCCGAGGTGGGACAAAAATGTTGGGAATGAGACATTGTAGGCTAGTTTTGAAAGTTAGGACCTTGGACTGATAAGTTATGTTAATTATTAGACCTTATCCTAGATTAGGATTCCCTTGGCCCTGGTGGAGTTTATTCCCAGCTCCGGGGTGACCCACTACTGAGAGTTATGAGCAGTGCAGTCTATTGCTGGGAAGAACGTGGAAGGTCTACATGTAGTTGGTGTTTAATCATAAGATAAGTTTATATTATGTGTTTTGTTAATTAATTTGTGTGTAATTATCTATTTGTTGTTATGGAATCTCGGTTATTATTAAGCTCACGATTCATTATTGTTTTCCTTCATAACTATGTTCATGTGTAGAGAATTATTATACAATTAATTAGTATTAGACGTCGGAATTTTGATGCCACATTGCCCAACATGGAGTTGGGGATGTTACAAAGGGGTGTCAGAGCTCCAGTTTTCAACACTGATCCTAGATGGGCCAATTAATAGGGAAAAGAGATGAAAATCGTCGAAATGTAGTTACAAAGGATGTCTGTAATTCGTATGTTGAAATTACAACAGTGGAATTAAGAGGAATTTCACAAGAAAGTTAAGGGAATTTAACCAGAGAATGGAAATTCCCATATTTTATTGGAAGAATGAACAAATTTGGGTCTGCAGATGGCCAAATTTTGAGTTTGCAATGCTTTCGTGATGAAATCAGAACTAGTTGGGTGAAATTAGGCAAAATCCCTAACTTTTGTTGTTAAATTTAAGGAGAATTTGGGAAATTTGGCCCAAGGATTAGATATTCCTGATTTGTAATATTCATTTTAGAAAATTAAGACTTGTAATTAATTGAATTTAAATTTACAGTAAAGTCATGGAAGACTGGACCGAAATTAGTTAAATAGATTTCTAATTAGTGGATGAATTGAATGGAATCCATTATAGGAATATCATCCAGTGGTGCACGCGAGAAATTTATTGTTGCAGTGGTTTAACAAGAAGTTATAGTAATGAAATGACTGAAATTTTAAAAGTTTTTGTGCAATCGTAGTGAAATTTGGTGAAATTGGGAAAAATCCCCAATTTCCATAGAAGAATTCAAGAGGAATTCAAGGTACAAAGTCAAATTACAGGCGATAGGTTCATATTGATTATTAAAAGGAAATAAATTGGCCATATTAAGATTAATCACAACATTTAATGGCATCCCAAAACAAATTAGGAATCTGCGCATTTTTGGAAACTTCAAAAAAATTGGCAAAATTGGAGAAATTGGGATTTTTTCGATACTGTGACGTCATCCCGACGTCGAGGATACATGCCAGCTAATGTGGAATATAGGTAATGTGTACCACCCTGGTGTGTAGTACATGGTGTTACTTACACAGTGGCATGGTATTAGGGGTGGCATGCAAGTTAGAACCACGAAGGTAGTGCCTTCCTACCCGGCGAAACCCCGAATCGTGGACATACGACAACCCCACATTAATTGCCCAAGGGTCAGTGGTGGTTATGTTTCCCAAGTACTAGGGGGGAGAAATGCATGTATGCATGACATGTCACCATTTTCATAAGTATAGTTTATTTTTTTGACCCCTCCCCTCTTTGTTAACATTCAATAGGTCGAGGGGCCTACATTGTGACGTGGGTCATTGATCATCGTCGACACCCACTACACTATAACTGTTAAAACAATTTCAAAAATAAACTTCCTCCAATGAGGTAAATGGGTGGAGTATGGGGTCCTTCCATCCCCATGACCCAATAAATTAATTAAACATGACAGCTAGATGGTGGGACTAAAAGGTAAGGTAAGTGTGCCAAGAAATAAAGGTAAGAGAAGCAAAGAAGGAGATAAGGGCCGACAAGGAAAGGCCATGGTGGATGGAGGTTGATGGGGAACCCATAGAAAGTTCCAGGTGGACTAGGTATTCCATGTCAGCATCCGTGTCAACATAAGTCAACTTAATTTCAAAAAAATTATCAAAAATTACTGAAAATCACCAGAAAATTTTACTATTTTTCCAGGTTAGTAACTTGCAGGACATTTGCGGAGGACTAAATGACATTTTTTAGAAGTCAAATTAGAAACTATTGGTCCTTATCAGTAAAATAATTTCTACATATAATATGATATATTTTGGAGAGATATTTCTAACGATGTAAACCATTCGTTAAACAGAGTTAGTATGAGGGACTTACAACCCAAACAGTGGAAGGTAAATTTTAAGACCCAGTTAACTTATGAGGGCCATAACTTCCTTATTTTGAATCATATTGAATCACATGAACATTCTACATAAATCTATCGATCCATACAGTAAATCAACAGAGTCTAAAAAAAAATATAGACACATAAAATGCTCAGGAGGACATAGAAGATACGTGTATCTTTCTAGGCTAAAATGTAGATTGGCCTTAAACTTGAGAAGGTTGTATCTAGGATCCTATAGCTTAGGTAAAGATGAAACTTGGCTACAATGACCAGAATGTGATTATTAAGGAACCTAATTGAGTTCTTGTTAAATTTCCTAAAGAGGAGGTGCTAGGATGATTAATCAAAGTTAAAATTTGCACCTTGTTGTAGGAGTTTTTGGGTAATAATAAAATGACTATAATTTTTTGTTCATAATCCATAATTGAGAAAGAGAGCAGTAATTGGAAAGGACTGAGTGGAATAATATAGTTAGGTACCCATAACTATGATTTGAGTAGAAGAATATTCCAGGAAGTCACAAAATAGTTATGGTGAGCATAAAGTGGAAAAATTGTGCACATGTTACTAGAATTGTATATTGTGGTTGTATGCTCACATTAACAAGACTTTTTAGAACTATTATATTATATAATAAATGTGTTCCAAGAAGAGATTAAATTTTATGATAAAACATATCAAAATCTATTTAACAAAGTGGTATGTTCAGGTATGAGGAACACAGTAATGTCAGTTCTTCAAAATGTGGAATGATTGCTTGAGGAAGCTACTAGCTGAAGATATCCATACCCAGTGAGTAATATAGAAGACTATCAATGGAACTATGATTTGGTAAAATAATTCAAGATGAAAAATATGCCTACCAATTAGGGATGTTGAGTAAGAGAGAGATAATCTAAGTGGAGGAAGTAGTGAAATATTATTCACTCAAAAGGGTGCCAAATAAAGATACAGTAGTACATTGTGGGAAAGACTTTTCTAGAAATATTTGTATGTCAAGATGCTAGTAGTCTGATAAAGAAAGACATAGTGTGTTAGCACTAGAAGTCACACCTAGACTGTTGTAGGTGTAAGCCTAATACCCATCAGAATATAAAATATAATTTTTTATAAAAGGTGACAAATGGATGGAAAACATAGTTAAATATGTCAATCACAGATAACTCCATACAATATAAACCAACAAACAAGGCCTTGAAATAGTTTCAGATCAGGTTTTTTAAGAGATAAAATGATAGATGGAAGAATTGACATGGAAAGTGTAATAT
>ML791619.1:340014-368897 GCA_009831015.1 Picea engelmannii
ATTGATACTAGCTTATGCATGTTCAAATAATATTAAAGTGTATCAGATGGACGTGAAATCAACTTTTCTGAATTGAGAACTAGAAGAATAAGTATACATTGAGCAACCAAAAGGATTTCAGTAATCAAAAAATGAAGATTGTGTTTGCAGATTAAAGAAGGCCTTGTATGGTCTCAAACAGGTCCCCAGAGCATGGTATTCCAGACTAGACAGATACTTACAACAATAAGGGTTCAGGAAAGAAAATGAAGACAACAAGCTCTACATCAAGGTAACTCAAGATAGTATTTTATTAATTGAAGTTTATGTTGATGATATTATTTTTGGAAGTGATGATGACAGGTTGATCCATAAATTCATAGAGGATATTACGAATGAATTTTAAATGTCATTACTTAGAGAACTATCCTTCTTTTTGGGTCTTCATATATGTCAAAGAAACCAAGGAATTTTTATTTCTCAAACCAAATACATCAAAGAAATGTTAAAGAGGTTCATAATGGAATATTGCAAACCAGTCAGTACTCCTATGCAAACCAATTTCAAGTTAATTAACGATGACAATTCAAAGACCACAGATAAGAGCAATACAATTCAATGATCGACAACTTACTTTATGTGACGATATATAGACTAGATGTAATACAACCAGTTGGACAGGTGGCAATATTTCAAGAAGCACCAAAGGAATCACATGTTCTAGCAGTAAACATGATATTTAGATATCTCAAGGGTACAAAAGAGTTTGGATTATGGTATCCAAAGGAAAGGATTTATCACTTACTTCCTACATAGATGCATATTGGGTGGGTTGCATTGATCACCGATGAAGCACCAGTGGAGAAATGTTATACTTGGGTGAGTGTTTGGTATATTGGATAAGAAATAAACAATCATCAATATCATTATCTACAGTTGAAGCAAAGTATATTGCAACAACATGTTGTACATAGGTTCTATGGATGAAACAAAATCTGACAGATATACAGGTTGAGTGTGATGAGCCCATTCTAATATATTGTGATAATACAAACTCCATCAGTATCTCAAAGAACCCAATGATGCAATCCAAGAAAAATCACATTCCAATCAAGTATCAATTTATACGAGAACATGTTCTAGAGAAGAACATCGGAGTTGAATATGTGGGAACAAAAGAACAAGTCGCAATTATATTTACAAAACTAATTCCAAGGGAATCGTTTGAGTATATTCACTAGAGGTCTGGAATAATTTCCAATACAAAATGAATGATTTTGAATTATTATGTTATATGTCTTATATTTAAATGAGGAATCACCATAAAGAGGAAAGTTCAGGTTCGGGGAGCAGTTTCAGGAAGAGTTTTGTTAGGGAGAGCAACCCCAAGATCAGTTCAGTTAGGGGGAGAAACCCTGGATGGGAAGTTACCTTTCCCATTGATATCAAAGGGGGAGATATTTATTATATGCATGATAGAGAGTTAGATTCTTGGAGAGAGAACACAAAGGCATGGTTCTAGGGGGAGCGATGGTCACAGGGGGAGCATGAGTGATCTGACTTCAATATTGCATCAAAGTGTTGTCATCAATGCCAAATGGGGAGATTGTTGATTAATTGGGTTGGTTTTCATTGATTTCAATCCTTGAAGCAAGTATGGTAGAAAGTTTTGGTAGTCCCAATAGTATGATTATGGGACTTCAGTTTGATTGATGTATAATGGTATGAATTTTAATATATTTTCAAGTAAGACTATTATAGATGGATAGTACATGTCATGCCATTTCTAGTGATACTTTTAACAACACATAACTCCTCATAGTTAGAGATTTATGAGCATGTGGAGTTGGATAACCCTCATGATTTATCTAGAAGCCCCTAGAAGGTCAAAGAAGTCAATTATTCTAGAATCTCCTAGAAGAAGTGTACTATTCAAATTGATGGTAACTAGGAGTTAATCATGGGTATAGTTGTTGCATTAAGAAAAAAATCAATAATAAAGTGGTTGCAACAAGAAGTTAGTTAAGATAAAAGAAGTTATGAATTGACTAATTATAGAAAATTTAGCTACAACAATAAGTTGTGCGTAAAGATAAATTATTTAAATAATAAAGTGGTTGCAACAAGAAGTGGTGAGTTTACTATTTATGGATAAGTCAAAGTGGTTGCAAAATAAATTAATTAAATAATGCAGTTAGTTGCAACTTGAAGTGGAGAACTTACTATTTGTGAAAGTGGTTAAGTTAAGTAGAAAAAGTGGTTAAGTTAAGTGGAAAAAGTGGCTAAGTGCACAAAGTTGCTAAGTGGGAAAAGTGGTTAACTGGAAAAAAGTTGATACTTCTAGAGGAAGCTACTTGGAGAGAATAAATAAGAGAGAAAGGGTCTCCAATTAACACCTATTGAATATGATTGAATATCTATTTTGTGAAAGGTTATTTGGGAAGGTGTTATTGATAGAGAAAAGTACAACAGAAAAATCACGGAAGAAAAAGTGCGGCAAAACATCTATGACAGGAAAAGGTGGCATAAAAAGTGCAGCAGGAAAAGTGTGGCAGGAAAATCGTGACAAGAAAAGTGCGGAAAAAAAAGTGCGGTAGGAAAAGTGTGGTAGGAAAATCGTGACAGGAAAAGTGCAGCAGAAAAATCGTGGTAGAAAAAACACGACAGAAAAATCATGGCAGTAGATCCCCAACAGTGGAATCACGACAACAAATCCGCAGCAACAGAATGCTACAAGAGGAAAAAAGGTATGGTTTTCATATGTGTAGTGTTGAATTTATGAATCTAATTGAGGGTTTTCCTTGTAAATCTGTTGGATTCCCTCTTGGAAGTTTAGGACTTGTTGTAGAGTTTATCTGAGGCAGATATATTGAATTTTAGTATTGGTTCATGTTTTAGGGATTTTGGTTGTGGTATGTTGCTGAAGTTATTGGTACAGATAGAGGTTGTATAATAGTGAGGTTCTAGCACATGGTTTAAGGTACATACTTGTGGTATAGTGTTTGAGGTATATGTGATCAAATTAGATTGGTTGATGAGTATACAATGACATGTTTCTTAGTGATAGATTTGACAGAACAAATTGTGACAATGACATATTCAGTTTCTACATTTGGCACTTATATTTCAAGGTGGTTAGACGGGGCAAGTATAGGTGGTTGTATCCACCTTCCGGTTGTAGTCGGAAAACATATAGGGTTGTATCCTCCTTTTGGTTGTAGCTAGAGAATTGGGGAGTTGGAGCTTCCCTCAGGTTGTGGCATGAAAATAGGGGGTCAGAGCTTCCTTTCAGTTGCAGTTGGAAAAAAAGGAAGTTGGTTCTTCCAATGAATGTAATTCTTAAACAGAATAAGAAAGAGCATTTCTTGGTTTTCTCCTACATTGGGTTTCCACATAAAAAATATTGGTGTACTATGTATGTGTATGATTGCTCATTTTTTCATGGTTTATTTACTCTACATGTATTGTATGATAATGCTATATTGATCATATTACTGATTCACCCCCCCCCCCTCTCATTAATCCAACAAATTCTTCTTTTAGCTCCTATGGCTACCTTAACCAACCAATATTTCCCAAGTTTGATTCTTTGCAAATGAAATATTTCTTCCAACTTAGGATCTATATAACTATGAATAGTTGTTGAAACAATTAAAATAACAATAGGCTGATCATTGATCTTACCTTCCACTTCAATCATATGATATTGAAATTCATCTTGCTAGTTGTCCAGGGATGCATAGATCCTTGGCATGTTGAATCTACCCATGAACTCAAATGTATCATCATGTTGTAAATTATGAGCAATACACTCTTTAGCCTCTATGAAAACAATATATGTACATGTGATCTCCCTCACAACCCCAACATTTAATATGTTTATGCCTTGGCCTTTTCCCAATGTTTCTAACATTCTAGTATCATCTTAAGTTGGCTTCCCCTAGGAAGTTTCCTTGAATAATAGTGGTTTGTACCCTTTCTTCCTTTGCTCCATATTACATTCCTTCTTTTCTTTCCAAGATTTTTGGAAATTTGGTCTTCCTCTATGTTGATCATAGAGACATTTGTCTATCCTTATTTCTTCATCCAATGTCTTGGGATCATCATATTGTATTTTATCACTGAAAAATCAAGGTATCCCTCTTAGGAATATTTAAATCTTGACCATCTTATCCTTGATGAATTGAACATATCTTAGTAGCTCTAATAATATCCTTTCATACTCATCCATTGTCATACTCAGAAGATTGATATAAAAAAACTCCTTAATATTCCTATCATAATAACACTTGGACAAGTATTTCTTTTGAAAGTACTTTTTAAACTTCTTCCATGCGGTATTATTCTCCTCAATGTGTTGAATCTTCACAAGTTGGTCCCACCACACTGATGATTTTCTCTTCAGCTGGTAAATTGTAATTCTTCCTTCTAACTATGAGGAATAATTGAGTAACTAAAAATGTTTCCTCTCCCCTAACAACCAAGACTCTACATCCTCATCTTTGTTTTTCTCACCACCAAAGGTAGGAGGTTTTATCTTCTTGAATTCACCTTTTAATTCATCCATTCTGGACCTTTTTCTATGTAATACCGAAGGTTGATCCCTAGTTGTAATGTACATATAGATTGGTGAGCTAGGATACTTTCTACCAGAGTTCCTCTATAAATAGGTTTTGAGGCGAGAGTGCCTATGTGATTATTAGGATGGGGAGCCTAGATTGATAAAAGGCCAACATGCATATATTATGAATTGTAATCACACTCATATTATTATTAAAATACATCATTCTTGCAGACCGACCAAACAAAAGAGAGGGGGGGATAAAATCCACTAGAAGGGGAAAGGGGGATAAGAGTATAGGAAAGGGGCTAATATAAGGGGGATTAAGCCTAAAGGAATATTATATTAATATTCCTAAAGTTTAAATTATGGATATAAATTGATATATCCTAATTTTTTAAAGTAGGGACAATGGAGTTCCTTGAGTTTAATGTGTCATAAAAAGAAAAAAATAATATATATTAGGGGATTTAGTACATCCCCCCATCATTATTGTCATCATTGGGAAGTATTCCATCATTATACTCTACCAACCATACACTAGTTCTTTCATTGTTGTACCTATACCTGGTATTGTTGTTGTTGAAGTAGCGGGTTGTCAGACTCGTGTGTTGTGGAAGAGGTGATTTGTTAGGCCAATGAGTAGTTTATTTGGGTAAGAAACTGTTGGGAATCGTTCCCTAGTGCATTGGGAAATAGATACAGGTATTTTAGACTTCATCTCCATCCTGTTGTGGAATCCCTAGAAAGGAAGTGGGGTATCCGAAGGACTATTCAGTAGAGAAGGGGCACACTTCCCGAGGTGGGACAAAAATGTTGGGAATGAGACATTGTAGGCTAGTTTTGAAAGTTAGGACCTTGGACTGATAAGTTATGTTAATTATTAGACCTTATCCTAGATTAGGATTCCCTTGGCCCTGGTGGAGTTTATTCCCAGCTCCGGGGTGACCCACTACTGAGAGTTATGAGCAGTGCAGTCTATTGCTGGGAAGAACGTGGAAGGTCTACATGTAGTTGGTGTTTAATCATAAGATAAGTTTATATTATGTGTTTTGTTAATTAATTTGTGTGTAATTATCTATTTGTTGTTATGGAATCTCGGTTATTATTAAGCTCACGATTCATTATTGTTTTCCTTCATAACTATGTTCATGTGTAGAGAATTATTATACAATTAATTAGTATTAGACGTCGGAATTTTGATGCCACATTGCCCAACATGGAGTTGGGGATGTTACAAAGGGGTGTCAGAGCTCCAGTTTTCAACACTGATCCTAGATGGGCCAATTAATAGGGAAAAGAGATGAAAATCGTCGAAATGTAGTTACAAAGGATGTCTGTAATTCGTATGTTGAAATTACAACAGTGGAATTAAGAGGAATTTCACAAGAAAGTTAAGGGAATTTAACCAGAGAATGGAAATTCCCATATTTTATTGGAAGAATGAACAAATTTGGGTCTGCAGATGGCCAAATTTTGAGTTTGCAATGCTTTCGTGATGAAATCAGAACTAGTTGGGTGAAATTAGGCAAAATCCCTAACTTTTGTTGTTAAATTTAAGGAGAATTTGGGAAATTTGGCCCAAGGATTAGATATTCCTGATTTGTAATATTCATTTTAGAAAATTAAGACTTGTAATTAATTGAATTTAAATTTACAGTAAAGTCATGGAAGACTGGACCGAAATTAGTTAAATAGATTTCTAATTAGTGGATGAATTGAATGGAATCCATTATAGGAATATCATCCAGTGGTGCACGCGAGAAATTTATTGTTGCAGTGGTTTAACAAGAAGTTATAGTAATGAAATGACTGAAATTTTAAAAGTTTTTGTGCAATCGTAGTGAAATTTGGTGAAATTGGGAAAAATCCCCAATTTCCATAGAAGAATTCAAGAGGAATTCAAGGTACAAAGTCAAATTACAGGCGATAGGTTCATATTGATTATTAAAAGGAAATAAATTGGCCATATTAAGATTAATCACAACATTTAATGGCATCCCAAAACAAATTAGGAATCTGCGCATTTTTGGAAACTTCAAAAAAATTGGCAAAATTGGAGAAATTGGGATTTTTTCGATACTGTGACGTCATCCCGACGTCGAGGATACATGCCAGCTAATGTGGAATATAGGTAATGTGTACCACCCTGGTGTGTAGTACATGGTGTTACTTACACAGTGGCATGGTATTAGGGGTGGCATGCAAGTTAGAACCACGAAGGTAGTGCCTTCCTACCCGGCGAAACCCCGAATCGTGGACATACGACAACCCCACATTAATTGCCCAAGGGTCAGTGGTGGTTATGTTTCCCAAGTACTAGGGGGGAGAAATGCATGTATGCATGACATGTCACCATTTTCATAAGTATAGTTTATTTTTTTGACCCCTCCCCTCTTTGTTAACATTCAATAGGTCGAGGGGCCTACATTGTGACGTGGGTCATTGATCATCGTCGACACCCACTACACTATAACTGTTAAAACAATTTCAAAAATAAACTTCCTCCAATGAGGTAAATGGGTGGAGTATGGGGTCCTTCCATCCCCATGACCCAATAAATTAATTAAACATGACAGCTAGATGGTGGGACTAAAAGGTAAGGTAAGTGTGCCAAGAAATAAAGGTAAGAGAAGCAAAGAAGGAGATAAGGGCCGACAAGGAAAGGCCATGGTGGATGGAGGTTGATGGGGAACCCATAGAAAGTTCCAGGTGGACTAGGTATTCCATGTCAGCATCCGTGTCAACATAAGTCAACTTAATTTCAAAAAAATTATCAAAAATTACTGAAAATCACCAGAAAATTTTACTATTTTTCCAGGTTAGTAACTTGCAGGACATTTGCGGAGGACTAAATGACATTTTTTAGAAGTCAAATTAGAAACTATTGGTCCTTATCAGTAAAATAATTTCTACATATAATATGATATATTTTGGAGAGATATTTCTAACGATGTAAACCATTCGTTAAACAGAGTTAGTATGAGGGACTTACAACCCAAACAGTGGAAGGTAAATTTTAAGACCCAGTTAACTTATGAGGGCCATAACTTCCTTATTTTGAATCATATTGAATCACATGAACATTCTACATAAATCTATCGATCCATACAGTAAATCAACAGAGTCTAAAAAAAAATATAGACACATAAAATGCTCAGGAGGACATAGAAGATACGTGTATCTTTCTAGGCTAAAATGTAGATTGGCCTTAAACTTGAGAAGGTTGTATCTAGGATCCTATAGCTTAGGTAAAGATGAAACTTGGCTACAATGACCAGAATGTGATTATTAAGGAACCTAATTGAGTTCTTGTTAAATTTCCTAAAGAGGAGGTGCTAGGATGATTAATCAAAGTTAAAATTTGCACCTTGTTGTAGGAGTTTTTGGGTAATAATAAAATGACTATAATTTTTTGTTCATAATCCATAATTGAGAAAGAGAGCAGTAATTGGAAAGGACTGAGTGGAATAATATAGTTAGGTACCCATAACTATGATTTGAGTAGAAGAATATTCCAGGAAGTCACAAAATAGTTATGGTGAGCATAAAGTGGAAAAATTGTGCACATGTTACTAGAATTGTATATTGTGGTTGTATGCTCACATTAACAAGACTTTTTAGAACTATTATATTATATAATAAATGTGTTCCAAGAAGAGATTAAATTTTATGATAAAACATATCAAAATCTATTTAACAAAGTGGTATGTTCAGGTATGAGGAACACAGTAATGTCAGTTCTTCAAAATGTGGAATGATTGCTTGAGGAAGCTACTAGCTGAAGATATCCATACCCAGTGAGTAATATAGAAGACTATCAATGGAACTATGATTTGGTAAAATAATTCAAGATGAAAAATATGCCTACCAATTAGGGATGTTGAGTAAGAGAGAGATAATCTAAGTGGAGGAAGTAGTGAAATATTATTCACTCAAAAGGGTGCCAAATAAAGATACAGTAGTACATTGTGGGAAAGACTTTTCTAGAAATATTTGTATGTCAAGATGCTAGTAGTCTGATAAAGAAAGACATAGTGTGTTAGCACTAGAAGTCACACCTAGACTGTTGTAGGTGTAAGCCTAATACCCATCAGAATATAAAATATAATTTTTTATAAAAGGTGACAAATGGATGGAAAACATAGTTAAATATGTCAATCACAGATAACTCCATACAATATAAACCAACAAACAAGGCCTTGAAATAGTTTCAGATCAGGTTTTTTAAGAGATAAAATGATAGATGGAAGAATTGACATGGAAAGTGTAATATGCATATCATTTACATAAGGTAACATCAACATACATATGAAGAAATCTCTCTGAAATAAGAACCTCTTAAAACCAAAGAGAGAATACTCTGATACACTTGCATACAATATCAGAATAGATCCTTTATTGCAATCAATAAACAACCAACCAGATGAATCATTCACACATACTATAATCAAAGTAATATAGAAAAATATGATTAAGAAAAGAGAGACTGATTTCCACTATTCAAAGTATCTCAGATCTAGTCCATAAAATAAAGAGAAACTCTGTTACAAAACAAAATCAAAATAAGAGTTCTCAGTCACACCATTCAAACCCCCCTAAGTCTTACAATGTTCTTTAAATAGCCTAAACTATCATTTCAAACTTTATAATTTTCCTTACAAATTCCTCATAGGATCCTTGTGCCTAAGGGAACTGTGGCAACAGGTGTACAACAAAAAATAAACAAACTTTTATTTTTAAGGATGATGTTGGAAACCTTTGCAACATTCTTTAATGGATGATGATGTGTCCATAAGAGTGCATTGTCTTTAGGCAGGTGGCCTCCCAGATCATAAATAACCTTCAGAGTGTTGGTATGAATTCATCTTTACATCTGGAATCCTTCATTTCCTCCAAAATATCTAAAAATATGAGTTCGCAATGCAGCGCTGCAAACTGTCCTGAAACAACTAGTTCACATCGCCAATGGTACCAAACGTCGTGAACTTTATTGTAGCAACTTGTTTCACTTTTTCCAATGTGTTATGACCTAAAAACTAATACTAGGTATCCATATATGTTTCAAAAATTCATAACCTTGATATATATATGGGGAAAGACACCAAAACTAATAGTTATGTTTTAAAACTTATAGCCATCACTAAAAATGTTGTATAGGCATATAACAAGAACTTTGACCAAAATTGATGTTGATTTTTGGGAAGATCAATATCTTTATCTTTTAGCTCTAGAGATTCTTCTGGTATAAACCTTGTATAGCATGTCTAGGTTTCTCTTTTCCAACTCTTCTCTGAAATGTTGTAGCTCTGCATTCAATTTCCTGATTTGAGCTTGATGGGATTTATTCTACCTATAGAGATTCTTGAGCTTCCTGTGAAGGGGAGGGAACCTTTTAGCCAGGAAACTTAAATTATCAATGGTCTCATGATACATTCATATCAACTCCTTAATCTTATTACTGGAACCGATTCCTCCTTTTTCAACTTATGATCTTCAATTGTTGCTTCCTTAAGTTGCCTCTTGAGCCTCTTGAAGGTGGGATTGCTTTCATTATGAGGAGTAGTGATATCAACAACTTAAATAGTTTGATTAAAGGATTGATATTTTCCTTTATGTTGAGATGCGGCCTCTGCTATATCATCCTTCACAAGGATGTGCTAGTTGGTTGTTTATCTAGTAAAAGGGCTCCTCGGTTTAACCTTTTCTATAGAAATGGGTGAGGAAAAAACAAGAATTTTTCCTTTCAAGCCTTTGAGTTTTATTGAAGGAAACTCCATAGGAATAAGGTATCCCAATGGTTAATTTTATCTATATGGAGGTTGTGAAGGACCTCATGAGTCTTCTTCATTAGTGGCTCTTTCAAATTTATCAGTTATAGTCCCCATTTTCTTCTTTCTAGCCTCTGAATACATAGTCCTCTCGATAGGCATAGGAATTTGTCTCTTAAACTATGGAGTGGGGGAACATCTAACTGAAATTTTGATGAAGAGAGGAAGTTTTCCCAATCATTGTTTTTTTTCCTAAACTCTTCCATTACTAACATATTAATAAGGACAAAGTAAAATACACTGGTGTCTACTTGCTTTGACTTTCCTTGAACTCTGTCAGACATCTTACCAATGCTTCTAAAAAGATAAAATGGAAGGTTCATGGCCTCTTTTCCTATGAATTGTTACAACAGCCTGATGTGTTATTGGTACACAATGTTGAACGTCCCCTCTCATGTGAAGTATCTCTGGATAACACTCAACATCTTATCAAAACATTCAAGCATGTGTCTTCTAGGTACTCCTTTGTGCAAGTTGTCCTCATGATAATCTGGCTTAATGACGCAAGACCATTGCCAGAAAAGCACAAGTGGAGGACAACTGGATATACACTAGCACACATTTTGAATACATTTAAATTTCAAAAGAAGAATATTAATGTAATAGCTGGAAGGATGAAATTGTTATTAAATGTTTTGGAGATTGTAACGCAGATATTGAGCATTTCTCTCATCTACCGATTGTAGGCATTTATTGTAATAAATGTAAAGTAGTTGTAGTCTTTAATTTCGATAATATAGCTTAGAGTAGTAGGAGGGAAAAATAAAAAAATATTCCTCGTATGTATTGTATGATTATTCTCAATTGTAAGAGTAGAGATGTAGAGCAAGAGAGAATAGGAGAGAAGAGAAGAACAAATATTGTAGAAGTTGTTTGAGATAATAGATGTTGCTATAGAAACCATGTACAAAATCACTTGAATTAATATAAGAAGGCTTTAATCCAATTTCATGGTGTTGTTATGGTTACTGTTTACATCTATTGAATGGTATGTTTACAATTTTCTTATATGCTCTCTTATGCATTTGTTTCGATGATTTATGTATATAATTTCATGTTGAATATATGAAGTCTATGAGAGGAAGAGTATAAGTTTCAATTTCTTCTCATCCTAATAATTCCTGCAAGGAGTGTAGTGAAGGTCCGCAAGGAGTGCTTTGACAAGATTCTGAGTTTTATCTTAGAAAAGCTCAAGAGAGATAGAGTTGTTCTTATACCAATAGAAGTGCAAGTATAGAACAGAGTCATGCAAGGTGTGCGTAGGCCAGGTTGAAGTCTTAGAATTTTCCAACCAAGTGAGCGGTTGAATAACTTCTGTCGTAAGGAGTGCACAGAGTTGGAGTGTTTGGATAATCAGAGATTATCGTGAAGGCCACAAGGAATGCGTGAAAGAATACCTTAGAACCCTTGAGTTTGAAGTAAGAATCAAGCTCGGGAGGGATAGAGACTTGTAAACTTCAAAGGAAGGATGAGGGTCGAAGTCACCTCGCAGAAACCAAGATTAGGAGGAAAGACGCCAAGTTATTTGGTGAGGAGTATTTGAGAGCCTGAATGAACGGTTGGAATTATCGGAGAGAGAAACATCGATTTTTTGTGGACCATTGGATCCAGTAGATCAGCGGAGAGGTTAAGACTTAGTGTCTTTCAACACTTACAAGCTTAGGAGAGATAATAACCATTAGATCTTGACGAGTGTGAGTCATCGATTGGGAGCTTCGAAATATCGGTATTCAAGAGTCGGGAGTGTGGAGGAAGTTGTTTTTGGGGATCGCAAGTCATGAAATCCTGATAAGAGAAGGAAGGATCTGGAGCATTGGATCATGAGAAATCAGGACCGTCGATCTGGCGTAATTGATCATGTCGGTTTCTCATTTCAGGAGAAGGGGACAGGGCCACTTCCCAAATCCCCAATACGCAAAATCCCAATGCAATATGGACTATCATATCATGGTAGAACCAGGACCATTGATCTGTGGTGGGGAAATTTCAACATTGATTTGGGGTGCCTTGCAACGGAAGTCCCGACATCGCAAAACCCGATGCACATTTTAGAGTTAAGGATGTGGTCATGCCAATGGTCACATGGAGTGGAGGCCTGCGTCTAGTGCATGTTCGCATAGGTGGAGCTTAGAAAAGGACCTGTGGTCTTTAAATTTTGAAGGTTCCAGTAGAGACTGAGGAGCCATTTCGTCTCAGGAATTAGAAGATCCAATGACCAGGAGGTCAGCAGACCCTATTAAGGTGGGGGTCTGCATTAGGTGGTATCAGAGATAACAAATTTTGTTTTCTATAAAGGGAAGACATAGGACAGTTTTGATTTAATTTTGCATGTAAATATTGAAACAATGTCGCAAAGGATATGTCAAGAGAGACCCATTCCCGATCAAGTCGTGGAAAGGGAGATAAGAGAAAGTTTTTCTCGATGGGATGCTATGGAGACAACAAAGAGGAAAAACCCTGATACTGGAGATATTTGTGAGGCCGAAAGTGAGAAATATGATGGAGCCAAAGGAGAAGTTGTAGCCAAAGATGCTATAAAGGAACGTCTATTCAAAGTTGTTGCAAGAATAGGTTCTAGAGAAAAAATGGACATCTCGATGTATGAAGGTAACTTAGACGTTGAGGAGTTGTTAGATTGGTTTAGAAATCTAGATAAATACTTTGACTATGAGGATATCAAAGAAGACAAGAAAGTAAAATATGCTATCACTAGACTGAAAGGGCATGCAACACTATGGTGGGATGAACTGCAGGTTGACAGGCGTTGCAAAGGAAAACAAAGAATTAAAATCTAGGACAGGATGGTCACCAAGATGAAGGCCAAATTCATACCCAAAGATTACCAGATCAATCTAGTTCAAAAAATGAAGAATTTTAGACAGAAAGGGATGACAATGAAGGAATACACTGAGGAATTTTACAGGTTAAACATCAGATCTAGTCATCGTGAGAGTGATGATGAAAAAGTTACCGAATAAAAGAATTGCGTAAGATATGAGATTTAGGATGAGATGTGTTAGAAAAATAGGATCGCGGAGCAATAAAATAAAACATATTCAGAAATAAAACACAAAATATACACAATATAATCGAGACACAGATATACGTGGTTCACCCAGTGTGGGCTACATCCACCAAAGAAATTGCCAGGTCCTTCCTGTTAAATTATGAGCTTGATTCATTATGTAGATTAATTCTTTTATTTTCTTAAATATTTTGATTCCAGCTTAATATATTTCAACAATTCCAAATCATAATCAAATAGCAATAATTATGTAGATAAGTAAACATGCATGTCAACAACACATATACCCTAGGGAAACCCTGTACAAGGAGAAAACCCCCAGCAAACAATATTCCTTTATTGCAGTAATAATGTAAGGTCTCTTACAAATATCCACCATGAATGTTCTTCTCTCAAAGAGCTTGCCAAGATGACTATGACCTGACAAATACTTACAAGACCTTGCTAAAATACACCTTTGATATGCTACCTCTTTATCACTGATGTGCTCCTCTATTTCTTCACCCTCAAACTGCATATGAAAATTGTGTTGTAGAACTGTGTTAAAGAGAGGGTTCAACCTCTTCTTATATAGGCTGAAGAGGGGAAAAGGGGAAGATCTAAATAGTAACCTAATTGCATGCATTAAACATAACTCAACTTTATGCTTTAGTTCAAACATATAACTAGACTTGAGATTGGTTACAACTCAACTTTACACTTTAGTTCGAACTTAGAACTAGAATTGAGATTGGTTACAACTCATCTTTACACTTTAGTTCAAACTTAGAACTAGACTTGATATTGGTTAGAAATCAACATTACACTTTAGTTCAAACTTAGAACTAGACTTGAGACTATCATGCTTTAGTTCAAACTTAGAACTAGACTTAAGACTTTAGTTGCAACTCAACATTACACTTTAACTTGATCTGATCTTACTAACTTTATTTACATATCATATATATGTCCTAGTGTGGATCATGTACATCAATGATCCAATCAACTGCCTATACATGGTGGGATCCACCAAATCAGAACCCGTATCACAATCATGCAGCTTCCTCAGGTTGGTAACCATCGGAGTAGACATGGATTTTCAATCCATCATACCAAACCTGTTTAGAACATCCACTGTGTATTTTTCATGTTCCATAAATATCTCACCCTGTCTTTGCCACACTTCCAATCCTAGGAAGTAATGCATCAAGCCTAAGTCTTTCATCTAGAATTTCGAGGTTAGCTCCCTCTTACACCAGGCTATTAGCCCTTCATCTCCTGTTAGAAAGATATCATAAACATATACGATTAGTATAACAAATTGGTTACCTCTTACCTTGAAGTATGTATTTGCATCAACATCACTTTTCAGAAAGCCCAGGCTTTTAAGAAAGCCATCAATCCTATCATACCAAACTCTGGGAGCCTGCTTAAGACCATACAAGGCCTTCCTTAGCTTGCATACATGAGTGCCTTTCTTATGCAGTATAAAACCATTTTGTTGTTCCAAAAAGACCTTTTGTTTAATCTTTCCATTCAAGAATGTTGTTTTTACATCCATCTAATGTAGCTTCCAACCAAGTATGGAAGCTAAAGAAATAATAGCTTGAATGGAGGTATACCTGGCTACAGGAGCAACCGTCTCTTCGTAGTTGATTCCTTCTTTCTGAGTGAAACCTCTAGCTACAAATCTTTCTTTGAAATTTTCCACACTTCCATCAGCTAGATGTTTGATCTTATTGATCCATTTGGATGAAACAACTGATTTGTCTTTTGTCCTTGGCACAATGTCCCAAACATTGTTCTTTATAATAGACATGTATTCCTAAACCATGGCATCCTTCCATACTTGTAATTTATCTTCTTCTTCAAATGAAGAAGGTTCATAATCACTAATGTTTCTCATCAGTGCATCATAGCCTCTAAACCTATGAGGCCTCTTCCTTTCCCTAAAAGTTTCTTTGGGAGAAGCTATCCTTTATGCTTCCCACACTATTTCATTAAGCCACCATGGATTCCTTTTGGATGGAGGTTCTACAAGAGTTATTTATAACACTTTAGTTGGTTATAGGGTCTCATTACTTGTCCCTTCATGAGGTTCCTCCCTCTAATCATCTGACTCTTCATTTTCAGAAGAGGGTGAAGCTGGTTGAACTTCTTCTGAATCCTGTTGAAGCTCTATGGTTTTCTTAAATGTGGATTCCTCATGGAAAGGCACATATTTTCTTACCTCTATTTTCCTTTGACCTAGTACATAAATCCTGTAAGCCTTGGAGTTCTCACTGTACCCCACAAACACCCCTTTCTTTCATGAGGGTTCCATCTTTGTCCTCTTTTCCTTAGGGACATGAATATACAAAGGACATCCAAATATCCTTAGTTTCCCTACTTCAGGTTTGATCCCTGAGAAGAATTCTTTAGGAGTGTTGTCCTTCAAAATAGAACGTGGACACCTAATCTAAATATAAACGGAAGTGGAGGTAGATTCTACCCATAAATAATTTGGCAGATCCTGGTCAAACATCATTGCTTTTCCTTCCTCACAAATAGTTACATTTCTCCTCTCAGGAACACCATTTTGCTAAGGGTTATATGGCATGGTCAACTGTCTCTTGATTCCTGCTGACTTGCAGAAATCCTCAAACTAAAGAGATTCAAACTCTCCTCCATTGTCTATTCTAAGGATTCTGATGTGTTCCCTTGTCTGATTTTCAATAAAGGATTTATATTCTTTGAATTTATCAAATGTGTCACTTTTAGATTTAAGAAAATATATCCAACATTTTCTTGAGTAATCATATATAAAAATGACATAATACAAGCAACCACTGAGCGAGGGAGATGACATGGGACCACATACATCAGAATGAACCAGATCTAAGATGCCCTGAGCTCTATTGTCACTACTAGGAAATGATTTCTTTATAGTTTTACCTAGCATGCATCCCTTACAAATTTCATTTTTACTAAGAGAAATAGAGGGCATGCCACATACCATGTTCTGTAGATCTGGAAGAGATTTGTAATGAATATGTCCAAATCTTCTGTGCCACAACTCATTGGAGCTAGTCGCATCATGAGCCAATGCCTGAACTGATTATCCTGACATGACATACAATCCTCCACTGCAAGTTCCAATGGGTTCTGTTGTACTTAAGTGGCTACCTTTAGCCCATAATAGTGTCTTCCTATCCTTGAAGATCACCCAATATCTCTTGTCCTCAAAGGTTGCAACTGATAGTAGATTCTTCTTGAGCCCTGGAACATATAATACTTCATCAACATGAAGTATAGCCCTAGATTCAAATCTGAAGCAGATAGAGCCTACTCCCTCTATCTTGTAACATTTTTCATCCCCAAGCTCAACTTGCTCCGCAAAATATTTTGTCTCGAAATATGAGAGGATATCCTTGTAACCTGTCATGTTCTTTGATACACCACTATCTACTAACCAAGTTTTCGTCCCCGTTGAAGTTAAATTGGATAAGGTAGACACCAAATAATATTCCTTCCTAGTTTCTTTCTCATTAGAAGGACTTTTATGATTTCTTTTGGATTCATCATCCTCAACAGTTGAGTCACAATGTTTCCCTTTCCTAGGATATTTCTTTCTAAACAAAAAATCTTTGGCAAAATGACCCAACTTATTACAACTAAAGAATTTAATCTTAGATGTATCAATATTATTGCCTTTGAATGTACCTTTGGTGTTTGTATTCCACTGAGAGCCTCTCTAGAAAGTGCCTTTCTTTTTTCCCTTGAGTCTTGATGCTAAAGCTAAGTGCTCTTCTTTCATTGGCTCACTCCTGGTAGTTGTGCGACTCTCCTCCTGGAGGAAATCATGCCATAACCTCTCAAACGTGGGTTGAATCTCTCTCCCGCTTACACTAGATAAGAATTTTTCCCATGAAGAAGGAAGACCATAAAAAATGGCCTGCACTAAATGATCATCGTCCACTGTCACCCCTGTGACCAAAAGATGATCTCTGATCTAGGCTATCCTGGAACAGAAAGATGCCACTAATTCAACTTTCTCCATCTTCAAATACTTAATCTTGTGCTTAAGTGTCCTCTTCTGACTTGGAGCCTGTTTGTTATAAAGATTCACCAAGGTATCCATACAGTCCTTGGTAGTCATCAACGAAGTCATTGGAAGCATTATACTGTCTTTGATTGAGTCAAAGATGATTCTCTTGGCCTTTGCTTGAATCTTCATGAAAGTTGTTCTTCCTACATTATTCGTTGGTTCCTCCACCACTGTGGTCACATACTCCTCAAGATCATGCTCTAGCAAGATATTTGTTATACTGAGATTCCAGACATTAAAGTTGGTAGCTCCTTCGAGCCTATCTTCAATCCTCACTGAAATGGAGGATGTCATGGCCCTCACACTGGAAACTTAATCAAGATTTCTTGGTTATGTGTGTACCTTATGCTGCACTTCAACACGTTTAACACACCCTAAGCTCTGATACCATGTTAAATTATGAGATTAATTTCTTATGCAAATTAATTCTTTTATTTTCTTCAATACTTTGATTCCAGCTTAATATATTTCAACAATTCCAAATCATAATCGAATAGCAATAATTATGTAGGTAAGTAAACATGCATGTCAACAACACATATACCCTGGGAAACCCTGTATAGGGAGAAAAACCCCAAAAAACAATATTCCTTTATTGCATTAATAATGTAAGATCTCTTACAAATATCCACCATGAATTTTCTTCTTTCAAAGAGCTTGCCAAGATGACTCTGACCTGACAAAGAATTACAAGACCTTTCTGAAATACACCTTTGATATGTTGCATCTTTATCACTAATGTGCTCCTCTATTTCTTCACCCTCAACTTGCATATGAAACCTGTATTCAAAAATGTGTTGCAAAACTATGTTGAAGAGAGGGTTTGAACTCTTCTT
Source organism: Picea engelmannii (assembly GCA_009831015.1). Lineage (NCBI taxonomy): Eukaryota > Viridiplantae > Streptophyta > Pinopsida > Pinales > Pinaceae > Picea > Picea engelmannii. The sequence goes on from ML791619.1 coordinate 358,313, forward strand.
ATATAGGGTGAAGAGGGTAAGAGGGAAAGCTTGAAATAGTAGCATGATTGCATGCATTAAACATAACTCCACTTCATGGTTTAGTTCGAACTTAGAACTAGACTTGAGATTGGTTACAACTTAGCTTTACACTTTAGTTTGAACTTAGAACTAGACTTGAAATTGATTACAACTCAGCATTACACTTTAGTTCAAACTTAGAACTAGACTTGAGACTGGCATGCTTTAGTTCAAACTTAGAACTAGACTTAAGACTTCAGTTGCAACTCAACCTTACACTTTAGTTCTAAAGTAGAACTAGACTCAAGACTTTAGTTGCAAATCAACATTACACTTTAGTTCTAAAATAGAACTAGACTCAAGACTTTAGTTGCAACTCAACATTACACTTTAGTTCTAACATAGAACTAGACTCAATACTTTAGTTACAACTCTTGATAAGGAAATTTGAAATTCTCTTCATGGTGGATAATTTTTACACGTGCCAACACACTAGATCAATACAAGTACATCATTTTCAATATTAGGAATATCGCTTGTTTCTAGCTCATAGGAATTTTATATTCAACCTAAATTTTGCTAGATGCCTTGAATTTTTCTCATGGCTCACAAGGTTTGACTAGGCTCACAGAGGTTGTATGTTCCCCCTGACTTTTACACTAGTCTGTCTATGCTCATAGAGGTTGTACATTCCCCCTTACTTTTGCACTAGACTGTCTATGCTCACAAAGGTTGTACGTTCCCCCTGACTTTTGCATTAGACTCACATAGCATCTCATTCGTCCTAACTTTTTTTTTGACTCACATAGGTTGTACGTTCCCCCTGGATTTTTTCAATACCTCACAAGACTGGTTGATTCTCCAAATCTCCCTGGCTAGCCTCAAGGTGTCCCATATGGCCTCTCATTGGAGAATGACTATTGATGCTTCCAAATTTAACACTTCCTTTTCTATTATCCATTAAATGAAGGGATACAAACTACAACAAACCCATTGTAACTTCCTCTTCTTTATCTCACAGTCTCCTCTCTCAGAATACAATATTCACCATAATGCATAGCCATAATATATTTCTCTCATAAGAAAGGGTTTCCTTCTAGGAAAAAAAACCCTAACATAATTTCTACTATTAGATATGTGACTTTATAATGAATGTTCCATATTTACAATGAAATTACAATATACATTTACAAGGCAATTTTTCCTTCGGGGGCCCGCTTGCCCCCGAACCCCGCAGAGGGGGTAACCTCCCTCTTCACTCCCCCACGTGGAAGAGTGTACATACTTATGGGGTGTAAATACTTCATGGGGTATAAACACGGATAAAAAAAAAGACCTTTGAATTAGGAAGATAATTAGTCTCCACAACCAACAAGATGAGAATCATAACAATCAGGAATGTATAAGATGCTTATCATATTGCTTCAAAGGCAGAAGTGAAATTGGCCCAAAAGAAAGGTCAAAGGGGAAGAGTTGGAAGTTAGAGCAAAGGAAAAGAAATTCCCTAGGATAGAGTATAGAAGCCCAAGGATGAAGAAAAGAAACCTCATAACCACCCAGAAAGGGGAGGAAGCTCACCAGGAGGACAATATGCCGATAGGAACACTTTTCCTTGAGCAAGAGGAAGAGGAAGAGGTGGAGGAGGTGAAATAAAGTGTTTTTTCTGTGGGAAGGTCAAACATAAATCTTTTGAATTTCCCGATAGAAAAAGAGATGGAGGAGGAGAAGCTCGCATTTCATAAGCACAAAGGAGAAATGTTGAGGCAAAAGATGGAGAAGGTGGAATATCCTTAATGATGGAGAAAATTATCTTGAAGCCAGAGAAAGAGATGGAGAATCCAGTCCAGAGGAACAACTTATTTAGGACTACTTGAAAGAACAAGGATAGGGTATGCAAGATGATAGTTGACAGTGGAAGCACGGATAATATAGTATCCACAAAGATGGTGGAAAAGCTAGAATTGGAGACAGTTGCACTTCCAAGTTCGTATAAGGTTTCGTGGTTGCAGAAAGGACATCAGGTAACTGTAACTAAACTGTGTTTATTTGAATTTAAGATAGGGGGATATAGATATGACATCTGATGTGATGTTATTCCCATGGATGTCTATCATATTTTTTTGGGAAGACCATGGAAATATGATAGAAATTTTATTCATGATAGAAGAAAGAACACATACACCTTGCAGAAGAATGGTAGGATGCATATGTTACCTCCAAATGAATAAAAGAAGGTGAAAGAAGAAACAACCAATACTATACTTCTCATGAGTGGGAAGGAACTTCTGGATGAAGTCAAGAAAGATGAAGAAATGTAGTTTGTTGTGGTGAGAATACCTAGAGTCATCTTGACCAGTACCTCGATAGATGATCTACCTAAGGAGATTCAAGAACTGTTGGAGAATTTCGCTGATATAGTGGTGGGCGATTTACCTTGTTCATTGCCTCCCATGAGAAGTATAAGACATCACATTGACCTTATACGAGGAGCAAGTTTACCAAACAAAGCAACGTATAGACTGACACCGCAGGAGAATGAAGAAGTCAAGAAGCAAGTCCAAGATTTGATGGACAAAGGGTTGATTAGAGAAAGATTGAGTCCATGCATTATGCCAACAATGTTAAGTCCGAAGAAAAATGGTGGATCAAGGATGTTTATAGACTCAAGGGATATAAACAAAATAACCATCAAGTATAGATTTCCTTTACCCATTATTAATGACTTGATGGATTGCTTGAGTGGAGAATTTTTTTTTTTTTTAAATTGATTTGAAAATTGGATATCATCATATTAGAATGAGGGAAGGCAATGAATGGAAGACAACATTCAAGAAAAATTAAAGATTGTATGAATGTCTTTTCATGCCATTTGGTTTGATGAATGTGCCAAGTACTTTCATGAGATTAATGAACAAAGTCTTGAAACATTCCATTGGGAAGTTTGCAATTGTGTATCTTGATGATATATTGATCTTCAGTAAGACTAAGGAAGAACATTTGAGACATTTAGCTTCAGTAATGAGGAGGTTGCAACAAGAGAAGTTGTTGACAAATTATTCTCAATTGTAAGATTAGAGTTGTAGAGCAAGAGAGCATAGGAGAGAAGAGAAGAACAAAGATTGTAGAAGTTGTTTGAGTAGATATTTGTTGCTATAGAAACCATGTGCATAAGCACTTGAATGAATATAAGAAGGATTTAATCCAATTTCATGGTGTTGTTATGGTTACTATTTACCTCTATTGAATGGTATGTTTACAATTTGCTTATATTCTATGTTATGCATTTGATTCGATGATTTATGTGTATGATTTCATGTTGAATGTATGAAGTATGTGAGAGGGAGAGTATAAGTTTCAATTTCTTCTCATCATGAGAATTCCTACAAGGAGTGCAATGAAATTTCGCAAAGAGTGCGTTGACAAGATTTTGAGTTTTATCTCAGAAAAAATCAGGAGAGATAGAGTTGTTCTTATACCAAGAGAAGTGAAACTATAGCACAAAGTCGTGCTAGGTGTGTGTGGGACAGGTTGAAGTCTTATACTTTTCCAACCAAGTGAGAGGTTGAGGAACTTACGTCATAAGGAGTGCACAGAGTTGGAGTGTTTGGATAATAGGAGATTATCATGAAGGCCGCAAGGAGTGTGTGCAAGAATCCCTTAGAACCCTTGAGTTTGAATCAAGAATCAATATCAAGAGGGATAGAGACTTGTAAATTTCAAAGGAAGGGTGAGGGTTGAATTCACCTCGCAGAAACCAAGCTCAAGAGGAAAGACACCAAGTTATTTGGTGAGGAGTCTTTGAGTTCCTGAACAAATGGTTGAAATTTTCGGAGGGAGAAACATCGATTTTCCATGGACTATTGGATCCAGTAGATCAGCGGAGAGGTTAAGACCGAGTTTATTTTAACACTTACAATATCGGGAGAGATAATAGCCATTAGATCCCGAGGAGTGTGAGTTGTCGATTGGGAGCTCTGAAATATTGACATCCGGGTGTCGAGAGTGTGGAGGAAGCTCTTTTCGGGGATCGTGAGTCATGAAATCCCGATAAGAGAAGGAAGTATCTGGAGCGTTGGATCATGGGAAATTAGGACCCTCGATATGGCATAAGTTATCATCGCGGTTTCTCATTTGAGGAGAAGGGGAGAGGGACACTTCACAAATCCCCAATACGCGAAATCTTGACGCTATCTAGACCGTCAGATCATGGGAGAACTAGGACCATTGATATGTGGCAGGGAAATTTTAGCATTTTAGGATTTCAAGAATCAGAGGAGTCGGGGTTCATTGCAATGGAAGTCCCGACATCACGAAACTCGAAGCATCTTTTGGAGTTAAGGGTGTGTTCATGTCAGTGGTCACATGGAGTGGAGGCTCACGTCTAGTGCATGTTCATGTGGGTGGAGCTTAGAAAAGGACCTGTGGGCTTTAAGTGTTGAAGGTTCCAACAGGGACTGAGGAGCCATTTCAGCTCAGGAATTAGAAGATCCAAAGACCGAGAGGTTAGCAGACCCTACTAAGGTGGGGGTCTTCTTCACTTAAGGAATTCCTTTGAGAAGGAAGAATTTAATGCGATATCTTTGAACCATTTCTCTCGATTGTTGGGTATATTTGTTACAACAGAGATGGAATGCTCTAAAACCTCAAACTCTAGCATCCCCACCTTGGTTTTAGTCCCATTAAAATTGAGTGCAAACTCTTTGTCCACCTCTGGATGTTCCCTCTACATATTTTGATAGAAATTGATACAACCTAGCCTCTGAAATGTTTTTCTGAACAAATCTTCAGAGTTAAGGAGTTTCATATCATAATTATATTTCCTCACAATATCCCCTCCCTTGGGAGTCTTCCTGTGTTGTTGACTATCCATAACTACTACTGGAAGAATGTTTTTTGTAACTCGTTATGACAACTTGGTGTTTGAAAATAGAGTACATAGGAAATTAGGGCTTAAATGACAGTATTGTTTTTCCTAAAACTCACCTTGTGAAAAAATTTATACACATCAAGGTATGAAATGAAGCACACTTTAAATAAGAGGGATAATGGATCAACCACTGATATTTATAATAAAAGGAAGATAAGTGGGAATTCTCTCCTAAAACAGGGTTTTCATGAGCATAAATATTAGTTGGCGTCATTAATGATGTATGCAATTTAAGCTTGGTTCTATAGATGATCAACCATACATCTCAGGTTTGATAGGATTAAAATTCAATCATTTAAGACTAAATTTCAAATGGATGAAAAAGATGAGGGTTTCAGTAGTTTTGGAACAGAGGGTTCGTAGCACCTGGTTCACAACACCAATTTTGCAGAGTGAGAACCACTAGTTCATAGCACCGAGCTCAAAATAAAAATTGTGCACTTTAAGGAGACTGTTAGAAGATCTGTGACATAATCCATGAAAAGTTGGTTAAATGAAGGCACTGAAAACAATGAAATCCTCTTTGGCACATTCCTTAACTGCAATAATGACATATGAATTCTTGGGGTACTCGTGAGTATGCTATGAACTCTCCTGGTTAGTTGACAACAAATAAAACTGACTTTGACTTGACATTTAAATGGTTGAATAGTGATAAAGGAAAACTTAGTGTATAGCTTGGAGGCATGAAATGTCTTGGTAATTATTTTAAGATCAAAAGTGTCACTCATAAGGACTATTTAACTTTCCATGATGACTAATCTCATGACATAAAGACTCTAAACCAAGGCTAAAAATAACTTTTCTTATTTAAATAAAAAATTTGATTTATGACCACAACAAGAAGGCCCAAAACCTAAGACTCATAAAAACCTATGACTCAAAAAACAAAACCAAATTGATTTTTTGACTCCTACAACTCTATGTGGTAACATAATGTATGCATGGACATAAGATGTAACATCTCCAAGGATCAATCCTATGGTTTGGGGATATCACTACCATGATTTTTATTAGAGTAGTGAAGTGGAAGCATGGTTGTATGGTAGAACTTCAGGGGTGAAGTAATGAAGAACATGTATGCTAAAAGTTTCATCAGATGCATAAATAAGTACACTATGTGAATATTTCATATAGAGGTATCTAACCAAAATTACGGGGAAGGAATTACATAAATCTCAGAGCATTCTAGAATTGAATAAAGTTCAGTTTTAACTGAAAATAATGGAAAGATACCACTAGGTGGATGACAATTTATTTTGAGTCTCTTGCAACACACAAAGAACCGTGACAAAAATGAAAAGGATTGTTGATTCTATGGAGAATGTTATGTGCAACTCAAAATAACTGAGTACATTTTCAAAGTAGAAAAAGATGGAAAATTAAAAACACTCAATCATGGAAATTATTTGTGAAGGGAATCAATAAGGGACCATGAAGAAGGAAATAGTTATATTCTTTCTTTGGAATGGGAAATAAATGGCATATGAAAAGAATCCATTCCAAGTGGAAAAGGGATAGGGGTGACATTCCAAGAGGTTGGAAGTATCACTAGAATCTATGATGGAAAGTAAAAGCAGTGTCAATTAATTCCAATTAATTATATGCAACTAGAGAAGAAGACATATGTGCGTCATTATGGTATGTTGGAGATTGACTATGCAAGTCTAGTTTGAAGATAGGTTTCTAAGAAAAGAGAAGGTAATGTGGAAGAAACTACATGTATTAAATTTTTTATTCAAGGAAAAGGACAAATAAGTACATTCATGAAAGGTAAATGGACATTGAAGATCCAAATGCTATAAAAAACATCATTGGAAATATACTTTAGTCATGTATTTGTTGGGTCTGATGGATCCAGGAAATAGAGTAAGGATGCAGATTAATATTAACATAGTATATGGATGGAAATGTAAAACTGGCCAAGAGTGGTTGGGCTGGAAAATTTCTTAGGAAAGAGATATTCATGTGTAGTGATTACAGTGAGAGAACAAAAGAGATGCAAGAATTAAGGGAAATTGAGGATAGCGAGGAACAATGAAGAGAATTTAAATGATGGAAGAAGTTGTTGCAATTGTTGTAGAAACAAATCTTATATGGCCGGCTGGAAAACCATACTTAGCATAAGAAATGGAGTGCATATGCATTTATAAGCATCTTAAGGATGGATTCTTAGTGCATATAGATATGGATTAGTGATTGTATATTGTTTTTGTAACAACCCCTCTGTTACAACATAAAGTAAGTGAGTACGGTAGTGGATACAAATATTTTTTTTAAACATCAAAGAACAAATGTTACTCGACATTAACATATTTCAATATTACAAAATCGTTTCTCACTTACATGCTACACTGAAAGTTTCATTATACAACATCATTGCAACTAACAAAATAAATCATAACACAAGGAAATCCATGATATCTACCCATCCAACCTACCTACAATGTTAGGACCTCCAAGACACATAATCAATGCTCAAGTCTAGGATTCATATGATAGATTTTGACCATTTAAGGTATCAAGAATGGAGACAATTATGAGGAACCAAGAAAGCATCTAATTCCCATACCCAAACTAAAATATAGACTCAGTATTAAATAGCAATAAAATAATTAATCGTAACACAAATTTAATCATTCAATTCCTCAAATACTAGACAATTTTTTCTTCCCTTAAAGGTTACAATAATTATGTGGGGGCATCATCAACCAAAGCCACATGGGATGGAATCACAACGCTTAGCACACCTTTTGAGGGAAATTTTTAATTTTGAAAGATGGTGTATCTTAGAGAACTTCTGATTAAAAGATGAATCACAGAAGTTAATGGTAGGAGGTTGAAAGATCGCGTCAAAACTAGAAGAGATCAGTTCGTCCTTTAGTTATTTGAGTTTGGCATGGATCTGAGGACTCACCTTAAATTTTTTGTCATAGACATTTATGTAATAAGACTTAAGTAGCTGTACAATTTAATTTCGATCAGGTAGGTAGCTGGAGAAAACCCGAGAGGACCTCTTGTATAAGTAGGTGCATTATATACCTGAATAAGGTTAGTTGTAGATTATGAGGAGATAGTTGTTACTGAATGTATGTTATTTTCATAACTATAGACATTTAACATCTGGATGAATATAAAAGAGAGATATTGACTCAATGCATCATGTTCCTACTGTATATAGTTTCCATGTTATTTTATGTCTTTATGAATGAGTGAGTTATGTTGTTGAGCATACGATACTGTGAAGTATTTGGATAAGTTTCAAATGTTTCTCTTCATTGAGTTCATGCAAGGTGTGCATACAGCCTACAAGGAGTGCATTGACAGAGTCTATTTTGACTCAGAAGCTCAAAAGAGATAGCATGAAACTTCCATTGAAAAGAGTGCAAAGGGAGTGCTGCAAGGTGTGCACAGTCACCTGCAATAAGTTGAGTATTGTGTAGGAATATGTTGCAAGGAGTGCATAGATTGGAAGTTCAACAAAGTGTCGGGGTACGCTCTCTGAGGAGTAAAAGGGTCCGAGAGATAAATATCAAGAGAGATAGCAAGGAAGAAATATTCAAAGGGAGTGAATCTTTGAAGGTTTTAAAAGTCACCAGATAAGATCCATCTAGGAGGGAGTGGGATCGTTCTAGATCATTGGATCTAGGAAATGCACATGAATTTTAAGTCTTCGCATGCACATAGGAGCGAGGATTTGATGAAGTCCCAAAGAGGCTAGGAACCATCCATCGTCCAAAGGGGACAGTGTCGTAATATCCACAACTTTGGAGTGAAAGTACTTCGAAGGTTTTGTGGACAAGGATAATGAAAAGTCATCGAAGAGACAAAGGCCAAAGTAGATCACAATCGTCTGTTGAGAAGGATGCATGGAGGAAATCTGTCTTCTTCAGGTGAAACTACTCCAGGAGGAGAGTGAGTGTGCAGAAATTAAAAATATCGAATACCGAAGAGCCAAAGTGGATCATCGTCGTCGGATCCAAAAGGACACATGTTAATAGATCGTGTACTTCAGGTGGAAGTACTTCGGGAAGAAACGGGCATAGGATATTAGAAATCCTAAATCCCAAAGAGATAAAGTTCATTGTAACCCTCGATATATGGGAGACATGCATCGATAGATTTGAACTTCAGGTGAAACTACTTCGGGAGGAATGAGTGCAGAGAGTTTGGAAACTCTCGAAGCCTGAAGAGCCGAAGTCAATCATAGTTGTCGATTTGCAGGAGGACATGCATCGACATATCGTGAACTTCAAATGAAATCGTTCCAGGAGCAAGAAATAATGGAAAGTTGATACTTCCTAAGGCCGAAGTCCCGAAGTGGACTACAATCATTAATTCGAGGTGGACACGTTGCACCTAATATGGAACTTCGGGTGTGGAATCCTCCAGGGAAAGATGGACGTCTAAAGTACCGAACTTCTGAAGCGCGGAGTCCCTAAGTAGACCTCGACCATTAATCATGAAGGAGGACGAGGACTATTGATTTGGTCCCAGTGGAAGTTTCTAAAGTTGCAAAGCACCAGGAGGTCAAGCCCAAGGTCATAGGTGAGGAAGGAGCTAGCACCTGTCAGTGTGATATTTGGGACAGGGTGCTAAGGGAGTAGGACCCACGAATGACCGTCGATCTGAAAATAATAAAATCAATGACGAGGAATCATTACGGGGAGAGGAGGAAAAATTAGCAAACACACTAGTTCGCAACCCACTATTTACCAACATTGTTGATCTCATCGGGAAAGAGGATCAACAACCACGATTTAAAGGAGTTTGGGTGAGAAATTTTCATATTACGAGGATAGATTTCTTTGATCAAGAGAGAGAACATTGGCATCCCACAAGATTTTTGAATCGTTGATCGACAGAAAAATCGTTAATGACCATATCGTGACCACAAAAACCCTAAGGGTGATAGCAGGGCCTATGTTCATTTGAGTTTGAGACTAGGAAGACCCCAGGGAGTTGATCTAGCTAGAGACTATTCATTGATCCTTGATCGGGAGCTTGAGCAACCCCAAGGAAGAATAGGGGGGTTTGCGTTGACTGGTATCAAAGCCTAAAAGAAATCAAATTTGTACTCTATGTGTGAGAACCAGTTAGAAAAATTCCACTAAGGAGACGTGTGGCTCCACCTGTAGCCAATCGAGCTTTTGATAGGGAAATGAGGGAACTGCGTGTGAGGTTGGAAGTGATGGAAGCAGGGCAGAGGAGAGCACTTGACACTGGAGACGTCAGTGAGGAAGAAAGTGAAGAGACATAGGTTGAAGAAGATACAGGGGGAGATGTTGTCTAAGAATGCTTACTGAAAGTTGTTTTGAAGTTGGGAGCTAGTGTAGCATCCCGCTCTGGCGCACTTACAAAACTTATTCTTTGAGGACACTTGCTCGCAAGTGATCTGGATTATATGATGATAAAACTTTTTCATTGTGATGCGTTAGGTTATATGACAGGATGTTTTACTACCTTGATGTAGATAGGTGTTGCTGACTCAGTTTCTTTGAGTGTTCAGGGTTTTGGACCTTGAGGATGCAGAGGCATCAGTGGAACTTCCTTGGACTCCGGATTGAGTCAGGGAGTGGGCTATTTGAGTTGTTTCATTTACGATGATATTGTTTTGTTGATGATATGCTATTGATTTTATGATGTGTTGTTGACATG
>ML791620.1:0-15804 GCA_009831015.1 Picea engelmannii
ACCTATTTCATGGACCTACTAATTCCATTGTAATTCATAATTATTTTATTCCAAAAACCATTATGATATCTTGTGGATTTTTTCACACAATTAATGATTTTCTTATGTCACAAGAAAATCATATTCAATCAAGGTTTAGAGGATGACGACCTTCATTTCATTATCTATTATGATCTCCAATACCATTATTTCATTGAAAACCTTTGATTTTTCTAACCTCGTGACCAACTTCAAGTATCCTCGTTGCAGAGTATATAGCACAAAATCACATGTTTTGAGAATTTCTTCTAGATTGAGTGGGTATTGCATGATGGCGAAACATGTTGTTTTCCATTATGAGCCTAAAGATGTGGAATTAACAGAAGCATATCCATATTGTCAGTGTATTTTCAACAGATCAGGTTGGATTCAGTTATTTGCAAAATTTCAAGGATATAATGCTAAGGTCACTAAGGAATTTATAGAAACTTTCAATGGAATCATAGCTCAAAATACGAGAAATAAGGGCCCAGGTTTCAAAAGCTTCATTGGCGGCAATCACAGGCCTACCTAGAGAAGGAAAAAAATGGTTCAGGCATGGACATCAATCTTAAATAGAGAAATGTGTAATATAGATTGGAGCAAGGGAGTAACTCATGCATGGTTCTTAAATCCTTGGAAGGATGTTGTTTCTTCATATAAAAATTTGTGACATGCGAAGGTAGGTACAACCTCATATTTTTATACCATATTCAACTTTGTATTCATCTGAAGGAGAATAAAACGATTAATATGCCCGTTTACCTATTAAAAAGTCTTACTAAGATGATGAATAGTATATAAAAATAACCAAAGAATGTAGATCACAATCTTTATCACCATCGGTTGGTTAATATGATCATCATGGAGGAATTGCAGAGAAGAAATATTGGTCACAATTACTGAAAAACTAAGAGGGTGATAATAATAAATTGGGGTTTCAAAAGAATAAGGGTTTCAATTACACAATTACCCTAACTAGGTGGGAGACCTCGATTGATTGCAAGATTAGCAACGATCTCATAAACCTTTTGTGTTGGATGAATAGCATCCAGAATGCATATTCAGAGAAATCTGAACAAATGAAGGGAGCATTGTTATTACATGGAGAAACCCCTCACAATCTCGTTCCACAACATGCTCTTATGGATATCTCAAAACCTGTCACCACACACACAAAGAATCTTAAAGAATCTATTCACCCATCCACTATCTCTAATGCTATTTATAGATCCACATCAATAGTATAATCACATTCACAGATGTTAATGGTGAAATATTATAGATTTATAACATGTAACAACAACTCTAAAAATATACTAAATACATTATGGTTTTTCATGTGAAAAAAATTAAGGTTTTTTTTAAATGATGTCTAACCACTTATATCAACCACTTTAATAATAATATAGTTGTGCTAGTAAATACAATTTTATAGCTACTGAAAGATACTATGTAATATGTTATGTTGATATATTTTTAAAATTTTAAAATTAAAAATCATCGATGCGTCACATTGCTCGAGTGATAGTTCTTCAAGACATTCCTGCAACACGTTCCAAGTTAGGAGGCCCCCTATTTTTGGTACATGTTGTATAATTTTAATTGGATTTATTTTATTTCTCTATGTACTTGAATTATTTCATATATTAAAATACTCTATTCGTGAGTGGTGTGTGAAAATCACAATCTGAAAAGCATGAAGATTGTGTGGAATGGGAAACGTTGACCTGGTATATGCATGACTATTGACAATGTTTTGTCTACACCTACAAAAGAGGATAGGTGAAGATAATGGGCATTGGTGGCATAGGATGTGGTAAGTGTAGGATGTTTCATTTTTCTTTATCAAGAAGGATTGTTGGTGTTGTATTGGAAAGGGAAAGAGAGGCATTATGTTTGTTCCATTCTTGAATGCAATATAAAAAGAAAAATCCATATATAGTCAAAGAAAAATTTATACATAGTGGATGGATGAGAATCTTTATTTATTTTTATATGTGTTAACCCAAGCACATTAATAAATTATATAAATGTATTATTATTTATACATTGGAGATGTTCTTGCTCGATGATGATTGAATGTAACAATGCAAGATGGAAGGGTTTTTGTTGGACCTAAATGATGGATCATGGGAGTCGACATGGAAACACAACTTATTAAATATTTTTTTTTATGTGTGTTAACCCAAGCACATTAATAAATTGTATAAATGTATTATTATTTATACATTGGAGATGTTCTTTCTCGATGATGATTGAATGTAACAATGCAAGATGGAAGGGTTTTTGTTGGACCTAAATGATGGATCATGGGAATCGACATGGAAACGCAACTTATTAAATAAAATTCTTGTGCTTGGGGTAGGAGAATGAGAGCACTTTGATGCAAAGACAATGTGCTTGTGTTAACATTGTTGCACTAATGTTGCATGGAAGACAACATGGAATATGTTCTCATATGTAGTGAAGTGGATCTTTATGTTGAGAACATATGTTATGATCATGATTCACAAGTAAATATTGGGAGCATTTAAAATTATTGAGAGGCTATGAAAGTTGTTCTAGAAATATCTTGGAGATGTGTGTCTTGTCATTTTTCATCTCAGTGCATAAACAAGATGTTTATGGTAAGATTATATGGCACATGATTGTTAACCATTGAATGAATTATATTAATCTTAAGAGTTCATTGGTTTGTGCATGAATTTTATATCATGGCCAAGAGTGTGTGTTTGTCATGCATAGTGATTCAAAGAAATGCATGATGGTGGTGTTTTCTAGAGAAAGTTCCTATCTACCTATTAAAGACACTCAAAGTGTAGTTAACAAAGTGGTGACAAGGGAATGATCATGAAAGGAAAACACTAATTTACTAGTACTTGACGGTCTTTAACTTAAAATTTGAGAATAACACAACGAGCAAAGAGGCCACAAGGGCGCACACAAGTGAGACTAAGCTCACACGTTCTATATTAGATTGATTAGAAATCCATTGCATATATAGTTGTATAACAACAAACTAACTTTAGAACAAACTCCTATAGAATAGAATCTCAAACCACTCTCATACCAAACTTATGCAAACACGTAACAACTCAATAACCTCTTCTAATTTCTCCAACACTCCCCCTTAATGGAGAAATGGATTGTCTACAATAATAATTCCTAACATAAGTAACATGTCTGTTGTTCTTAATCTCAGCTAGGCTTACAACTTGACTCTAACAATGTCATCTTGACTTTTCTTCTTGTTAGATAGTGATGTAGATGGAGCTTCTTCCTTGTCTTGTTTCTCCAAATATGTTTCATCTTGACCCCATGCTTATTCATTTTGGAACTTGGCAGCTGACTATTGTTCTTTGTCCTCAACACTATTGTTCTTTGTCCTCAACACTTCTACAGGTTCTTGGAAGCATGTGTCTTTAATGATTGCAAATTCTTCCAACTTCTCATAAGTGGGTTGGTACCCTTTTTGGATACAATAATCAATGCCATGCTCAATGGACTGTTGCAACATAATTCAGAATAATACTTGATTTTTGGGCTCCACACCATAAAAATTGACTCAATATTTTCTTCCTCAATTTCTTAATTTTCTTCCATGTTTTCTTCATAATTAGTCACTATTGAAAATGATTTGTTGTCTTGTAAACCTACACAGTCAAAAACATCCTTACAATCATATGAAAAATCATAGAAAGAACCATACAGTTTTTTTTCATTTTTCTCTTCTAAGGGAGATTTCCTTTCTTCTTCTTTCTTCCTTTCCTATGATGTTGCATAATAATCTTCATTTTCAACTTCAGGTGCTATCACAATTGGTTGTTTAATGTATTCAACCTCTTTATCAGGCTCTATCACTACAAACATGTTGTTTTTCACTTTGTTTGTGTATGAGAATGAGATTCTCTTCTTACCAAACAATAACTAATCAATAAGATGTTTCTCATTCAACATATTTGACCACTCTTCATGAGATCAATAGTTTACATCAAATTTGACTTCATATGTCTTTGTTTCAAAGAGACTTTCTTCCATAAGGCTTTCATTCTCCTGGGTTGTTTTACACTTGTCTTCATCAACTTTAGCTTCATCAATAATTTCATTTGTAGAATTCATCAAATCACTACATACTACATCATTGGCAGTTTCCTCATTATCACAAGTTGCTTTATTATCAACTATAGACACACTTTCATCATCAATCATTGCAATTTCAATGCTACCATTTCCAGTCTCTATTTCAGTTACAAAGATTTCAACACAAGGTTCATAATTTTTCCATTTCAGTTGTCCAAGGTTCATAATTTATACCTCATCAGAATGAAAAATTTAGCATCACTATTTCATATATTACATCAAATTCCTCATTGAACTTGTCAAGTTCGACATTCTGCATTCTGAAAAAAAAAAATAGCCAGCAACACCTTTCTTTGGCGACTTCTCTGTGCAATGGAAGTTTTGGTAGTGACTCATTTTCAGATAAATTTGTTTCATAGGTGGCGGCTCCGTTTTCAACCTGTGCAAACAATCAATGAATTCAAAAACAAAATGATTTCCCTTTTCCACACAGAGTGCTCTCTTTTATATGGCACATCCTTCACAAAGTCATGACTTCACATTTGATGGAAACGTCCTCTAACCAGAATGTGTCTCTGATCTCCAATAGAGCATCCTAGGAAGCCTTGTCTTCAACCTCACTCAACACCCTCACTAACGCAAGACTGCTTCACAGTCTCACAAGTCTGTGGCTCTTCCAATAGAAGTGGCAGCCCTCTTCTTTCAATGGTAGCAACGTCTCTCACCAATATTCATTTCTTGGCAGTAGTAGCCGCGCTTCAATCCATGCATCTGCAGATTCTTCTTTGTAGTCCTCACGTCATCAAATTCGGACATAAATCACACTGCACACAACATCTTCCAATCACGCTTCCTTTACTGCTACTACGCTCAGAATGACTCCTCCACACTGGCTCCTTCACAGTTCTTTTATACACCTAGACAACGTAGATCTCACACTAGGCAGCGACAATCTCCTTTCAACAGGGTGACTATATGCAACGATCTCCTTTCAATAGGGTGACTATATGCAACGATCTCCTTTCAACAACGATCTTCTAAACAGAACTCTAACTGAACACTACCAATGCAGAACTGAACACTACTCATTCGATTATTATGAAATAAGGTTACATTATATAAACTCTGTGAGTTGTTAACAAACTCCTAAGAAATAGGATCTCAACGGATCTCTACTAACACGTATCCTAACAATCTAACAGAATACTAATTTAAGAATTTTGACATTATTATTCCAACTCTTCCCCTTAATGGAGAAATGGATTCTCTACCACACCTAACTGTTTCCTAGATTCTTCAAAACTCATCTTTCCAAGAGGCTTGGTAAAGATGTGAGCCACATTCTCAGTGGTATTACAGTAGGTCAAGTCAATTTCCTTCTCTTGTATCTTTTCTCTTACAAAATGATGTTGGATTTCAATATGCTTTGTTCTAGCATGATAAATTGGGTTGTGTGCCAATTTAATAGAGCTTTGATTGTCACATTTGAGAATAGTTGGCTTCATTTTCTAGTTTCCAATGTCTTCAAGAATTCTCCTTAACCAAATAGCTTCACAAGTAGCATTACATAGAGCTTTGTATTCAACTTATGTTGATGATAAAGAAACAATTGGTTGTTTCTTACTGCTCCATGACACGACCCCTATACCAATGTTGAATGCATATCCTGAAGTTGATTTCCTGTCATCAGGATTTTCGGCCCAATTTGAATTAGAGTAACCTACCAACTCAACATCACAATTATCGGTATACATAATACCAAAATTAACAGTTCCTTTCAGATATCGAAGGACTTTAGTTGCATCTACCTAGTGGATTTCAAGTGGCTTAGCCATGAACTGACTAAGGATGCTGACTGAATATGCTATGTCTGGTCTGGTAGCAGTGAGATAGTTCAAACGTCCCATCAACTAGCGATATAGAGTACCATTTGCCTCTTTAGTTTCATCAACACTAGATAACTTTGCATTTTGTTCTAAAGGTGTTGACATCGCCTTGCATTCATTCATATTGAATCTTTCCAGTATTTCCCTTTTGTATTTACTTTGAGTGACCATTGTTTTATCATCTTCTCTCCATATTTCCATACCTAAATAATAATGTATTTCACCAAGATCCTTCATTTCAAACATCCTTGATAACTGGATTTAAATATCTTCAATCAAGTGAGAAGCACTGGATGTTATAATAAAATCATCAACATATAAAGATACCAAAGCAACATTCCCATTTTCATCCTTTTTGACATACAAATTAGGATCAATTTTTCTTTTCACAAAACCTTTCTTTGCAAAGAATGAATCAATCTTAGTATACCAAGATCTAGGTGCTTTTTTCAAACCATATAGAGCTTTCTTTAGTTTACACACAAGATCCTCTTGTCCTTTATTTATAAATCCTTCAGGCTGGACCAAATAAACTTCTTCTTTTAAATCACCATTCAGAAATGAAAATTTAACATCTAACTGACGTATTTTCCAATTGTATTGTGTAGCTAATGCAATCATGACTCTAATTGTATTTAACTTAGCTACAAGTGCAAAAGTGTCCTCATAATCAATTCCTTCCTTCTGTGAATACCCTTTTGCAACTTATCTAGCCTTGTATTTGTCAACACTTCCATCTGCATTAAATTTGGTTTTATACAACCATTTGCATCCTATGGGAACTTTGTTTTCAGGCAGATTTGTTAATTCCCATGTTTCATTATTCATTATTGATTCATATTCTTCATTCATTGCATTTTTCCATTCCTTATGATCTTTAGCTTGTTCATAAGTAACAGGTTCTACAACATTCATTACTTGTGTCATCAATGCATAATCTTTATACCTGGAGGGTATCTGAATTGTTCTTGTAGACTTCCTCAGTGGTCCACCACTATCCTCACTTTCACTTCTTTTATGAGGTGTAGGAGTGTTTGGAGTATCTTCACTACTTTCACCTTGTTGTTGTACCTGTTCCTTTTCCTATTCATGTTCATCATCTATATCAATTTTCACATGAACATCATTGTCATAAGGAGTATGCCAAACATCATACTTACTTGCTTCTTCATCTATAGTCTCATGAAAAATCACATCTCTGCTTGCTATGAGCTTATGTGAATTAAGATCAAACAGTTTGTATGCCTTATGATCATCATAATAACCAAGAAAAGTACACTTTACAGATTTTGCATCCAGTTTTCTTCTCTCATCTTTGGGAATATGAGAAAATGCCTTTGAACCAAATATTTTTAAATGACCAACCTTAGGTTTATAACCATAAAGAACTTCAAAAGGTCTTTTTGAATCTAGAATCTTAGTTGGACTTCTATTCTTTAAGTAAACAACAGTGTTAATGGCTTCTACCCAAAAACCATTAGATATATCTTTACCTTTTAACATGCTGCGAGTACATTCCACTAATGTCCTATTCTTCCTTTCAGCTACACCATTTTGTTGTGGTGTAGAAGACACTGTGAATTGCTGAATGATCCCATTGTTTTTGCAGTAGATTTCAAAGGCTCCTGAGGTATATTTTCCACCTTGATCAGATATGAGTATCTTGATGTATTTACCTGTCTGTTTTTCCACCATAGTTTTGAATTCTTAAAATATTCAAATACATCACTCTTTTTCCTTATCAAATAAACCCAAGTAAATCGTGATTTTTCATCAACAAATATCAAAAAATACCTCGTACCACCAAGTGATAAGGTTTGCATGGGACCACAGACATCAATATGTATTAATTCAGTTATCTCTCTATGTTTCTTCTCTTTATGCACTAGAAATTCTTCCCTATGTTGCTTACCTAGTGCACAAGCTTCACATTCTATATGTTGATGTTTCAAAATAGGAAGCCCTTCAACCATTAATTTCTTTTGAAGTAGCACTAAGTCATTTTGGTTAAGATGTCCATACCTGCGATGCCATAGCTCTTCAGTTGTCATTGTAGTAGATGTCAATGCATGATGATTGTACTTTGTGACATCAAGCTTATACAGTGTTCCAATTATTGTCCCTGTGGCTATGATTTTATAATGATTCTGAATATCCTTCACAAGACAATGATACTGCACAAATTCTACTTTCAGATTTTTATCAATTATTGCTGAAACAGAAATCAAATTCTTTTTTATGCCTGGAACATACAACACATCATGAATCTGTCTCTTTTGTCCATTAGGTAAATTCACACATATTTTTCCATAACCCTGAATCTTGAGAGATCTGTTATCTCCTAAATATATGTGTGTTTCATCTTTACTCTCATGATATTCATCAAACCACTCTTTGACACAAGACATATGGGCTGAGGCACCTGAATCTATAAACCATGCATTTTTATCATAAGTTTCTGCAGACAATGCAGCTTCTGAAATAAACAACTTTAAAGTTTGAAAACTTTCATTGGTGGATGTTTCAATTGTGACATAATTTCCATTATGTTTTCTAAACTTCTGTTTGGATTCATCGGCTTTCCTTTTATAACAGTCTTTAGCATGATGACCAGGTTTCCCACAGTAAAAACAACCATCATTTTTCTTATCATGAGAATCAGATTTTGAGTGAATCATGCCTCTATTTCTTGGCTGAAACTTGCATGTTCTGTTTCTGTCCCATGTCTTGCCCTTGTATGGTTGTTTTCCTTTGGCCATCAATGCTAATTCTGGAGTGTGAGAGTCCATCTCAAACACCTTCATTCATTCTTCCTCTTGTAGAAGAATCTTTATTAACTCAATAAATGTAGGGGGCTTTGCTCTACCTCTTAGACTTGAAATAAAGACATGATAATCTCTGATTAATCCTTTTAATGTAATAGTTACCATGTCAGTATCACCAATTGCACTTAACTGATCACATAAATCCTTAATACGGGAAACATAGCTAGTGATATTCTCATTGGCAGCCAATTTTTATGAACAATAACTTAGTCTTTAGAAACAAATTCTATTGGAGTTTGTAGTTTCATACAAACCTTTCAAGATGTCTCATGTCTCCTTGGAAGTTTTACAATCTCTGATGTGCAGGATTATGTTGTCTTTGACAGACAGCCGCAACAACACTTTTGCCTTAGTTTTTCGTTTCTCCCAATCTGCAAGAGTAACACCTGTTAGTTTGGCTTCATCTCCTTTTACTATAGTCCAGACATTTAGTGCTTCAAGCATAGTTAATATCTTGAATTTCCAGTCAAGATAATTGTCCCCATCAAGCTTGGAAACTTCATTCAGATAATTTTTGAGAAAGGAATTGGTCATAGCTGTTGAAAGACGGATTCAATAAAAAATACTTGTGTTCGAGAAAATACTTCTTTTCTTCGACGATTTGATAGCAAACAGAAATAACAAATGCACCCAACAAAAACAAATTAGTGCACCTCGGTGAATTTAATTCCACTAGAGCTCACTAGCAGCTCCCTTAATTCAAGTCGACTAGGGATCTGGTTCTCCCTCTAGCAATGCAGGCTCCTCCAGCCTCAGGTTGCACTCAGCAACGACGTCAGATCAAGCTGGGCCTCCTTCCCACAATCTAAGGTGGTAGTCAATCAATGATTACAGACAGCGAATAGCGTGGGTTCACTCCTCAATAGCCAGCTCCTCTGCATCGATTATCACTTCCAGCACTCCTTCAATGGAGATCAATGATGACAGCTTAGTGCTCTCAGAGCTCAACACTCTTTACACGAGGCTATGATACCAAAATAGAACACTAATTGTACACTACCAATGCAGAACTGAACACTACTCATTCGATTATTATGAAATAAGGTTACATTATATAAACTCTGTTAACAATAACAAACTCCTAAGAAACAGGATCTCAAAGTATCTCTACTAACACTTAACAGAATACTAATTTAAGCATTTCGACATTATTATTCCCACTCTCCTTTCAAAAACGGGTGCCTATATCCGCTGACAGATGTCGAATACTAATTTAAGCATTTCGACATTATTATTCCCACTCTCCTTTCAAAAACGGGTGCCTATATCCGCTGACAGATGTCACGTCTGACACCAGCAACAAACAAATTTAATTAAATTTTTGTAGAACTCTTAACAACAATTTATTATTCTGGCAACTCCTCACAACTCTGTCACACACCGGAAAAGCTTCCAGCCGACGTGACCTCGGTCCTTTCTTCACAGCGACGGATCTCCTTCATGTTGGGTGACCCCCCTTCAACTGATGCCCAAAACAATACTTGCTTTCATAAACAAATCTCCACACAGTGAGCTTCACAGGAGATCACAATCTTTCTACCATCGGTAATCAATCTCTCAATTACAGTGATCTGCAAAAACGTCTCTCACGCCCTTCTTCCAACCTCACGCACATCAGTGAACAAATAACTCACAATGGAGCCCTCTACCAGGCTCAACAAAGAAAAAAAAAAAAGCAGTGACAACTCCTTGACAACGTCGTTCAACCTAGACGGCAGCCACCCACACAGGTCTGATATAGGCTCCGAAAAAATCTCACTTACAATTTCATAAACCTGGGCTTGTGGTCTGATATAGGCTCCGAAAAAATCTCACTTACAATTTCTTAAACCTGGGCTTGTGGTCAGGCACCGAAAAAATCTCACTTACAATTTCATAAACCTGGGCAAGCCTGTGAAAGAGTTAAGCCCACATTAACGAGGCTCTGATACTAACGAGAATAACACAACCGACAGTGAGGCCACTCACACAAGTGAGACTACGCTCACACCTTCTATATAAATTTCTATATCACATTGATTAGAAAAAAAACACTCAATTCAGATAAAGAGATGATTAGGTTATGTGCAGTGGCTACTTAGCTTTATGTGCTGATTACATAGGTATGCTAAATGATTAAACGCATTTGGTTATATTAAATGTATTTTTGACGAGTTATTACTTTTATAAAACGACATTAATACCTTGCACTTATGTGATGCTTTCGAGGTAACAGCGTTTGTGTGGGAAGTTGGAACCTGATTTTTTGTCATTTCGGAATCTACTTTTGATTCTTAATAGCTCGTGGTGCTTGATGAGCTGCAAATAGCTACCCACCACCATCTACTTTCCACCGGACAATGGACACTGAATTGTACAGTGTTAAGTTTCTATTATTAAAGGTTGAAGCCTCACCAGTCTGACTTGAATTCCTAATAATGTGTAACAGGGTTGATCTTCTCTTCCCTAACAAGCTTCCTTTTTTTTACAAGTTAAAGTGAATGGGTAACCTTTTCTTTGCATCTATTTTTATTTGGTTGTAAATTATTTATTTATTTATTTAAAAAGTGTGTGAAATTTATTATTAAAAAACTTTTTTTTAATCAAAACATTATTATTGAAAAGTTACTTAAAACAATTTTAAACATAACTTTTTTTTTTAAGAGAAATAGAAAAACCAAAACTTAAAAAAAATAAAAATAATAATTGTCTAATTTATAAAGAAGAATCCAAATTCAAACTCCGGTGGCTATCTTTAAGCACCATGCTATCTGTAACAATTACTACTTAGAAATGCCAGGCCCAGCCATGAACCAGTTGAATGGAGCTACAAAATCGGTGACAATTTTAAGCATAATGCATAATGTTAGCCAATTCTCACTGTTTCTGCCGAAAACGAAACGGAATTCGATAAAGGTAAATCTCGAAAAGAAATTAAAGAAGAATACAATAAAGGTAATTTTGAAAAGAAATTAAAAGAGAATCCGATAAAGTTGGTGCAATCAAGTAATCTTGAATAGAAATTAAAGGAGAATCGTATAATGTCCTGCCATCGTGTATACGAAGCATAACTGAATCTCAAGTTTTAGGTTTTCATATGGCGCTACTGTATAGTATTTGCGTACTTTGGAAAATACACCTTTACATGGGTAGTTTCTCTACATTCAACGTTTTATATCTATTCTAAAAACATTTTGTATTTGACATTTTTATATTCAATATAAAATTTAATTTTTTTTAAATGTATAAATTTTTGAATTTTTTTTTTTCCAGGGTGGAAGATTCTGGAAACCCACTCCAGATACTTCCCCACATAGTGGCTGGTATGGGAGTGATAAAACTTTGCAGCCCCAAGGAATACAGGTTTCGAACTCGTGACCTCTCCCCAAACTGGAAGAGTGTGCGCACGTCTTAACCAATTGTGTTATCCCATGGGACCATAAATTTTTGTATCTTATCATTTATATTTTTAATTATAATTATAATAATTTATTTTTAAAATCACTTCTAAACTATACCAAATAAATATTTATTAACTACAACATTATAAAAATACTTAAAATCTATTATTAAATATAAATACAATAACATTATAAGAATACTTAAAATCTATTATTAAATATAAATACAATATTGATACTTGTTACTTTCTAAAACCATTCATATATATACCATAAATCCAAATTTTGAAAAGACAGATCAATATGCAAATTGTAAAATATTTATTATAGCTGAAGTCACAGAATATTTACTACAGCCAAATTGAGCATATATACTATTAAGAAATACATAATTTTGGGTTTTGAAAAGATTAATCACTGATTCTTTTACTTTCTAAAACTATTCCTATATGCACTATAAATTTGGATTTTGAAAAGACTATCAATAAGAATTAAGTTGTAAAATACTTATAACAATTGAATTGAAGTTGTAGTTGTAGAATATTTAGTACAGTTGAAGTTGTAGAATATTTACTACAACTAGATGTCACATATATATCATTTAGAAATATATAAATTTGAATTTTTAAAAAATTAATTAATAAACATTATGTTATAGAATATTTATTAGTTAGATATAATATATATATTATTAAAAAAATATAATCCTATAAAAACGTTTATTACTTTTTAAAATAATCTTTATATTAGTTTTTAAAACAATCTATGAGGCAAAGTTTAATAAACTTTTATTGATGAAAAAAAAATTATTACATTTATAGTTTAATAATAGATTAGATTACTCCTATTTAAGTGGATTTTAAACCATCTTTAATCTCAATCTGTGTACCAATAAAATAAACTTTAAACAATATTCTATTTTTAATAGATTCTAGATGTTTCTTCATTATTCTAACATTTCATCTATTCACGAAGAGGAAAGCAATAAGCATCTTGTTCTACATTCTTGCATCTATGTACGAAGAGGAAAAGCAATAAGCATCCTATTCTACATTCTTGGATGTGGGAGGTTAGATCAAAAGTTACTTCTGAACCAAAGTAACTTTGGATTCAATGACTCACAGCCAAGCATGCAGAACATTTAATGTTCTGCAGCAAGATTTTATTTCTTTTCACATTGGTTGTATAGGCCGTTTTGTTTTAACTTTTTGTTTTTTTTAATTTTTTGATCGGAATTCAGTAAAACTAAATTTGGTGAAATGTTGTTTAAATTGCATTTTGAAATGTATAAATTAATTCAACACCTTGAAATTTGAAATTTTCTGTAGCAAATAGATTATGCAGACTTAAAAACTTAAATCTACAGTACCAACAATTTTTACAAACTCAACCACTCAAATCTCCAGTACCAACTATTTTTAACAAAATTTCAAAAAAAATTTCAAAAAAAAAATCTCAAAAAAACTCAAAACTAGTACGTTTACAGTACAACTCTTGATGAGCTCGATAGAATCGACAGAACCCAAACCGGTGATCTGATCGTTTCGATTCCTTAATCCTTCCGATAACTTGCATAATACACTGAACAGTTGGAACAAAACCTCCATGACGTAATCATCCCGAGAGCCCAGATCAATACTTTTGTCTTTCGTCCGATAACCTAATAGTTTTGTGTTTCTTCCGATAACTTCCATGACACACTGGACTGTTAGAACAAACCTCTTTTTCATGATATGGATTCTTCAGTTGGAACAAAACGCTTTTTTATTTTTTTATTATTTTTTCATGATATAGATTCTTAATCACACACTATATAGTACGAACAAAACCCTTTTCCCATGATATGGATTCTTAACAAAAGACTACATAGCTTGGGCAGGAAGGAAGAGGAAAATGGAGTTCCACACAACGCAATAACAAGACATCCTTTGCATAGATTCCTAAATCCTATTTAAATCCCCGCGCTTCTGAACTTTCATCAAAACGTTCGTCTGTTGCGTCTTGTAATTTCTTGTGTTCTGTGTTCTTCGTGATGTCTGTGTCCTTCATGATGTCGAAGCTTCTGGAGAAGATCTGTTTGATTCTCAATTTGCTGAGTTTAATGATGTCGAAGCTTCTGGACAAGATCTGCTTGATCCTCAATTTGGTGAGTTTTTACATACATATTTGTATTATAGCATTTCTGAATGCACCTATCTCTTAGGTCTGGAAGTGTTTTTTAATTTCCTTTTTTGTGGTTATTTAATATAATTGTATTATAGCATTTCTGAATGCAGTGATTTCTTAGGTTTATAAGTTTTTTTAATTTACTTTGTGTGGTTATTTAAGATAATATTAAAGTGTAGCTTAAAAGTTTTAATTTTTAACATTTTCATTGATATTAGAAAGTTTTTTAATTTTTTTTTGTGTGATTATTTAAGATAATATTAAAATGCAGTATAAATTTTTTATCTTTTGACATTTTTATTGATATATTTTCTGATCAATTTTATCAGAAATTTTATAAAAAAATTGTTGAAACTCCAGATTTGAGTAATTCAGTCTTTATAATTTTAATGTCTAAAAGATTTTTTATGGTAATAAATCTACCTATACATTAAAAAAAATTCAACTTAAATAACAATCCCAAATTTAGAGCAATGCCTATTGTACCATCTCCAAATTCAACTAATTCCCCTGTCATTACTTCATCAAGACCATGAATACGAGCAATGCCATCTCCTACTTGAAGTACGGTGCCAAGATTACCAACTCTTACTTCGTTGTTATATTGAAAATAATGATTTCACCAAAATAAATAACAGAAAATAATGATTTCACCAAAATGTGTTTCAGATAATTCGATTTAAAAATTCCAAAAATTGAATATTTAGGAAACGCAGTCTTTCCTCTTGAAATTTTTTATTAAGACAACAGTGATTTTAATTTCCCATTGAATGCCACCAGTAGATGATTATATTCATTGAATAATTAAAGTTTTACACGAGATTTACCTGTTCTTGTTTAACACAATCATGTTTGGCCTTGTTTTCGATTAATGACCGCAGCGATCAACTATCCAACAGAAAATAATTGAGGAGTATACAAAGATGCCTATGGTCGATAACTTACAGTCGCCTAGCCCAGAATCACTGAGCTTGAACCAGAGTTACAATGAGCGCATAAGGCCGCTGCTCGATGCGGTTGACACGCTTCGCAACCTCGGAGTAGTGAAAGAGGGTATCCGACTCCCCACTATTGTTGTTATTGGTGATCAGTCCTCAGGGAAGTCTAGTGTACTGGAATCCCTTGCTGGTATTAGCCTCCCTACGGGGCAAGGGATTTGTACGAGACTCCCACTTATTATGAGATTGCAAAATTGCAAGCCCCAGGAATGTGAAATTGTGATCGAGTACAATGGAAAGAAAAGGGAAATTTTAGAAACAGAGATAAAAGAAACACTGGATACAGTTACAGAAGAGATTGCAGGAAGCGACAAGGGTATAAGTGATATGCCTGTGACACTTCATGTTAAGAAGACGGATGCTCCAGATTTGACCATGGTCGATTTACCCGGGATAACGAGGGTCGCCGTGCATGGGCAGCCACGAAATATCTACGAGCAGATTACAA
>ML791620.1:17697-30393 GCA_009831015.1 Picea engelmannii
TGTCCTAAGTAAACTTATACATCAACACCCCTCCATAAGTGCAACTTAGAGAAGTACAACAAACTAAAAAATATGGGTCTTGGCTACTAGGCCTACTAAGGTACCCAATACAAACTCTCATAAGTGGAGAAAAGGAGAAAACCCATAGGAAACAAATCCTCCCCTAAAGAGAGAAAACAACATAAAAAAGTGAAGGTAGGTGGACTCAAGATAACCTCCAAGAGACAACTTCCTTCACCCCAAGCATCAATCGTATCTGAAGAAACCGAGGTGATGCCAAAGGTTTAGTGAAGATGTCAACAACTTGTGCTTCAATAGGAAAATACACCAGGCTGAGAACACCATCTTGGATGAGTTGGTGAATGAAGTGCATGTGGATCTCAATGTGTTTGGTTCATTGATGTTCCACTGGGTTGCACAAAATGTGTATGGCACTCTGATTATCACACCAAAGAGCGGTGGGATGATCATGTTGAATGTCAAACTTCGTTATGAGCTGTCAAAGACAAAGAACCTCATGACTAGAAAGAACTACAACACAATACTCAGCTTTCGTAGAGGATAAAGAAATTACAGATTTCTTTTTGCAAGACCATGTAATAGGTGAGGAGCCAAGATAATAGACAAAGCCAGGTGTGGACTTTCGATCGTCAATCGAACCAGCCCAATCAAAGTTATTGAATCCCACAAGTTGAGAAGCACTAGAAGAGTATTGAATGCCAAACTTAGTAGTACCATGAATGTACCTCGGAATGTGCTTTGCTGCCTTATAGTGACTCTCATGAGGATCTTGAGAGAACCTAGAGACAAGTCCTACTACAAACGATATGTGAAGACATGTATGAGTTAGATACAAGAAAATACCAATCAATTATCAATACAATGAAGGATTAACACGTGGTGAGGAGCAACTGGAAGAAAGGTTCACTCGTGACTGAAATGGAGTAGGGGAAAGCGTGCAATCAACCATGGCAAAGCATTGAAGTAAATCAAGTGCATACTTCTGTTGAATGATGGAGATTCATTCAGAAGAATGAAGAACCTGTAGACCAAGAAAATAATGCAGAAGCCCCAGATCTGTCATATCAAATTGTCCCATCAATGCTTGTTGAATACTTTGAATCATAGATGAATAACTCAGAAAAAAGGCATCAAGGAAGACCACCAATGTCTTACAAACAACAATTATTAGACAACTTGCAACTCTCTCAAAAACAATATGAGAAGGGGTTTGCAAAGAAGCTCTAATAACATGTAGATATTGAGAAGAAAACAATATCACAGGCACAAGATGACTGTAAAAGCCAACAACCTTCCACAAAGAAGAGATTGATCTAGTTGATTTGCTTGCATGATTACATTGAAGAGCTCCTCTATTTATAATAGGCTCAGAACAGATAACATTGATGAAGGTAGATGGACAATTCAATCATTGAAGTAATAAGACAAGGAGATGGTTGGGCAATTTATCCACTCCAGTGATAAGTCAAATAAGCACACAGTGGTTGTCCACAAACAACCAAGAATTCAAAAGTTTATATTATGTTTTTTTTTAATCTAAATTTAATGTAAAAATTACTTAACTAGATTATTTTTAAAATATATAATTATTAAATTAAATATTAAATAATTAATATTTTACATAAATTTTATAATATTTTTAAATAAATTATAAAATTATTGATTTTTTAATCATTATTTACATTCTAAAATAAATACTATATATACAAACTGAGTGTGCTTAATGGTTAAGAACATATCTTTCCTCTTAAGAGATTACAAGTTTAAATTATGAATGATTCCAACATATATTCTTATATTTATCCATAAAATTATTATTATGTATTTTAAATTTCATTATTAATAATTACATTTTAAAATAAATTTTATATATGATTAAGTAACGTATTAAATTTTATAACTTCCTTGAATATTTTCAATGATTTATATCTATGTATATATTAAGAGAATATCATTATCTTAAATGTTATAACTTCATTGAAAACTTTCAATATTTTTTATGATTTATATCTATATATTAAGAGAAAATTAATATTTATTATAATGATTTTTATATTAAGAGAAAATTATTATCTTAAATTTTATAACTTTATTGAAAAACTTTCAATGATTTTTATGATTTATATCTATGTATATATTAAGAGAAAATTAATATTTATTATAATGATTTTTATATTAAGAAAAAAATATTATCTTAAATTTTATAACTTTATTGAAAACTTTCAATGATATTTATGATTTATATCTATGTATATATTAAGAGAAAATTATTATCTATTATATAAAAGTTAATACAAAGAAAAAAATGAAATATCTCATATAGAAGTTAATACAAAGACCCAACATTTAAAAATGATATCTTACTTCGACCTACACATACCAATTAATATTTATATTAAGAGAAAGTTGTTTGGATAGCATAGGAGTTAATACTAAGAAAAAATGAAATGTGACTTAAAAAAAACTCAAATTTTCAAAAAGGAAATGAGAAAGAAAACGAAAAGAGGGATATTTCAAACTTTTCAAGGATTTTTCAGGTTTCAAATACTATTCAAATTTTAAAGAGAAGAAGAAGGGAAATCAATACACTTATTGCAATAAACCAAATCATGAAGAATCCACATGCATGAAAAAATAAATCGATCTTATGGCCTAGGTGCTTCAACATTACAACCTTGGAAACTTCATTACGGAAGAAGCCAAGAAGAAGAAGAAGGAAGAAGATCATGCTCCTAAGAAAGGTAATCATCATGTCGTGGTTGCAATTAATTCTTCATTTGATTCATGGATTATAGATTATGGCACATCACATCATATGCCAGCGAAAGAGGAAGCTTTCACTTCTTTGAGTTCATTTTCAAGATCCAATATTCTCATGGGAGATGATACTCCAATCGCGGTAGCACGAGAGGGACGAGTGGAAAGACTTCTATAAATCTTCTCTCAATTTATCAAATCACTCAGACATGTAAAAATGTTGAATTTATAGATCATATTTAGTTTGTGTACATGATATGCATGACAATTCCATTATTGCAATTGGTGAGATAGATCACAAATCAAGGTTGTATAAATTCACTAAGTTTATTGACCATAACTCCTCTTTACTAATTACGCATACCAATGGTAGTAGTAGAGTATGGCATGAGAGATTTGGTCATTTATACTTTAGGTACGTGTGGTGAATTGCTAAGCAAGGAATGGTCAAAGGATTGTCGGATATTTACTTTTTAGAAAGGGTTTGTGAATGTTGCATTCTTGGTAAGCATCCTGAAGAGAAGTTTGAAAAGGGGAAGAAAAGAAGATCCTCCTCTTACTTGGATCTTGTTCACAATGATATCATATGTCCATTTCCACATCTGTCCATCAACAAAACAAGGTATCTCCTCACATTTATTGATGATTAGTCACGCTATACTTGGGTTTAGTTTCTCCAAAAAAAGTCTAAAGTTTTTTAGCATCTCAAACACTTCAAAGCTCTAGTAGAGACACAGATTCAGAAGAAGATCAAGATCCTGTGTATAGATAATGGGGGGGAGTATATCAACAAAAATGTTCAGAATTGTTTTCATGAGGTTGGTATCCCATTGCATCATACAGTTCCATACACTCCGCAGTAGAATGAATTTGTTGAAAAGAATAATAGATCTCTATTATATTGAATGTTTCCTCATGCTATGCAAGTTGCTTGGATGGCCTTTCCATTTCCCTATGCAGACTTGAAGTCCCTTTTTGTACTTCCAAGAATGAGAAAACACATTTTTCCACATATAAGCGCCCTACCAATTAGACAACAAGTGTATACGTAGGTTGCTCCATTGCATCCCGCGCACATCAAGTTTGGCGCTCAAAATTAAAATTTGTGTTGAGTTCCCATGACACATTACCAGATTCATGATCCTTGACCTTCCATATATTGGAAACGTTTTGAATCGGCCCTTCAGTTCCATTTGAAGGCTATAAATTGAGCCATATACAAGCCATGAAAGAGGAGAGAATTCAACTTTTGAGAGCAAAGATACTCTGGAGAAATTTTCACTTCACATTAAGTATGCATCCCTTTATCCTTTAAAATTTGAACTCATTGTTCATCCCCCAAGATCTTCATTCTTTGATGCAGAACCTCATTGTCTCCTTTATATGAGTTTGCCTTTGGTGGAGGATTGAAGTGGTGGAGGCCTAGTTGGAAGGGACTTAGTTTCTCGGTTTCGAGACGTACCAACATAGAATTTTGTCACCTAAACACTTCTACTAATTATTTTAATAGAAATACTATTTTCTCATCCAATTGATATCTTGCAAATATTTGAATTATTATTCCATGGGAGTATTTTTCATGAATGTTGATGGATTATGCTATTTTATGTGCTAACAATATATATTATCACCATATGCTTGTGTATCTTGGTTTATGAGGACAATTTGCATGTTTAAAGCCTCGAGTTGCGTGCTCAACGATGGTCTTCATTGAACATCCAGACAAGGTAGGATCTTGACCTTGTCTTGTTAGCATTTCATTTATATTGCATACTTGGGGTTAGACTTGATTTTTGTAGTCATTCCATCTGTTTTGGTTTACCTAATGCCACATAGAGATTTTCCTCGTAACAGAATTGGCGACCATACTGGGGATTGATATTATGTTTGGGGTTTGGAGTGTTTTTCTCCTTGACTTTCTTTCTGTTAGCTTGAGTTTCCTTGTCGCCTGATTGCTTGAAATTGTATTTTTAATTTGCATCAAAGTTTCTTGGCCTAATCCTTTCCATGGAAGTGTTTTACTACATATACGCAGGTTTTTCCTTGACACATGATTACATACCTGAGTTGTCCTTCTATAAGGCACATACATACACGAGTTTTGCTCAAATAGTCGCGTACATCAACATTTTGGCTTATTGGATGAGTTTGGTGTTTGTTGGGTGAGTTTGGTTGGTTGTTGAATCTTCTTGGGTCTCTGTCCTAATTGTTGACTCCTTACAGAGTGATAGGAAACCTTCTTATTGTTGAATTTTTGGGCGGTATTATTTCTTATCATTTTTTTCTTTGATTGTCCTTGTACATTGGTCTGAGTGTTTGCTTTCTGGTATCATGCTTGGCTTGTCTATTTTTGCTTGCAGTAGGGTGTATGTGTGTTCAGTTGTTATTCAATCTTTGCATTTTCTTTTCTTTATATCAAAAATACATAAAAAAAATCTCATTTTTCATTATGGTATTTGCTCTTTTGATTATCTAGTAAGATTGCATTTTATTGAAATTGTATAAGTTGCATTGAAATTTTCATGTGAAGCGTACCATCTCTTGAGAATTTAAGATTAGGACTTAGCACTATTTTTATATTCATTTCTTTGATATGCGAGTCATAATATCATCACTTTCACGACCATACCTATAGGATAGAGGGCCTTGGAATATGATAGAGCCTTGAAATATGATTTTGTCAATGGCTATTAAATTTTGTTTAGTGGTTTTTTTGTTTTGGATTTTAAAACTATGTATATAATAATTAAATAAATAGTTAGGTTTCATATTTAGTTTTAGATATGAGATTAAGGTTAAATACTATTTATAATTAATATTTTTTTCATATATATAATTAAGGTTAAATATTGTTTGTAAGTATATGGATTTTTCTGTAAAATTATAGTGATGATTAATATGGGATATGGATTAGGTCTAAGGTAATAGTCAAAATGGTTAGAAAAAAGATTTCACATTCTCACTTTAACTAGTATTAATAGATAACAACCGATGATAACTTTCCTCACTATCAATTAACAACTAAATTATCTTAAATTTTAAAACGTTAAAAATAAATAAAATAATTTCTAAACCATAATGCATAACTTTATGCCATTTAAGAATCTATTTTGATTCCCAATGACTAATGATGCTTGATGAGTTGTAAATAGCTACCCACCACCATTTACTTTTGACTTGAACTTGGAATAATTCATAACAAAGACCACTTTCTTTTCCTTGACAAACTTCCCTTTCTACAGTGGATGGATAATCTTTTCTTTGTATCCATTTTTATTTATTTGGCTGCAAATTATTTATTTATTTAAAAAGTAATTAAAATTCATTATTAAAGAATAAATTTTTAATCAAAACTTTATTGTTGAAGAATTAATGAATAACATAACTTTAGACATAATTTTTTTTATTGAAAATATAGAGAACAAAAGGTCAAAAAAAAAAAACTGTCTCATCATTAAGAAGAATCCAAATTCGAACTCCGGTGTTGATCTTTAAGCACCATGCGATCTGTAACAATTGCTACTTAGAAATGCCAGGCCCTTCCATGCACCAGTTGAATGGAGCTACAAAATCGGTGACAATTTTAAGCATAATGTTCGCCAATTCTCACTGTTTCGGCCGAAAACGAAACGAGAATCCGATAAAGGTACATCTTGAAAAGAAATTAAAAAAGAATACGATAAAGGTAATCTTAAAAAGAAATTAAAAGAGAATCCGATAAAGTTGGTGCAATCACGTAATCTTGAATAGAAAAAAATTGAATGATAAAAATTAAATTGTAAAATATTTAATATGTATTACTCTTTCTTAATGCAAATGAAATCTAACTAGCATATACTACACTTTACAACTCTATGCATAATGGTTACCTTTTGAAAATTCCTTGTACCTAAAGTAAGTCTTTGTACCTAAAGTGATCCCAATTCTTTGTACCTAAAGTAATCCATTCCTCCATAATAGTTACTTTTTAAATTCTTTATACTTAAAGCCAGTCTTTGTACCTAAAGTAATCTCTCTCCAATATACTTTTAAAGTGAGGTCCAATCATCTTAAAGTGATCTCAAATTGAAAGAAATGAAAGACCATATGAGACAATATATAATACATAATTTGTAAAATAATATTAAATTTAGGGTTTATTTTTAAATATTTTTAATTTCAAAAATTATTATTATTATTATTATTATTTTATTTTAATTTTAATCATTTATTTCTTTAATTTTGGATTTCTAAATCTTTTTATATTTATATTTTCTATGTATCTATTTTTATAAAAATCTATTTTCTTATTAAACAATTTTATTATAAAATAACTTCCAACCTTATGAGTATTTCTTATAATATCAACACCATCTTTATAACGTCATTTATATAATCTAAAATTTCTTATCATCTCTGTTTTTTTTTCCTCAACTAAAAAAATGACTTTCCTCTCTGCATTTGCTCATGTCTGATACTCGATTCAATTTTTTGGCTAAAAATCACTCAATTCAATTTTTGGATCCATAGCATGGATAAAAAAGCCTGGTTTCAATTTCTTTTTCTTAGAAATCTAAGAAGTTGTTTAAACATTAGATTTAAAAAAAATAATCATCCGAATCCAGCTAAAAATTGCCATAGCCTGTTTTAGATATTTTACCGGGAGTGGAAGTAACAATCATATATTTTTAAATATTTTCATCAGAATCCAGCGAAAAATTGCCATACTTACTGGGAGTAACAATCATATTTGGAAAATTTAATTTTTAGATTTTAATCTGATGGCAATTTTTTTTATTAGAATCCAGCAAAAAAATTGCCATCACATGTTTTAGACATCTTAGGGGGTGGGAGTAACAATCATATTTGGAAAATTTAATTTTTAGATTTTATTGCTGTATTAAATTTGTTCACCCGAATCCAGCTAAAAAGATCAGATCGCCAGAGCCTGTTTTAGACATCTTAGTTGGAGCAACCATATTTGGAAAATTTAATTTTTAGATTTTAATTGTGTGCTCCTTTTTAATGTCTATGCAATCGCTTTGCCCTAATCACTAAAATATCCTAAAACAGTTAGTCAATGCTTATCTTTTTATAAATAAGTGATATTTATCAGAAATGTTTTTATCGTTTAATTTCATGTTATATATTATTTTTTTTATTTAAATTATAAAAAAAATAATAATAATTTAATAAATTTAATCCAAAACTTCATAAATTCAAGTTTAAAATAGATATAATTTGATCATATAAAAATATAAAAATAAGTAAAATATTTTTTTATAATTTAATAAATTTAATCCAAAATTTCATAAATCCAAGTTTAAAATAGATATAATTTGATCATATAAAAATAAGTAAAATAGATATAATTTGATCATATAAAAATAATAATTGTTTATTTTTTATTTAATTTTTTTGTCACATAACATTAAATTAAATGACAATATTTCGAACACTTCATTACTCTGAGTGCAACAATGTAATAAACTATGTATTGGATACAACATGCTCTATCACTCTTCTAGAAAACGTCATATACATAAAGAATATAATAGGTCACAATACATTCTTTGAAGAAAATAGTAGGGGATCATTAAAAAAAACCAAAGAACAATCGCAATACATTTTAGTAGAATCAAGAGGCCAAGAATGGGATGAATGAGGTGATAAGGATGGTGAATAGGGAGAATAGGGAGGGTACGAAAGAAATTGAAGAAACACCTATTTCCATCGTTGGATTGGGAGATGGTGTCATTATCTCTACCACTTCCACTCCCATCATTATCATCATAGTGACCAAGAGAGCTACAAATGCATAGTTAACTCCTCTTTCCATTCTTGCTCAAACTCACAACACAAATACTAAAACGACCAAACATTTGCCAAAGAAATGTGAATCTCATGTAGACCAACCCGAATTTAAAGCGACAATCTTTCTTTTCTTACTTGAACTCTCAACCAAAAGAGCCCAAGAGATGTGAGTTATGATTGATAGTCCTACATATTAATAGTCATTCACACCTCCGACTATCTATGGACAATTCGCTTGTCCTCATTATGATACATGGTTGTGGACGTTATCCAAAAAAATCAGTTCACTTCTACCCCAACTATGGAAACATGACGAAATCACTCACAAATCACAAAAATAATCTAAGTACAAGTAAACAAGTACACTCACATATTAACATAGGGATATGTCACCTTAATAAGATAACCTTGGGTTCAAGAGCTTGGTGTTATAATACTTTCACCCCTCTCATTTCTTTAGTCTAATAAATGGCCATGCATTTTTTGAGGAAAAGGGTTTATTTAATTAAAGAAACTCACAGTAGAAAACCTTGTATAAAAACTTTCTTTGTATTTTCATATGAAAAAACACGAACATAAGCAAATTTGGAAAAAGCATGAAATTGATTCTTGTTGATCTTGAGGCTAATCAAGATGTTGTACGTTACTATGGACTTAGTTGGATAATGTAGCAAAATGAGAAGCATAGTTCTAGCTTATCTTCAACGATATTTATATGCTAGTTTAATAGTAGAAATGACACTTATCGATATAATATCTTCATATTGATATTGGAAACACGAAACCAACATTAATACATGATGTGAAGACTAGAAATTATGATTCAGAGGTTCTTTTCCCATAAGCTATTAATCTAAGATCAATACCAAATCCACAAAAGTGTAAGCAACTCTAAATCAACTTTGTGACAAATGATATACAAGGAAGAATAATTGAAGTAAAACAATGATTGACAAAATATTGGTTTTTATGACTAGTCTATTATAGTTATGTTCTATTGGAGATCTTAACCTACAAAATCTATGCTTAAATCAACTAGAATATCATTTACCTATTGTATTTAACCAAAGTTAGAGATGGACCATAACATGGGTGTCAGTAATTTGGGAAGCACTTGAATCTATGTTATATTCTTCGAGTTACAAATGCTTGTAGATGCAACATAGTTAGAGGATTTATTGTGATCAGTTTTTTTCTAATTCGTTCTCGGTAAAAGAAAGGTATTAGTTTACTCCAGTAAAAGAAAGATACTAGTTTACTCCCCAGTTAAAGGAATTTTGTCTTGACATCCATTGTATTCAATATGGTATTTGATATTTCTAATATTCACTTGCCAAACAAAACCACATTTGTTTGGGAATTTATATATATATTAATGTTAAGCCCTAAATAGTGGCTCATTACCCCTTAATTGAGGCATATTACATTAGTAATGTTATTTTATTTATGTCGGCTTTATTCCATTAGTTGTAATTATACCTCATAGTCTCCTATATATACCAAGGAGACATTTTCATTTTGAATCATCTTGTACTTGTACATTTAAGTGGGCATAAAGAGGTTTCCCCCTTGAAGAGGCTTATTATCTGAATTTATCTCTTTTTCAAGGCATTCAGTACTTATTATGAGGTTTTTCTATGCTATATTGATATTTGGTTCTTAACATATGGTTTCAGAGCTCAAGGTCTTGGGGTTTCACTGCTACATCTGAGACACTGTGGAATTTTCGCTATAACTTTTTTTCTACAATGTTTCAAAAGGAACGGATTGTAGGATAGTTAGTAGATGGATCAAGGTACGTTGGGTTAACATTTCATCT
The DNA here is from genome assembly GCA_009831015.1 of Picea engelmannii. NCBI lineage: Eukaryota > Viridiplantae > Streptophyta > Pinopsida > Pinales > Pinaceae > Picea > Picea engelmannii. The sequence continues at coordinate 28,088 of ML791620.1, forward strand.
CCTGATGAATTATACTTTTGGAGATACATCCTGTGTAAGATAGGGTTCTAGAATCATCCTGAACAGAGCCATTGCAAAATTTTTGCTATAAAAACTTTTCTGTAATGTTTCATACCCTGAGCTCTGGAGGCTATTCACAGAAATTAGTAAGGTATCTGTGGTAAAACTTTCAGATTTTGGGTCATCTTACATTTGTAGATACACCCTGCGGAAGATAGGGTATTTGACTAGTCCTATTGACTAGTCTCAAGAAGGTGTTCCAGGTAAAAATATCATAAATTCTTCGTAGAGTATCCAAATTGAGTGAGACTGGTTGCATTGGATAGTGGAAATTTTGTAGTATTTCGGGTACGAGTTTCAGAGTTTTATATCAATTATTTTGTGTGGGGCATGCTATACAAGTGAGATCTCATGGAAATTCCAAAAATCAGCAAGTTGTGGGGAAGTTACCATGAATTCCACTTGGAAAATACAATTTTGATCAGACTTGTGGCATTGCAGAGAAGAGATATCATAGAACCACAAAAATGAAATTTTCATACCCAAAAGGGCCGAAAATTTGGAGATACAACAGAAGAAAGATTGTCTAGTAGAACCACCTCAAAATCAAGGTTCAAAAGTGATACTTGGCCAACATGCCACCCAAAAAGGGAAATTCTACACCAAATAAGCCTCTAGAAAGTCCTACTTGGACTCTTGATTAAGGTGAAGAAATGCGTAGGGACATAAATGAATTACAAAAGAAGACAGTGAAAAAATATGAACTATAAGGGATTATGGATTCAACTGAAGCTAAATTGGAGGCAATAATGGATACTAATATGGATGGTTTAAAAAGGGAGATCATGGAAGGAATGATAAATTTCCTCATAGAGAGGACACTTGAAGTTGAAAATGTGTCCCATGAAATTCATGATGAGGACACAAGGAAGATGAATCAAGAATGGAGAAACTCCAACATTGGGTTGAAGACCAACCACGTTCCTAAGATCAATATGAGGAAGTTTGATGGCAAGGACCCAATCACATGGATACTTCAGATGGAGCATTTCTTTGATCTACATAATGTGTCACATACACAAAAGGTACGAATTGCTTCTTTATATTTAGAACCCAATTAATTTTTATGGTATAGATGGCTTTGTTCTCGCAAATCACTCGTCACTTGGAAAATTTTCATGGAAGAAATGATAGCACACTATGAGGATATAAGGAGCAATACCTTCTTTAGCCAATTGATAAATCTCAAGCAAAAAGGTTCATTTACAGAGCACATTGAGAACTTCCAAAGATTGAATATAAAGGTAACATATATTCCAAATGAGCACTTGATTGATGTATTCATAGGAACTTTAAAGGATAACATTCAACATGAGGTTCGCCTTTGGGAACCCAAATCATTGGAGAATGCATTTAGGGTGGCAAGAAATGTTGAAAGTAAAAATATGGCTATGGCTACTAGAAGGATCAATCCTAACAGCTATAGAGAGAATAATTCTCCTTCTTTTAAAACACCTCAACCTACAAGGTTGACACCTCAACAATTGGAGGAAAGAAAAGAAAAAGGTTTATGATTTAATGGACATAAGTGTGGTGAGAAGAAATTATTCTACATAGATTGTGAAGAGGAAGAAGAACAAGAACAAGAACCATATCAAGATGAAAACATAGAAGCAATTTCGTTTGAAGAGTTGACTCCCACGATATCGTGTAATGCATTGGCTAGAATTAGCACTCCTCAAACCCTCAAGATCAAAGGATATATCAAAAAGAAAAAGGTAATAGTCTTAATTGATTCTGGCAGTACTCATAATTTCATTCACTATAAATTAACCAAAGATCTCAATTGCTTTTTATATCCAGTGCAGAGTTTCAAGTAATGATTGCAGATGGAGGAACTATCAATTGCTCAGGAAAATGCGATAAGATCAATCTTACTATGGGGGAATATGTAATGAATAGTCCAATGATTGTTATACCCATGGGTGGTGTTGATGTTGTACTAGGAATCCAATGGTTACAATCATTAGGAATGGTGGCTTTTAATTTTCAAGAAATTTTCATGAAATTTTCATTGGAAAGAAAATAAATTGAGTTAAGAGGTATCACAAGGAAACCAGGTAAGGTGATAAGCTCTAATATCATGACAAAATTATTTAAAAAGTAGCATCAAGGTATTATTGCACAACTATGCTCACTAGATGTTCAAACATCTAAGCCATCTACTCCTCTAGATCTCCAAGGGATCATTGATAAGCATTCCAAAGTATTTGAAGATATTCCCAAAGGTCTTCCACCCACTCGAA
>ML791620.1:30443-43625 GCA_009831015.1 Picea engelmannii
CAAGGGATCATTGATAAGCATTCCAAAGTATTTGAAGATATTCCCAAAGGTCTTCCACCCACTCGAAATCATGATCATGATATTCACTTAATTCCTGGGAGTGTTCCTCCTAACATCAGGCCATACAGATACCCTTATGCCCAGAAGAGTGAAATTGAGCACATGGTTGAAGAAATGTTAGAGGCTGGCATTATTAGACCTAGCCAAAGTTCTTACTCTACACCGGCGGTAATGGTATTAAATAAAGATGGCTCATGGCGTATGTGTCCAGATTATCGAGAGCTTAACAAGATCGCTATTAAAGATAAGTTTCTTATTCCCGTCAGTGATGAATTGTTAGATGAACTACATGGATTAATCTAGTTCACAAAGTTGGATCTTTGTTTAGGGTATCACCAGATTATAATGAAGGAAGAAGATATCCCAAAAACATCATTCTGAACTCATGAAGGCCATTATGAATTTTTGGTCATGCCTTTTGGCCTTACAAATGCACCTTACACATTGCAAGGGTTCATGAATTCCATTTTCAATCCCTTCCTTTGAAAATTTGTGTTAGTATTTTTTGATGATATACTAATCTATAGCAAGTCTTAGGAGGATCATGTGCGACATGTTGACAAGGTGTTACAACTACTAAAGGAGAAACAACTATATGCCAAACCATCCAAATGTTTCTTTGGAGTGAAGGAGGTAGAGTATTTGGGTCATATTGTATCTCATGAAGGTGTCAAGGTAGACCCTAACAAGATTAATGCCATGATGGATTGTCCAATTCCCAAAACATTGAAGAATCTTAGAGGATTTTGGGGTTTGACAGGTTACTACCGCAAGTTTGTTCAGAACTATGGAAGAATAGCAGCACTTTTAACGGTACTAAATAAGAAGGATGCATTTTCATGGACTCCAGATGCAACTAAAGCTTTTGAACAACTTAAAGAGGTGATGTGCAAAGCTCCTGTCTTGACCACTCCATACTTCACAAAAACCTTTATTGTGGAATGTGATGCCTCGGGAAATGGAATTGGTGCTATCCTAATGCAAGAAGGAAGGCCCTTGGCTTTTGAAAGTCGACCACTCAAGGGAAAGGACTTACACAAACCCATTTATGAGAACGAAATGATGGAAATACTACATGCATTGAAGAAATGGCATCCTTACCTAATAGGTAGGAACTTTAAGGTCAAAACAGATCATGATAGTCTTAAATACTTCTTGGAACAAAGATTATCTTCAGAAGAACAAAAAAAATGGGTAACCAAGATATTGGGTTATGATTTTGAAAACGTCTATAAAAAAGGGAAGCAAAATGTTGTAGCAGATGCACTTTGAAGAAAGGATGAATATGTTGAGGCTTTTCTTTGTGCTATCTCGATCATCCAACTTGATTGGATAATAGAAGCAAGGGAGGAATGGAAGAATGACGAAAAAGTGTGGACTCTCATTCAAAGGTTGCAACAGGATTCTGGTGCATTAGATACATTTACATGGAAAAATGATTCACTATGGTACAAAGATCACTTATATTTATGTAAGAAATCCCAACTCAAACAAAAGGTACTATTGGAATTACACACCTCTCCAGTAGGAGGGCACTCAATATTTTTGAAAACCTACCATAGGGTCAAGAAGGAATTTTTTTGGGATGGCCTTAAAACTGATGTTCAAAGGTTTGTGGCAGAATGTTTGGTTTTCCAACAAAATAAGGCGGAAACAATTAAGACCCCAGGTATTTTACAACCATTAGCCATCCCAAGTCAGTGCTGGGAGGAGGTTTCCATGGATTTCATCATAGGGTTACCAAAGTTTGAAGGAAAGAGTGTCATCATGGTGATTGTTGATGGACTGACCAAGTACACACACTTTTGTGCACTCTCTCATCCCTTCAAAGCCAGTACATTTTCCACTGCATTCATGGAGACAGTTCAAAAGCTACATGAAAGCCCAAAGATTATTGTATGTGAAAGAGATCCCATCTTCACTGGACATTTTTGGACATAATTATTTTCTTGTTTGGGTACTCAATTGGCTCATAGCTCATCCTATCATCCTCAATCTGGTGGACAAACCAAGATACTGAACAAATGTCTGGAAGGATACTTTCGTTACTTTGTCTCTGATAAACAAACACAATGGTTCAAATGGTTAGCCTTGGCAGAATGGTGGTATAACACTTCCTTTCATACTGCAAAAAAAATGACACCATTTATGGCACTCTATGGATACCACCCTCCTTCCATCAATTCTTCTCTAAAAGAAAAATTTAAGGTTCAAGCAGTGGAATATCACATCGAGCATCAACAACAAGTTCTCCAAATATTAAAGGACAACCTAACCATGGCACAAAATCGCATGAAACAACAAGCAGATTAACATCGTAATGAAAGAAGTTTTGAAGTAGGAGATTGGGTGTTTTTAAGACTACAACCATACAAACAAATGCCCCTCAAGAAAGCCAATAAGGATAATAAATTATCACCAAAGTACTATGGCCCTTTTAAGGTGTTGCAAAATATTGGTACTATGGCATACAAATTGGAGTTGCCTACATCTTCACGAGTACACCTAGTTTTCCATGTTTCATGCTTAAAGAAGGTTATAGGTGACAAGATCCCAGTTCAAACTATATTTCCAGAACTTGACAAGGAAGGAAAAATCATATTTAAGCCAGAAGCCATCACTGACACAAGAATTTTCCAGCTAAGGAGTAGATCCATTTCAGAGTATATCATTAAATGGAGGAAACTACCGGCTGAAGATTCCACTTGGAAAGATGAGTCTTTTATACAGAAGCATCCAGATCTACTCAAGTGTTGCGGACAACACTTGTCTCAAGGGGAGGGGCATGTTAAGCCCTAAATAGTGGCTCATTACCCCTTAATTGGGGCATATTACATTAGTAATGCTATTTTATTTATGTCGGCTTTATTTCATTAGTTGTAATTATACCTCCTAGTCTCCTATATATACCAAGGAAACATTTTCATTTTGAATCATCTTGTAATTGTACATTTATGTGGGCATAAGGAGGTTGCCCCCTCGAAGAGGCTTATTATCTAAATTTATCTCTTTTTCAAGGCGTTGAGTACTTATTCTGAGGTTTTTCTATGCTATATTGATATTTGGTTCTTAACATTTAATCTCTAAGAAGATATTTCGGGCATTGATTAGAGAAACATTCTAGTCACTTACCAAATTTTAGTTTAGTATAAAATGCATAATGTTCTCTATGTAGCAAAACAAAAACGAAACAAATCTACATGCTTATTCGTGCAAGAAAACTAAATTAGAATCATTAAAGTTCAAAATTAAGTTCATTCAATAATAATGAACTAATGTATAATAAACAATAAAAAGACTAAAAATGAAAAAAATACAACATTTGCACTTCAAAGGTGCCACTTACCAAAATCACTATATTTCAAAATTAAGTTCATTCAATCATAATAAATTAATGTACAAAAAACAATAAAAATACCAACATTAAAAAAACACAACATTTGCACTTCAAAGGTGCCACTTACCACAACAACGAATCATGTCTCACAAAAACTAAAAATACAAACAACCCTTACCACCTAACCTTTGGAACATGTGCAAGATCAATATAATAAACCAATCATTTTATAGTTGATTATTTACAAAATAGGGGAGAGAATAAAGAACAACCATTGTGAAAAGAATATCACCTTCAAGTAAAGGGGACATGTTGGCACCCAAAGTTTTGGGTTCATTTCATGCGTGCGTGCAACAAAGAAAGTTTTGTGCACACTCATTCTAAAATGTTGCACACACCTAAGGTAATACACAAAGTAGGACAAGGAGTGCACGTCAGATCGAGTTTTAATAATGTGTGCCAGGCCTAGAAGGTTATAAAATTTGGATCGATCCCATTTTTTATGTGCACCGAAAATCAAGAAGTCGCACGTCGTAATCAATAAAGAAATCATTGGGAAATATTCTTGAATGATTGATGCCAACATCATAAGGGATTGTGGAGCTTGCAAAATATGAGCTAGAAAGGCAATTAAGATTTCCTTTAATCTTGAAGACTACGTGGACTACATGTAGGTACAAGAAATGTGTGAGGCAATTTTGTCATTATAATGAGTGGAGAAGAGCAAAAAGAGACATAGCTCCCGAGGAGAAGAAAGTATAAAAGGAAGCAACAATATCAAAAATGGGGTTAGATAGATGTTTAGATGAGATCCATTGAGTCTGTGGTATCGAGTTCACTCCGAGCTTGTGTAATGTTGTAATGTTTCTGAGTAAAAATTTGTGTCTGTTATATGTATGAGCTTTTGAGGGATTGCACACAATGTAGGGTGTTGTATTTATGGGGATTTATATAAAAGGAGATATGAATCTCTATTGTTGTCTAATACAGTTTGTTTAATGTATATTGTGTGTTCTGGATTGAAAGACATAATAAATTTGTGGTAGTTATGAGTTATTGTATGTCTGTCATATGTGATTTGGAGATGTGTGTGTATTGTTTTACTTCTTGGTCCTAGTAAGTTGTTGGATATGAGTTTCATGAATACGAACCCAGATGGATCTATGTGTGTTTAAGCCTTCATCCCCGTCACAAAACCCTATGGTCTATGTGATCATCTTTGCATCTAGGGTGAGACCTTCCTCGGCCTTGGTTGAGGATTGATATATCAATGCTCTGTGGTTTTTTTTGTAAACTTTGGACGAACCCTAGGTCTAAACTCCGTAGGTTAAGGACCTGCGCAAGCATGGAACAAAACACCAAACAATATGTATAATTGTTCCCATTCCCACAAAAATAAACATATCCTCGATGATAAAAGGGTTTATGTCTAAAAATTGATAGCATCCTGCAGAGGTATCGACTAGTTGAGTGTGACGATTCACGAAGGGGAAAGAAACAACTAAAATACATGACATTTTGCACAAGTGACCCTTGGAGTCCCTATAAGAGCAAGGGAATACAATTGAAGGAACACAAGAAAAAGGTGAAGGCAGGAGACATGGAGCTCTAAGGCTATGCACACAAATGGGGCACACGTCAGGCTGGGGCAAGGAGGAATGAAAAGGGGAAGTCTTGGGGTGATAAAACTGCAGGTCTGAACATTCTAATGTATAAGGCAGAGTATAGAGTCATGAGACACTGCCCATTTATGTAATTGGGACAACATCGCCCTCTTAGTAAATCTTTGTTCACAATATAAATAAACGAAGTTGGGTATTAGGCAATGCTGGTGCTGCTCGCACTATATCTGTCTCTTATGTTTCACATGTTTTCTATTGTATGCCTGTTAGGGACCTAACCCCTCATGTAGGTAGAATAATATATTTCCATGTAATAAAGGTCAATATTAATAAGGCATAGCAATTGTAATATCCCCAAGGACGAGCCCCGATTGTAATCATGAATTGTAATTATGTTTTGTAGGCCGGTGAGCCAAGTGTTGATAAGTTGGTGGGTTTATGTGTTATTGAGGCCAGAGAGCCTAGGTGTTAAAGGTCAGGAGCCTAATTTTTTATATGTAATTATGAAAATCATTAATAAAATATAAACATTGTTGCATGTCGACCAACCACGAAGAAAGAGTGATGGGGGACTAAGCTTCCACAAGGCAGGGTAAGGGAGGAGGCTAAGTGTTTGGGCTAGGGGCTAAGCCAAGGGCTTACCTCTAAAGGAATAATAATTTATTATTATTCCAAAAGCTATGTGAAATATATTTTTTATCCTAAGTCCTTTGGAAGGACAGGCGACTTCCAAATGGAAAGGAGCGTGCTTCATGGGAGACATGTGTCGGCCCAGACACATACAATTTAACCCATGAATTGAGCCATGATGGGGGTTCACCCGACCATTCTTCCATCCTCCGTTGGAGCTCGCGAGGCTCCATCATCGACCTTTTTGTTTGTTCTCTGGTTCTCCACCTGAACCTGTTTTGCCTCCACGTGGGATCTTTTCACACCCTTACACATCCCTAGAACCAGAACCATGAAGCCATCCTGTGTTTTTGGCTGAGAAACCCAAAGCGTCCTGTACTTGCTAAGCCTTGTTATGCCTTAGCATCTGACTGTCACCATTTTAGGGAGACCATACATGTTTTTCCAGTTGGTTGTTGTGACCATGCAGTTCTTGACTATGTGTGGCTTGATGGTCATTGTATGTCTGTGATGAGTCTTGTAGTTGCCCTGACTGTGTCATAAATTGAGTTGAAGAAGCAGGTTGTCAGGCCTATGTGCAACACTCTCTCAAGGTGAGAGAGATGGTTGTGGTTGAAGAAGAAGGTTTTCAGGCCTATGAGCGACTCTCTCCAGGTGAGAGAGTGCGCAGAGGAAGTGATAACTCCTAGAAGGGGTCCTATATCTGCCACAGAGCGTGGATAATTCCATTACAACCTGTTTTCAAAGCCCAAGGCAAGGGAGGTTTAGCAGCCGGAGGACTTTCCTGTGTAATAGTGAAGGTGTATACTCCTGAGGTGGGACATGTATGTGGGGAATGAGATTCTGTGAGCAGTGGGCATAAGTGGCTCCTAGGAGAGAATCTATCCTCATAAACTGTGTGTCTTCCTGTGGACCTTGCTTAGCCTAGTATTCCCTTACTCGGTGGAGCTTAGTCCCAGCTCTGGGGTGACCCACTGTTGAGAGTGATGAGAAGAGTGGTCTAAGGTTGGGAGGTTCATTGAAGGTCTGCACGCAGTTGGTGGTGTTATGCCAGTTTAAAATATAAGTATTAATTCTGTACTCAATTCATATGTGATTCATGTCTGTGTCTTGAAATGTTATCATGTATTTTGTTGCATGTATGACTTGCTATTAATTCTATTAAGTCTGTATGTTAGTAGTAATTATGTGTTTACTCTGTTTTGAGTCATTTAACTTCATTTAAATGCATACTATATAAGTGTTATTCTGCGTAGTAGCGTTGCCCAACAGTGGGGTTGATGGTCGGGGACGTTACAACAATAAGGAAGAATAAGTTTAATGTGAGAAGAGTTAATAGAAGCTTCTGCTTCTAGAAGGATCTTCCTCTAGATGGTTCTTTTGATAGACATATTTAGTATAATTAGGAGTCGAGGGTATGAGAACTTTTTTCTTGGATATTATTGTAATAGAGCTCTGCTCTGCTAGAGGTTTCCCCCTCGAAGTGGCAAGTGAGCATTGCTCTCAGTAATCAAAGTGCTCTTTATGGTGTTCTTCTTGTATCATTTTGGTATTATTGTGCTATTGTTCTGATTATATTGTTGTTCATATGCCATTTCTAACTATTTATTTCTATTCTGCATTATTTTTTATGTCAGGAATATTACAAGTGGTATCAGAGCACCTTCCTCGGCAGAAAATTGCGGGTTAATTTTTTTTCCAGGGTAGAGACATATTCCAGCTCTTTTAATCTATAGAGATCTATCGTTCCACGCATAAACCCACAGCCGAGAATTCATACATGTAGGAAATAAAAGTGGTACTTAAGAGAACATCTATTGGACACCCTTGTAACCCTCGTTGGTACCTTTTCGAGTGGTAGCACATCAGATAACACCTGTATACAGATCGACCTAGATATTCTGAATCCCTCCATAGATAAATCAATCGATCGCCCAACTGCTATAGTGCCACGGAGAAAAAAAGTCGGGAAGACACTCTCTAGTACCTGGGTAGTCGGGTAGTATGGCTAAGGGCATTGTCTAGCCTCCTTAGTTGGTGCCCTGAGATATTGTTCCAAGTACTACTATTGGACCCCGCACGTATATCAGAGAGCTATAGCATAGGGAAAACCCTTTTCTGTAGAAACCTTGAATACCTAACCCTTGGGATGGAACCAAAAACAGAACAGACAAGATCTACTATAGCGCAACTGTGTCTCCTGCATTCGAGTTCGTGGAGCTATGGAGGATGTTTCTGAGGACATCTTGCAGAGATATGGAGAGAAGCAGGAAGATATATATGGAAGGATCAATAAGGAATTAAAGGAAATACAACAAGTTGTTTGTTTGGTCTGCGCAATACCTATTGTGCCTTCCTTGTCAAAGATTACATAATTGGGGGATGAACCAGCCTAATTGAGAAGACTTGCGGATGTGACAAACGACTTCAAAAATTCCAGGAAGAGAATGAGAAGGCTACATAAGCCTTGAAGCAAGAGAAATATGAAGCCTTAGAACAATTACGAGTATTGCGGTACAATGTAGCCACCTATGAAAGTGAGAAAGAAGAGTTTCAGGCAATGCTCCAGGAGGAAAAAGACTAGCTACAGAAAGAAAAGGAGTCGTTGCTCACAGAGCGGGTGGTAGTTAAAGAAGCAGTAAGTCATGTCTCTCTCTATCATGTTTGATACATGAAGAGAAGGATTCGGTTGAGGCTCAAATGGTGAGGCTCGCTGAGACCCTCCAGCAACTTCAGGTTAGGATAATAGAATTGGAGGCCCAAGTAGTACCGAACACTCCGCAGGAGGTGTGTGACCAAAGAGAGGAGATCGTTAAGAACACAGTGGTAAGGATAAGAGCCCTCACCTCAGGATGCAAACAATTGAGTGATAAAAGTGTATAGACATATGAACCCCTCGCTGAGGATCCAAAGCTAAGAAATGTAGAAGCACAGTTACAAGAGGCACAGTAGCAGGCACTTTCCATGCAGGTGTAGATGAAGCTACTCGCCATTGTAGAAAGAATGAAGAGATCCTAGGAGTAGTGCACAGTGAAACAACAGATCACTCCCCTCCAGGGTAGGGTAATGGAAGTCACACAGAAGCTACAACCTGTGGAAGAGGAAGCCTACAAGGTGTTCGAAGAAATTGATGGATAGGGATCGCAATTGGATCAAGTCATTGCAGTAGCAGAAAAGCGCTTGGAAGGGCCTGCTACAGAGCAGATGATCTAGGAGCTCGTTGAGCAGGAGGCTCGGGTGAAATAACAAGTTGAGGTATCTCGAGGCCTTCGAAGCAGCACTATCCGCACTTGAGTGACTCGGGATGAGTCACAGGTGAGTGTTGGGGGCCTGTTGGCCCTCGAAGAAGTTTTGAGGAAACCTTGGTCAGAGTTGACCCACTTTTGGACTTCGACACATTGGTCAAGGATAAAGAGCCCAGACAGAGCTTAGATCGCGGATCTCACTGATTTTGAGGGGTTCTTTAGGGTTTTTGTAATGGGTTTATGGGATGTCGACCCATGGGTTCTCCCATGTTTAGCCCTTATTGTAAGGGATTGTAAAAGTATAAATAAGTAAGATTGTATGGTAGAAGTAGAAGTTTTTGAAGGAGATCAAGTAGCTTTTGGAGCTAAGTGCTAGTAGTTGAGTGCTTTGTGCAAAGGAATGTATATGCATTAAGGATCTGTGGTTGATAGAGGGTTGGATCTGTGCCCTGACCTAGTTTTGGAAGGAGGATCTAGTGCTCAATGCACAGATCTCCTGTCTGGTGCGAAGCTCGACTCTGTGGCTTAGTGCATAGGAGCAATTGAATGTAAGATATGGAAGAATAATAAATAAGGCGAAGTAGTTGGTGGATGTAGCCCCACACTGCGGTGAACCACATATATCTTGTGTCTTTGATGTGCTTTGTGTTGTGTTTTTTATGTTATTTATCAGCTTAGTGCCTTGATTATTATGTATGATAGATATATCTGTTGTTTCTTAGTGCTTTACTTCTGTTAAGGATGAATGGATGTTAGAACTGACTCAATGCTAAGTGTTAATTGTTTGAAGTGCATAATCTTTGTGGTTACTACGCTAGATCTATCTTTGGGTATGTTCTGCGACGTTAATAAGGTTAATGAACTAATGCATGTCATCTTCTAAGCATTAATAGAGTACTCTGCGAAGTGTTATTATCACATTCCCAGCCTGGTTACAGACACCTGTGTCCTGTAAGCCTCCCTGCTTTTACCTCGGGTGAGACTTCACTTGCTTCGTAGGTGTTGTCGAAAGGGCCAGTAGTCGAGGTTTTGTTAGTGCACTGTTAAGCGTTGAACCCTGGGTCTGCCCATGTGCCAACAATCAATGACCATGCTTTAAGTAAGTTTATTCTAGGCATGGGTATGCCTACCTCAAGGATGATGTATGTATAATTTTTTGATGTTTGTTTGCAGCTTCTGGCTATCTTTCTTACTCCAACATTGTTTCACATATATTTTTGTAAATTACTTCGGCCATCGGATTTTCTTCTGACCTCATACTTTAGGGGGCATATATTACACACCTAAATGTCGCACTTAAGTGTCGTAAATATCATAAGTTTCACAAGTGGTGAAATTTCAAGTGTCGCACTTAAGTACTATAAGTGTCACATCACCAAAAATCATACCTAAGTGTTGTATTTACCATACACCTAAGTGTCTCACTTTTCCAAGTGTCACACTTAAGTTTAACCACTTTGTCACCATGAGAGATGAATGTTGTCTTCTCTAGACCAATTGGAAAGAAAAATTATTGGTTGGAGGTCGAGATACTTCTCTTTTACTGTACTTATGTCTCAATTTTATTCCTGAGTTGAAATTTATGACTTTCCAAAATTAGTAGTTTCACCCATTTTGCATTTGTTTCACTAGTACCATCAATTTGAAAGGCTAAATTCTACCTCTTGTAGAAGAAAATATGGTGAGAACTAGGAAAATATTTATATTGGGTGCTGACAGTATTCTTGATTGTGGATACACAACAACTCTTAGGTTTAAGATCTGATACTCCATCCAACTTCTACATCAATCAAGATTGGTAACTTTTCCTTTTTAATTTCCTCTATACTTGAAAATTTTTAGCAAAAAATGGCTATCTCCCAAACGACTCTCAAACGAAACAAAACTGGAAAAAACTTCCTCAAAAAAAAGTTGTTTGGATTGATGAGTAGTTAAAAAAAAAAATTAAATAAAATTTTCTAGTTTGGAGATCTGGGGTCTCTTTTTCTTCCCTGAATATTTCAAAAACCCCCCAAAAGTGCTCAAGAATAGTGGTTTTTTCCCTGTTTTAACATCTCCACTCCAAACCATTTTAAATTTTGTTAAAATCCCAACTGGGTATCTTCATGCCTTATTTTTGGAATCCCTATAAAAATTTTAGCTTTATTTGGGCCATAATTACTAAGCATGACCCAAATCCTTAAAAAACACTAGTTTGTGTTTTCTGGAAGATTTAAGAAGAAATGGCTCGTGGCCCTCATTGGCACTCTTATAGTCTTCATCACTACTAACATACCCTTTAAATTTTGTCTTATTCTGAGTTTTTTCTCATGTTATGGCCAAAACAAGTTTATGACCCAATCCAACGATGGAAATAGTTGTTGCTTCAATTTCTTTCGTACCCTCCCTATTCTCCCTATTCACCATCATTATCACCTCATTCATCCCATTCTTGGCCTCTTGATTCTACTAAAATGTATTGCGGTTGTTCTTTGTTTTTTTTTAATGATCCCCTACGAGAGACGATTACTATTTTCTTCACAGAATGTATTGTGACCTATTATATTCTTTATGTATATGACGTTTTCTAGAAGAGTGGTAGAGCATCTTGTATCCAATACATAGGTTATTATATTGTTGCACTCAGAGTAATGAAGTGTTCGAAATATTGTCATTTAATTTAATGTGTTGTGACCAAAAAAATTTAAATAAAAAATAAACAATCATTATTTTTATATGATCCAATTATATCTATTTTCTTATTTTTATATGATCAAATTATATATATTTTAAACTTGGATTTATGAAGTTTTGAGTTAAGTTTATTAAATTATAAAAAAAATATTTTACTTATTTTTATATGATCAAATTATATCTATTTTAAATATAAAGTATTAGATTTATTAAATTATAATTTTTTTAATGAAAAAAATGTATATAAAATAAAATTAAATGATAAAAACATTTATGATAAATATCACTTATTTATAAAAAGATAAGCATTGACTAACTGTTTTAAGATATTTTACTGTAAATTTGTAAATAGTGGTTAGGGCAAAGCGATTGCATAGACATTAAAAACGAGCACACACAATTAAAATCTAAAAATTAAATTTTCCAAATATGGTTGTTACTCCAATTAAGATGTCTAAAAAAGGCTATGGCTATCTGATCTTTTTAGCTGGATTCAGGTGAACAAATTTAACACAACATTAAAATCTAAAAATTAAATTTTCCAAATATGATTATTACTTCCACTAAGATGTCTAAAACATGTAATGGCAATTTTTTGCTGGATTCTAATAAAAAAAAATTAACACAATATTAAAACAAATATGATTGTTACTTCCACTAAGATGTCTAAAACATGTAATGGCAATTTTTTGCTGGATTTTAATAAAAAAATTAACACAACATTAAAATCTAAAAATTAAATTTTCCAAATATGATTGTTACTCTCAGATGTTTAAAACAGGCTATGACAATTTTTGAATTTTTTTTTTAAATATATGATTGTTACTTCCACTCCTAATAAGATGTCTAAAACAGGCTATGGCAATTTTTAGCTGGATTTCGATGAATTTTTTTTTTAAATCTAATGTTTAAACAACTTCTTAGATTTCTAAGAAAAAGAAATTGAAACCCAGGCTTTTTTATCCATGCTATGGATCCAAAAATTGAATTGAGTAATTTCTAGCCAAAGAAATTGAATTGAGTGATTTCTAGCCAAAGAAATTGAATCGAGTATCAGACATGAGCAAATGCAGAGAGGAAGGCCAGAGGCATATACACATCCACACTCCCGTGGCCTTCTTTTCCAGGTTGTATCGTGATTTTCCCATCAAACTTGTTACTACCTCCACTTCTTACGCACACGAGTCGTCCAAATCAGAAATCGTTTTGGTACACTGCAAATCTGGGTGAACTTCCAATGCTAATGATGTTATTGATGCCCTGTCGCGTTATTAAAGTGGGGTTCTTCATCCATTCTTCAATTCGGAATCTAATCCTTTCGTCTCTCTGTGCCGCCTCTATGCTTTCCTGAAGAAGGCTCACTGCAGTTAGAATGCCTACATTGGCCACAAGCTCTAGATAAAATATACGGGGCAAACACACACGGTGAGGCTACGCTCACTTCTTGATATTAAACGAAGATGGATTACATTCTTATATAGGAAAAGACTCTCCCGAGTCGGCTACATGCAAACCAAAAGACAACTAGATAACTGACTCTTAACTCTTCTAACTGGCGCTTATAACATGCGCTTATTACTGGAGTTATCAACTAGATAACATCTCCATTACTTTC
>ML791620.1:64385-74453 GCA_009831015.1 Picea engelmannii
GTTACTAGATCGAAATATTATTACATCATGCAACTATACAATAGTTGGGTAATACCGAAGTGACAAAAACCCTAACCCTAATTATTAATAAGTATAAGGGCATTAATTATAATCATTAATACTAAGGTTATGATTCTGGGTTTTGAGTTGCTAACCTACGGTTTAATGATTAAAAACTGATCTCATCTCTGCTTAACCTTCTAAACATCAAAAACTGATCTCATCTCTGCTTAACCTTTTAAACATCAATCATCTACGTCCCAATATTCGAGGCAGGGACTAGCCACTACGTGGCTTTCTCACTTGTTTTAAAATAGTGGAAGGTGGTTACAAATTAAAAACTGAGAGGATGAGGTTGTTATATTTGTGGTTGTTTAAACTTTATATATTTGAGATTGAATTTTGTATATATATTCAGTAAAGAGAATAATATAGTTTTTGCTTCAATCAAATAATCTATTTTAATAATGTTAATTAATTAATTAATTTTTTAATATTTAATTGTTTGTAAATTTTGAGAATTGTTTTTATCAATCTTGTAAAAGAAAGTGCGAAGGATTACATTAAATCAGCAGTTTAATGGAGTGTAGTAATATTATAACTCAAAGGTTCTTTAAGTCTTGTTGTAAAACATCATCATTTGTATAACTTCATCATTATCTTTTTCTCATATATTTATTAAATTTTTATATTGTTAGTATTTAATTAATAATAATTGTAAAAAATGATTTATAATGAATAATTTGAGTATTAAATATTTCAGTACAATATTAAAAGTAATATTAAATAATTTTTAATATATTTATAACATTTCAAGTGATTATTAATATATATTAATATTTTTTTATCAAATACATTTAAATATAAATTAAATTTTTAACACTATCAAACATTATAATTATAATTTATTTCTTTTTTAAATAAAAAAAAACATTATAATTATAATTTTTTTATTTTTTAAATAAAAAGAGGACATATCCTATTGTATTATATCATATGTAAAAAGAAACATGTGTTGCCAGTTATTCCGCCAAATTAGCGGAAACTGGAACAATTGGCAGCCTTGGATATCCATGTTCAAAAGAGGCGGACCGCCATCTGTCCTACTTAGAGGAAACCAGGATGGGTGGCGGTCTATAGTCTGTGCATTAACCATGAAAACTGAAATTGAAACTAGAGTAAACATTAAAGAGTTTGAGCTGATTGAACTCTTGACCAAAACCTAAACATCTAACGAGAACCGGAAAGCACTCCTAGCCATGCAATTATGAGTTGGTTCTAGAGGTGGCCTTATCAGGGTCGTTGTTGTGCGGTCCATTCCGAGTTGGGAGAGCATAAGGTCCTGCACACGTCAGACATCTTTTCCCTGATGTGGCATTGGAGAAATCTTCGTACAACATATTGATGCGTTGGTGCATGAGTGTTCCACAGTAGACTCGATCTACCATCTGGCTTCTCAGGTCAAACACCAAATCTAATTTTTTCGGGTGGAAGAAGGGCAGGGGCACATGCCACTGTTCTGGTGCAATCAAGATAGGCAGTGGCGCAAGGGCCTCGCCACCCTCCTTCGACGTGCCACCCTCCACAGCCTTGCTTGTTGTAGCCTGCATTCCATCCTCTGCTCCATCCTAGTGCTCTATTGTCGCGCTCCGTCCCTATGCTCCTACCTTCTTCCCAGGGTCGTCTTCTCATGCAGTGGCTCTGAAAGGATCGTAGCCTGCTAAAAGTGTGTGTAATACCCCAAGGGCGAGCCCCTTCTAAATTTTGATTTTTTCTTATAGGTTGGTGAGCCAAGTGGTTATAAGTTGAAAAGACTTATGTGTTTATTAGGGTGGTGAGCCAAATGCCAAGGCCAATGAGCCTGATTTTTGTATATCTAATTATCCAAAACATTAATAGAAAATATAAACACAGTTGCGTGTAGACCGGCCATGAAGAAGAGTTATGGGGGACTAAGCTCCACTAGGTAGGGTAAGGAAGGGGAGCTAAGTATTTGGGCCTAGGGGCTAAGCTAGGGTGCTTACCTCTAGAGGAATGATATTTTAATATTATTTGTTGAAGACTAAGGTGAACATGATATGTTTTGTTATCCTAAGTTCCTAGAAAGGGGACCTAAGCTAAATGGAATGCATGCAGCTCCAGGAAGATAAGTGTCGACCTGGGCTCATGCAGTTAAAAGCTAAAGCATCCGTTGTGTTAGTGGTTCGTTCTCCATTCTAGGATCCACTATTTAACTATGAACCAGAGCATCCATCGTGGATCTCTCGAACCAGTATCCCGTGAGTCAAACCGTGCTGGTAGTTCGCTTCCCATTATGTCATCCTCCGTTTGATTTTGTTGGGATCTGGGGCGTATGAACCCATTTTTCCTCTGCGTATGACCTCTGCATACCCTCACCCATCTCTGAAAACATAAACGGGAAAGATGTCATGTGTTGTTTCCTATGAAGCTCGACACAATTTTAGTCGCCTGAGTCATGCTGTGACTTAGTGTTAGGTTGTTGTCTTATCAGGTGTCCATACCTATTTTTCCATGTTGTTGTTGTCGTTGTTGTCATCCATACTTGACTGTAGTTGAGTCAAAGACTGCTTGAAGAGGCATGTTGTCAAGCATGTGAGCAACTCTCCCAGGTGAGAAAGTTTGTTGGGAAGTGAGTTCTCGTGGAAGGGAGTCCCGTAACAACTACATTGCTCCGAGACTTCTGGTCCAGCCTATTGCTGAAGCCCAAGGTAAGGGAGGTGTACTGGCCAATGGAATTGTATTAGTGAAGGTGTATCCTCTTGCGGTGGAGCAGGTGTGTGGCGAATGAGGGTCTATGTGTTGTGGGCATAAGTGGCTCCCAGGAAAAAAGATCCTTCTTATTGCCTTGTGCAACTTCCTTATTGTCCTTGCCAATCCTAGAATTCCCTTGCCCAGTGAAGTTTAGTCCCAGATCTGAGGTGACCTACTACTGAGAGTGATGAGAAGCGCAGTCTAAGGTTGGGAGGTTCGTGGAAGGTCTGCATGTAGTGATGACAAAATTCGAGGTTCAAAGTGTTTTTGGGTGCAAGGAGTGCATCAACAGAGTCTTTGACTCAAAAATCTCAAGAAATAGATTGAGTTTTCTCATGAAGGGACACGAAGATTTGTTGAAAGGAGTGCACAGATATGAAAGTCGACTAAGTGTCGAAGAAACCCTCTAAAGAGAAAGAGGTTCGAGAAACGAAGCTTTAGAGGAGGAGCAACATCAATTGTTAGATTTATTGTTGGAAGGAGTTTGGACCGTTAGATCTCTGTCTAAGAAAGCAAAGGAAAGCCACTTCAGAGGATTTCTAGTGTGGAGTGTGGCAAACTCCCGAAGTCCTGAAGTAGATCACAACCATCCGTTGCGAAGGACACGCATCAAGAGATCGTGTACTTCAAGTGGAAGTAATTCGTGAGGAGGAAAGTGTTGTGAGTTGAAACTCCTGAAGGCCGAAGTGTCGAAGTCAGTTATAGTCACTGATCGTGAAGGAGGACATGCGTCGGTTGATAGTGAACTTTGGGAGGAAGTGCTCCAGGCAAAAGCGAGCATAGAGGAGTTGAAACTCCTGAATCTCGAAGAGCTGAAGTGGTGAATCATGATGATGTCACATGGAGGTGACATGGACACATAGGATGTGTGCCACATGTCAGTGGGTTTAGAACCCATGGAAGATTGAGATGGAATTTGGAACGTGACACATGTCACCCATTTGAATGGACCACTTATCAACTACTAGTATTTCTCCTTGTGTCATCCTATATGAGCAAAGTTAGTGGGGCCTGAGGTTACGTAATGAAGTTAAGGGTCGAAGGACCCACAATGGTGTTGATCAAGATACATCAAGATCAATGGCCAGGAGACATTGCGGGGACCCAAGTTGCACGGAAGCTAATTATCCAAGGTGGTCCCACAATCCAAACTGCGGTTTCACTGAGGGTTTACGTGTCAGTGTCAAGAGAATTGTGGGACGAAAGGTGGGTTACTCCAAACCATAGTTGCATGCCCCTGCTATTAGCACATATTCTTGCAAAGGGAGATTTATCCTTTGGATTTGGCCATTGGGTGACCAAATGCGAGAAAAGGGGTTTAAAAAAAAACCCACCATGTGCATTTTTATCCAAAGTCGGGGTGCAATTGTTCAAAGGTGCGCACATACCGGGTCGGTGAATATCCATCAAGCATAGGCTTAGTCTCAGTCGTCGGATCCATTAGATAAATCAGATTGACGACCATCGGGCGATCGGGATTATAGAGTTGCGGAAAGTTTAACATCAGACCGAGGCCTGAAATCGTGAGGTCTAGGCCATTCATTTCAGAGGGACACATGGTGCACGATCAACATAGTCACAATTTCATGAGTCATAAAGGTCAAAGAGTAGAGTTTTTAGAACTCACGAAATGCAAAATCATGACAAGATCGCAATCGTTGATCAAATGAGAGATCTAGACTGTTAGATCAGCTTTTCACAATTTCACGAGTCGGGAAAGTAAGAAGGTATAGTCTTGAAGACTCACAAAACGTGAAGTCCCAAAAAGATCTGGGTCGTCCGGTTGAGAAGAGTCACGGACCATTCATCTGACATCGAAAAATTTCGGAGGATTGGGAATCAGGAGTTTGAGGTTCTTGTCGTAAAGTTTCATCCATGGCCCAAAGTCCCGAGACCCAAAAATTTGATGATTCAATCTCAACCGTCCGAACCTAAGGGACATGTGGCACCAGATAAAGTAATTTTGCAGTTTCGCAAGACAGAGTTTTAGAAGTAGAACATGGCAGGACTCCCGAAACACGAAATCGTGAAACGCCCTGAAATCAAGCTCATGATCTCAACATATGATCACATGGGAAGAAGGTTTGGAAAGAGGGGCTAACACTCATCGCTTAGCTGGAATTTCGTGTTGCCAGGAAAAGGATCGTGGCCATTCATTTTAAAGAAACCCTAGCCATCGATCTCGAAAGTCATTTCGTTATTTCGGTTATCGCAATGTTGAGGGGAGGAGGAGTAAAGACTCCCGAAAGGCAAAGTCCCAAAAGAGGCTTTGGGTGTAAGCTCCAAGTCACAGCCCAAGGTGACATGCAAGGTCAGGCTGATGGAAGAGAGCCATCCCAAAGGACCGAAAATGCCTGTATTGATTGTAGAAGGAGAGAAGCAGGGCTCGAGGCATCGATATTAATTCAACAAAGTCGTGGGAATCGCCTAGATAATTCATGGATTTCAAGCCTCATCCCGATCCTAATGCAGTTAGTTAATGGAATTAAGGAAGGTGATTGAAACGTCACTTAACCACATAAATAGAAAGAAGGGAATGATTGGCCATGGAGGTTGATTGTCAGCTCGATGCAACTCTATCAACAGTTATTCCTACAAAGCCCATACTAATATGATCTTGTGTCTGATAGAAGAATGCACGCACAATCTGATAGAAGAAGATGCAGATGCAAGGCCTTGATTGCAGTAGCCAATGCTCCTTCCTCGAGGGAGAAAGTTGTTTTGAGTATAAATACCCAGATTTGATATTTTGTTGGGGTCGATGGTAGAGCTACGCTCCCACTTGTAAAGTTTTAACGAGGCCTCTGGTTCTCTGGTTATGCTATGTATTTGAGATTTCTTGTTTAATGAAATTCAACCTCTTTTCATCTCTTTGTAAACTCTGTGTTAAGACACTCGAAATTGGAAGATCCAATTGAGGGTGGTGGTGTTGCTACGATGCAGTTTTTATCACTGCAATATCTTCACTAGTTTTAATCTATTTCCTGTGTTACATTTTTCCCTCTTATACTGAGTAGCTCAGAATTGGAGGATCCAGTCGAGATATTACAACAACATTGCGATGTTGGTTCGATCATCGTTTTGTTGTGGCTATTTCATTTAGACATATCTTAGTGTCTGAAGCTACGAGTCCAAGAGGATCTCGTTCTCAAATCTTTTCCTACTCGTGCTGTTGGAAGACTAGATGTCCATAGCAGGCCCTTACATCTTCTCACCACCTCTTCCCCCTACTCACATTTTACAACAAATCAATGATTAAAGTTAGATCAATACCTCACTTGCCTAAGCGTGCCAACCCAGTTTTCTGAGTTAGAATGATATAATCCTGAGATAGTGTTCATTAGACCACCCTTAATTTTATTCATTGTGACATACAAAGTGATGGGTACTAGGCTTACCTCTGTCGTAATCCAGAGGTGACTTCTAGTGCTAACATTTCTAACGCCTATGCTGGGGACGAAATTGAAGATTTTCCCTGGGTAGAACGACAAAGCTTACTAGTTATGAAGGTGCATCAGAACTTAGTACTTCAAATATTGTAACTGTGCACTTGGACTCCACTGTTTCAGTGTGACTAGTTCTAGCAGACCTAAAAGCTGACCCAAATGATAAGATCTGGCCTTTGATGGTGAATGAAGGCTAGACACACTCATTCTGCATATCATTCACCTGGCGACTCCATAGTTGAGGAATCATTTGAAAACTCTACTGGTTATTAACGGAAAAAATTCTGGCTCTGAGGTTTGCTCCTTTTAATTTTTCTATTGTTCCTGGTTTTCCTAATGTTGTCCCTACTATGGATGAATGGGGTGATTATTTGCCCATATTTAGAGGGAATGTGGAGGACAAATCTGCTCAGCATTTCTGTGAGTTTCATCAACTCATGCATGAGTGGGAGATACATCATGAGGATGTTTTAATGAAGATGTTCATGTTCTCATTAGACAAGGATGCCCATGAGTGGTATCAGTCCTTGCCCCTTGCTAGCATCTCCTCCCTAGAGCAGTTTCATGCAGTTTTCAATAGGCGTTTTCAAAATCTCTATTCCTCTAAGTTAATTTGTCATAAATGTTGTGAGAAATTTGAAGGCAATGATCAAGATATGGCTATGTCTAATGAAGACTGTAAGGGAAAGGACCATATGGAGGAAGAATATGCTCTGGGCGACCTGACGGAACTGGTAAAATCTCTCTCTGCCCAACTAGAAAGGTTGGAATCTGAAGAAGGCGCATAGGATTTTTCAGTCCTTGAGGCAGATGTTCTTGATGACTCCACCAAGGATGATTATGAAGATTTCATATCGATAGAGGCATTAGCTTCTACCCCTATGAGCCTGTTGTCTCGGATTTAAAGGAAGAAGCCATAGTGGAAGAGGATTGTTATCTTTTTCTTCACAAGATTTTCCATGATGTATTTACATTTTGGATTGAAAAGAAGGATTGGGAGATCATTCCACTTTTGAAAGATGGAGGAGTTTTTTGCTCACCCATCTTTGATGATTATTTTGATGAAGAGCAACAATGCCCTGCATCACAATTTGCTGACCTGGGGAGCAGTCGTCATGACAGTTATGAATCAAGTTCTGATCTAGATATGTAGGATTTCCAAGAAGAAAATGTAGAGTCATATCCTCTGTTCACTAATAAATAATATTACGAGGAAATCAGCCATCCTGGACCCACAAAAGACACTAGGTAGTACAAGGAAGAGAATTTTCTTCCCTCAGGTCCTGTTTATGACGATTATGAATCTGACCCTTGGGAGAGCCAAGAAGAAGAACCAGAGGAGCAACAGAAGGGGTCGTTTATCTTTTTTCTAGAGTATGTCAGCAAGAAACCATCGCCTAAGATAAGTCAACTCCCATTAGCTTCTCATCCACTCGTGCCTATCAGAGATATTCAGTCTTGGGTAAGCAGTTGCGTAGAAGAGAAGGCTGCACGTTGTGAATTTTTTGAGTTTGTCGCTTGGCCTATGAGCCTATGAAGGAATACATGGAGTTGTATTTCCTTCATGATTTGAAGCCTATCAGCTTCATCTCGTCAGCATTTGGAGGAGAGATGAAATATGTAATTGTTCCTATGTCACAATTGCATCAGTTGTTATCAATCATCGACAGATTGAAGGAGCTTCCAGTTAGGAGGTTCCAGTTATCGGGATCACACACTCACATGCTCGGTGACAGTTGGGCTTCCACCGTTTCACCGCCTCCTAGCACCATTTGGCTGTTTTCAAATAGCACCATCACACTGTCTTCAAACATATATTCAGATATTGTGTTGGTGTATATGGTCCTAGAGAGATCAAAATCTGATTATTTTCTCATGCAAGAAAGCATTTTGGAAATAACAGTATTTACTTAGACAATCCATGATTCCAGATCTGTGGACGGCTGTGGATTATGAATGGTTGCAGATTGAGAAATAAACCCGGACGGCCGCAGATTGTGGATGACTGCGGATTGAGAAATAGACCCTGACGACTGCTGATTGTGGACGGCTGGGGATTGAGAAATGGCTCATCTACAATCTGGTAATACTTATGATATTCAAGTTATTGAAGTTATTCTCACTCATTTCCTGCATCAAAGATTACTTAGCTGGTCTAAACACGAAATAAAAATGCATTGGTTTGCGTAATGAACTAGTAATATTGTAACAAGGAATGGGCGTTTTAATGAACTAGTAATGTTATCCATAAGTAAAGAATATGTAATTTAAAAGTAAAATTAATTTAATTATATGTCAGTATCCATTTCCTAGATCTGAAGAAGGATTTTAAAACCATCATCAATTTTATTTGCTATGTAAATGAAACATTGTGCAATCTGAAACAACTTCACTATAATCTATTTCTTTACATTTTTTACTTTTAAATTGGAAAACATCTATCAAACTGGAGAGGAGTTTCTGCCAATG
Source organism: Picea engelmannii (assembly GCA_009831015.1). Classification (NCBI taxonomy): domain Eukaryota; kingdom Viridiplantae; phylum Streptophyta; class Pinopsida; order Pinales; family Pinaceae; genus Picea; species Picea engelmannii. The sequence continues at coordinate 73,073 of ML791620.1, forward strand.
ATAATTAAAAGTTTGATTATGAACTTAACTCTAGCAGAGAAAAACAAAAAATGTTAAGACTTTTTATATATGATTTTGGTGAGTTATTCTATATTGATATAAACATTAGCATAATATACCTTTATTTTTAAGAAGTATTTAGTATCATACTTTTTTTTTTTAAGAAGTATTTAGTATCGATTCAATCAATAATGCCAATCCTAAAAGATATCCTCCGTATACTCGTATCGATTGAGTATTACTAGATAAAAATAAATACTAGAAATATGCCCTAACTCATCTCTAAACTCAAGCCAACTAAGCTCAACACCAGCCAACATCAACACAAGATTCATTTTTGAATTCGTGGGACTCAATTGATATCTCGTGAGGTAACAACTTTAACAATTGTACTATGTGAATCGGGCTCATCAAGGCAATTGGGCTCAAGAAGGACACTAAGTCTTCCCTGATGTGGCATTGGAGAAATCTTCGTACAACAACTCAATGGCACACATCTTTTCCCTGATGTGGCATTGGAGAAATCTTCGTACAACATATCGATAAGTTGGTGCATGAGTGTTCCACAGTAGACTCGGTCTGTCATCTGGCTTCTCAGGTCAAATACCAAATCTAATTTTTCCGAGTGGAAGAAGGGCAAGGGCACATGCCACTGTTCTGGTGGAGTTGTATTTCCTTCATGATTTGAAGCCTATCAGCTTCATCTCGTCAGCATTTGGAGGAGAGATGAAATATGTAATTGTTCCTATGTCACAATTGCATCAGTTGTTATCAATCATCGACAGATTGAAGGAGCTTCCAGTTAGGAAGCTTGATGGCGGGCTCATTGGTGTGAAATGTGCAATGTAGTGGCCAGCCTATGTCAAATATTGTCGTGCATGATAACCATGACTAAAAAGGTGAAATTTAGAGCCCATATTAATCATCAAGTACATAAGCATCAACAATAATCACCATAAAGAATATTATCACAGTCAAAGCTTATAACTGTGACACGATGCTTCACTTCTTACCAATACAAAGCTGCATGATATGAGAATTGAAATCACAGACAGAACCATGGCTTTTTTATCCACCATTTGTCATTTGGAGAATGTATACGCCAGGACACATGGGGGTTTAGCTTTGCTATGAATGGGTGGGCTGTAACTTTATTTTGCCCAATCCACAGGAAACAGAATCCTTTACAATAGAAAATATAGTTGCAGGTCGAAAAGTACATAAGGTTATAGATGAACGTTACTAGATCGAAATATTATTACATCATGCAACTATACAATAGTTGGGTAATACCGAAGTGACAAAAACCCTAACCCTAATTATTAATAAGTATAAGGGCATTAATTATAATCATTAATACTAAGGTTATGATTCTGGGTTT
>ML791620.1:74650-114101 GCA_009831015.1 Picea engelmannii
TTTTGTATATATATTCAGTAAAGAGAATAATATAGTTTTTGCTTCAATCAAATAATCTATTTTAATAATGTTAATTAATTAATTAATTTTTTAATATTTAATTGTTTGTAAATTTTGAGAATTGTTTTTATCAATCTTGTAAACGAAAGTGCGAAGGATTACATTAAATCAGCAGTTTAATGGAGTGTAGTAATATTATAACTCAAAGGTTCTTTAAGTCTTGTTGTAAAACATCATCATTTGTATAACTTCATCATTATCTTTTTCTCATATATTTATTAAATTTTTATATTGTTAGTATTTAATTAATAATAATTGTAAAAAATGATTTATAATGAATGATTTGAGTATTAAATATTTCAGTATAATATTAAAAGTAATATTAAATAATTTTTAATATATTTATAACATTTCAAGTGATTCTTAATATATATTAATATTTTTTATCAAATACATTTAAATATAAATTAAATTTTTAACACTATCAAACATTATAATTATAATTTATTTATTTTTTAAATAAAAAAGAACATTATAATTATAATTTATTTATTTTTTAAATAAAAAGAGGGCAAATCCTATTGTATTATATCATATGTAAAAAGAAACATGTGTTGTCATCTATTTCGCCAAATTAGCGGAAATTGGAACAATTGGCAGCCTTGGATATCCATGTTCAAAAGAGGCGGACCGCCATCTGTCCTACCTAGAGGAAACCAGGATGGGTGGCGGTCTGTAGTCTGTGCATTAACCATGAAAACTGAAATTGAAACTAGAGTAAACATTAAAGAGTTTGCGCTGATTGAACTCCCGACCAAAACCTAAACATTTAACCAGAACCGGAAAGCACTCCTAGCCATGCAATTACGCGTTGGTTCCAAAGGTGGCCTTATCAGGGTCGTCGTTGTGCGGTCCATTCCGAGTTGGGAGAGCATAAGGTCTTGTACACATCAGACATCTTTGCCCTGATGTGGCATTTGAGAAATATTCGTACAACATATCGATGCGTTGGTGCATGAGTGTGCCACAATAGACTCGGTCTGCCATCTGGCTTCTCAGGTCAAACACCAAATCTAATTTTTCCGGGTGGAAGAAGGGCAGGGGCACATGCCACTGTTTTGGTGCAATCAAGATAGGCAGTGGCGCAAGGACCTCGCCACCCTCCTTCGACGTGCCACCCTCCACAGCCTTGCTTGTTGTAGCCTGCATTCCATCCTCTGCTCCATCTTAGTGCTCTATTATCGCGCTCCGTCCCTATGCTCCTACCTTCTTCCCAAGGTCGTCTTCTCATGCAGTGGCTCTGGAAGGATCGTAGCCTGCTAAAAGTGTGTGTAATACCCCAAGGCCGAGCCCCTTCTAAATTTTTATTTTTTCTTATAGGCTGGTGAGCCAAGTGGTTATAAGTTGAAAAGACTTATGTGTTTATTAGGGTGGTGAGCCAAATGCCAAGGCTAATGAGCCTGATTTTTGTATATCTAATTATCCAGAACATTAATAAAAAATATAAACACGGTTGCGTGTAGAAAACCAAGAAGAAGAGTTATGGGGGACTAAGCTCCACTAGGTAGGGTAAGGAAGGGGAGCTAAGTATTTGGGCCTAGGGGCTAAGCTAGGGGGCTTACCACTAGAGGAATAAAATTTATATATAATTTGTTGAAGACTAAGGTGAACATGATATGTTTTGTTATCCTAAGTTCCTGGAAAGGGGACGTGAGCTAAATGGAATGCATGCAGCTCTAGGAAGACAAGTGTCGACATGGGATCATGCAACTAAAAGATGAAGCGTCGACTGTGTTAGGGGTTCATCCTCCATTCTAGGATCCACTGTCTAACCATGAACCGAGGCATCCATCATGGATATCTGGAACCAGTATCCCGTGAGTCAAACTGTGCTAGTAGTTCGCTTCCCATTCTGTCATCCTCTGTCTACATTCGCTGGGATCTGGGGTGTCTGAACCCGTTTTTCCTCTGCGTATGACCTCTCAATACCCTCACGCATCTCTGAAAACAGAAACAGGAAAGTTGTCCTATGTTGTTTCCTGTGAATCTCAATGCAATTTTAGTTGCCTGAGTCATGTTGTGACTTAGCATTAGGTTGTTGTCTTGTCGGGTGTCCACACCTATTTTTCCCTATTTTTGTTGTCGTTGATGTCATCCATACCCGGCTGTACCTGAATCAAAGACTGTTTGAAGAGGCATGTTGTCAGGCATGTGAGCAACTCTCCCAGGTGAGAAAGTTTGTTGGAAAGTGAGTTCTCCTGGAAGGGAGTCCCATAACAGCCATAGTGCTCTTAGACTTCTGGTCGAGCCTATTGCTGAAGCCCAAGGTAAGGGAGGTGTACTGGCCGATGGACTTGTATTAGTGAACGTGTATCCTCCTGTGGTGGAGCAGGTGTGTGGCGAATAAGGGTCTGTGTGTTGTGGGGATAAGTGGCTCCTGAGAAAAAAGACCCTTCCTATTGCTTTGTACAACTTCCTTATTGTCCTTGCCAATCCTAGAATTCCCTTGCTCGGTGAATTTTAGTCCCAGGTCGGAGGTGACCTACTGCTGAGAGTGATGAGAAGCATGGTCTAAGGATGGGAGGTTCATGGATGGTCTACACGCAGTTGGTGTATTTAGTCCAGATAAAAGATAAGTATCATTACTATGCTTAATTATGTATTTTATGCATGTTTTAAGATGCTTGAATGTTATCATGTATTATGTTTCATGTCGATTTACTGTTACTCTTGTTTGAATCTGAACTAGTAGAAACAATTATGTGTTTATTGTTTTATGTGTTTTAATTCATTAAAATACATACATACATATATATATATATGAGTTTATATTCCACATGGTAGCATTACCCGGTCTCTGGAGGGTCGGGGATATTACAATATGGTATCAGAACATGGTTACAAACCTGAGCCTGGATGGACCATGTTAGTGGATAACGAGACAAGATTTCAGAGTGAATTGCTGTCGAAAGGGACAAAATTCGAGGTTCAAAGTGTCTCTGGGTGCAAGGAGTGCATCAACAGAGTCTCTGACTCAAAAATCTTGGGAAATAGATTGAGTTTTCTCGTGAAGGGACGTGAAGATTTGTTGAAAGGAGTGCACAGATACGAAAGTCGACTAAGTGTCAAAGAAACCCTCTAAGGAGAAAGGGGTTCGAGGAACGAAGCTTCGGAGGAGGAGAAACATTAGTCGCTAGATTTATTGTTCGAAGGAGTCTGGACCATTAGATATGTGTCCAAGAAGGAAAAGGAAAGCCACTTCGGAAGATTTCTAGTGTGGAGTGTGACAAACTCCCGAAGTCCCGAAGTAGATCACAACCGTCTGTTGCGAAGGACACACATCAAGAGATCATGTAATTCAGGTGGAAGTACTTCGTTAGGAGGCAAGTGCTGTGAGTTAAAACTCCCGAAGGTCGAAGTGCCGAAGTCACTCATATTCATTGATCGTGAAGGAGGACATGCGTCGGTTGATAGTGAACTTCGGGAGAAAGCACTCCAGGAAAAAGCAAGCGTAGAGGAGTTGAAACTCCTCAAGCCCGAAGAGCCGAAGTGGTGAGTCATGATGATGTCACGTAGAGGTGACATGGACACATAGGATGTGTGCCACGTGTCAGTGGGTTTAGAACCTGTGGAAGATTGAGATGGAATTTGGAACGTGACACATGTCACCCATTTGAATGGGCCACTTATTAGTTGCTAGTATTTCACCTTGTGTCATCCTATATGAGCAAGGTTAGTGGGGCCTGAGGTTACATAACGAAGTTAAGGGTTAGAGGACCCATAGTGGCATTGATCAAGATACATTAAGATCAATGGCCAGCAGACATTGTGGGGACCCAAGTTGCACGGAAGCTAATTATCCAAGGCGGTTCTGCAATCCAAACCGTGGTTTCACTGAGGGTTTACGTGTCAGCGTCACGAGAATTGTGGGACGAAAGGAGAGTTACTCCAAACCACTGTTGCATGCCCCTGCTATTAGCACATATTATTGCAAAGGGATATTTTTCCTTTGGAGTTGGCCATTGGGTGACCAAATGCGAGAAAAGGGGTTTAAAAAAAAAACCCACCATGTGCATTTTTATCCAAAGTCGGGGTGCAATTATGCAAAGGCGCGCACATACCGGGTCGATGAATATCCATCAAGCACAGGCTCAGTCTCATCCATCGGATCCATCAGATAAATCAGATCAACGACCATCGGGTGATTGGGATTATAGAGTTGCGCAAAGTTTAACATCGGACCGAGGCCTGAAATCGTGAGGTTTGGGCTGTTCATTTCAGAGGGACACGTGGTGCACGATCAACATAGTCACGATTTCGTGAGTCAGAAAGGTTAAAGAGAAGAGTTTTTAGAACTCACAAAATATGAAATCGTGACAAGATCGCAACCGTTGATGAAAGGAGAGATTTGGACTGTTAGATTAACTTTTCACGATTTCGCGAGTTAGGAAAGTAAGAAGGTAGAGTCTTGAAGACTCGTGAAGCATGAAGTCCCAAAAATATTTGGTTCGTCCAATCGAGAAGAGTCGCAGACCATTCATCTGACATCAGAAAATTTTGGAGGATCAGGAATAGGGAGTTTGGGGTTCTTGTCATAAAGTTTCATCCATGGCCCAAAGTCCCAAGACCCAAAAAGTCGATGAATCAATATCAACCATCCAAACCTAAGGGACGTGTGGCAGTAGATAAAGTAATTTTGCGGTTTCGCAAGCCAGAGTTTCAAAAGTAGAGCATGGAAAGACTCCCGAAACACGAAATCGTGAAACGCCCTGGAATCAAGCTCATGATCTCAATGTCTGATCACATGGGAAGAAGGCCTGGAAAGAGGGGCTAGCACTCATCACTGAGCTGGAATTTCATGTTTCTAGGAAAAGGATCATGGCCGTTCATTTTAAAGAAAGCCCAGCCGCTGATCTCGAAAGTCGTTTCGTGATTTCGGGTATCACAATGTTGAGGGGAGAGAGGAATAAAGACTCCCGAAAGGTAAATTCCTGAAAGCAGCTTTGGGTGTAAGCTCCAGGTCACATCCCAAGGTGACATGCAAGGTGAGGTTGATGGAAGAGAGTCGTGCCAAAGGACCGAAAATTCCCATATTGATTATAGAAGGAGAGCAGTAGGGCTCGAGGCGTCAAGAATTAATCAACAAAGTCATGGAAATCGCCTAGAGAATTCATGGATTTCAGGCCTCATCCCAATCCCGATGCAGTTAGTTAATGGAATTGGGGAAGGTGGTTGAAACCTCACTTCACCACATAAATAGAAAGAAGGAAAGGATTGCCCATGTAGGTCAACTGTCAGCTTGAGGCAACTCTGTCAGCAGTTATTCCTACAAAGCCCATACTAATCTGATCTTGTGTTTGACATAAGAATGCATATATAGTCTGACAGAAGAAGTTGCAGACGCAAAGCCTTGATTGCAGTAGCCAGTGCTCCTTCCTGGAGGGAGAAAGTTGTTTTGAGTAAAAATACTCAGATTTGATATTTTGTTGGGGTCGATGGTAGAGCTACGCTCCCGCTTGTAAATTTTTAATGAGGCCTCTGGTTCTTTGGTTATGCTATGTATTTGAGATTTCTTATTTAATGAAATTCAGCCTCTTTTCATCTCTTTGTAAACTCTTTATTAAGACACTCGGAATTGGAAGATCTAGTCGAGGGTGGTGGTGTTTTTGCGATGCAGTTTTTATCACTGCAATATCTTCACCAGTTTTAATCAGTTTCCTGTGTTACATTTTCCCCTCTTATACTGAGTAGCTTGAAATTGGAGGATCCAGTCGAGCAATTACAACAACATTGTGATGTTGGTTCGATCATCGTGTTGTTTTGGCTGTTTCGTTTAGACATATCTTAGTGTCTGAAGCTACGAGTCCAAGAGGATCTCATTCTCAAAACTTTTCCTCCTCAGGATATTGGAAGACCAGATGTCCATAGCAGGACCTTACATCTTCTCACCACCTCTTCCCCCTACTCACCTTTTACAACAAATCAATGACTAAAGTTAGATCAAGACATCACTTGCCTATGTGTGCCAACCCAGTTTTCTGAGTTAGAACGATATAATTTTGAGACAATGTCCATTAGACCACCCTTAATTTTATTCATTGTGACATACAAACTGATGGGTACTAGGCTTACCTCTGTCGTAATCTAGAGGTGACTTCTGGTGCTGACATTTCTGGTGCCGCTGCCAAGGACGAAATTGAAGATTTTCCCTGGGTAGAACGACAAAGCTTACTAGTTCTGAAGGTGCTTCAAAAATTAGTACTTCAAATATTGTAACTGTGCACTTGGAGACTCCACTGTTTCAGTGTGACTATTTTCTTGCCCAAGGAAGATCTTACCTGGTTTCTGCCACACCTCCAATCCCAATAAATAATGCATCAAGATAATATTCATTTCAAACTATGAGGATAAATCCCTCTTGCACTCAAAAATGAGCCTCTCTACCCTTGTAAGGAATATATCATCAACATACAACAACAAGATCAACAGATCACCATCAACAACCTTTTAGTAAAGGTTGGGATTTACATCACTCTTGGTGAAGCCCAAAGTCACCAAGTATCCATCAATCCTAGAGTACCATGCCCTAGGTTCTTGCTTGAGTCCATACAAGGACTTATTTAATTTTCAAACATGAGACTCCTTCCCATGTATCACAAATACCTACGGTTTCTCTATGTACACTTCTTCCAATCGCATTGTTGAGGAACATGGTATTTACATCCATTTTATGTAATATCTAACCCATAAATAAAGAAATAGAAATGATAGTCATGCTAGAAGTGTACCTGGTGACTGGAGAAAAGGTCTCCTCATATTCCACTCCCTCTTTCTGAGAGAATCCTCTCACCAAAACCTCTCTTTGTACTTCTCGATGTTTCCATCTGCTGCATACTTGATCTTATATATCCACTTGGAAGTCACCAATGAATTCCCCTCTTTTTTCGGAGCCATCTCCCACACATCATTCTTCATGATGGACTGATAATCTTCCATCATGGAATCCTTCCAAACATGTTGGAATTTTTCCTCCTCGTAACTCGAAGGTTCGAAATCAATGATGTGACTCATCAGTTCCATATAACTCAAGAACCTTGGAGGTCATTTTCTCTCCCTGAAAGTACCACTGGGAGATGCATGCCCCTCTACATTCTACAAAGTGTCACGAATCCATGTTGGCCTCTTCCTGGTCACTACAACATCTCTAGGTAGATCCACTGGCTCTACTTGCTCTAATGGCTCCTCCTGATAATCTGAAGGATGAACATTTGGGCTAGAGAGATCTGTACGCTTATCCTTGGGAGCCTCCTTCTCCTCACTATCAATATCCATATGAGACTCTCTAGACCTCCTGAAGGCTACCTCTTCATGAAAAGTAACATATCAAATAACCTCAATTTGATGTTGTCCCAGAAAGTAGATCTTGTAGGCCTTTGAAGTCTCATTGTATCCCACAAAAGTACCCTTATTTTGAAAAGTTTCTAACTGATTCCTATTCTCTGTGGGTACATGGATGTATATAGCACAACCAAGTATCCTCAAATGGATGACCTCTAGCTTCACTCCTGTGAATTCCTCCTCAAGAGTCTTATTTCACAATATCTGGTGAGGACTCATGTTTTGGACATAAATTGTTGTGTTGGATGCCTCTACCCATAAGCACATGGGTAGATTCTGATAATGAATCATTTCCTTGACAACCTCCAAAATGGACCTATTATTCATTTCCTCAACACCATGCTATTGAGGGTTGTAAGGAGCTGCCAACTCCGTCTTTATCCTTGCTTCCTTGTAGAAATCATTGAAGTCAATGGAAGTATACTCTCCTCCATTATCTATCCTTGAAACCATGATCATATTCCCCATCATGTTCTCTGTCTAGAACTCCTATAACTTGTTGAAGACTTCATCCTTTGTTCTCATGAAGTAGATCCATGTCTTATGGGATAAATCATTAATGAATGTCACATAGTACAAAAAGACATCCAAGGATGATATTGCCATCGGTCCTGTTAAAAAGATTTTTTCCTCACTCCACGCAACTTGCTTGGATGGCCTTTCCATTTCCCTATGCAGACTTGAAGTCCCCTTTTGTGCCTTCCAAAGCCAAAAATAATATTTTTCCACATATACACACCCTAGTTATACAACAAGTGTATACATAGTTTGCTCCACAACAACCCGCGTACATCGGGTTTGGTGCTGAAAATTAAAAATTATAGCGGATTTCCATGCCATTTTATGAGATAAATGATCCTTGACCTTCCATATGCTTGAAATTATCTGACTCACCCCTTCAGTTCCATTTGAAAGCTATTAATTGAGCCATATCCAATCCTTGAAAAATTGAACAATTCAATTTTGAGAGAAAAGACACTCTGGAGAAATTTCACTCCATATTCAGTATGCATCCCTTTGTCCTTGAAAGTATGAAATCATTGTTCATCCCCCAAGATCTCCCTTCTTTGTGATGGAGAACCTCTTTGACTCCTTTATATGAGCTTGCATTTGGTGGAGTATTGAAGTGGTGGAGGCCCAACTAGAGGGACTTAGTTTCACAGTTTTGATATGTGTTGTTAAATAAGTTTGTCACCTATATACTTATGTTGATTATTTTAATAGAAATACTATTTTCTCGTCCAATTGATATCTTGCAAATATTTGAATTATTATTCCATGGGCGTATTTGTCATGTATGTTAATGGATTATGCTAATCTATATGCTAACATTATACATTATCACTATCTTCTTGTGTATCTTGGTTTTTGATGAAAATTTGCAGGTATAAATATTTGGGTTGTGTGCTCAACGATGGTATTCATCGAACGTCCAGACTAGGTAGGCTCATAGCCTTGTCTTGTTATCATTTCTTTCATATAGAATACTTGGGATTAGATTTTATTTCTGCATGTCATTCTATTTTTTATGGTTTACCCCTTGCCATAGAGAGATTTTCCTTGCAACAGGTCCCTTTAGATCTACTATCGCTTCTTGGATAAGGTCTCTTGGTATTCTTTCTAGGTGTACATCCCATGCAAACACCCTCATTCTCTACCTGGAGCTCTGGAATACCTATAACCATTCTTCTTAATACTGGGAAAGACCTATAATGCAAGTGAGAAAATATATGATGCCATAACTCACATAAATTGATATTGTCATGTACCAATGCCTAGGTTGGGCGTCTTGATAATTTGTGTACCCCTCCCTCTCAAACACCAATCACTCATGATGATTCTATGCTCAAGCCATTATGCCATACAAGAACCTAACCATCAACAAATGCAACTATGTAACCTCTATCCTACAACGTTGAGATAGAGAGTAGGTTCTTGTATAATCAACAATAATGTTTTCTAGGGTCTACTCCTTATACTTTTTATCTCCTCAAGGTGTAAGAAAGGCCCATGACCTTACTAGGCATACTCCATCAAGGTCCCTGCCAAAACAAGGAAAAAAACATAGAAATATGAGGCTTAATGTCCTCTCTTCATGGCTGGAAAATGTCATATCAAACCTCTTATTCCTCCATGGTAACCTTCCCAGAACAAGAGCAAAAAAAAAAAGACAAGAACAACACTTTTCTAGTGTTGTAACTAATCATTCCTCCATGGTAACCAGCCCGAAACAAGAACCAAAAAAAAATACAAGAACAACAATTTTATAGTGTTGTGAATGATCATTCCTCCACGGTAACCTGCACGGAACAAGAGCCAAAAAAAGGAACAACATGAAGAATGTCAATAAGCCCAAAAATCATAAAATTTCAACTTTGACTAAATGTCAATCTGAGGGCACTAGTAGTCTCACTATGGTAAGGTGAGTTGATCTGTAGAAATGATCAATCGCAACATTGTCCAATAAATTCCCAACAAACTTCAGAGAAAGTTAAGGTCTGATATTGTGCAACGACATATCTGAGACTGTGTAGAGAAAAAATTCAACAAAGCTCTCATTCCATGTTGAATTTTCAATTTTCAGATCTGATAATTATTTCCTTATGATTTCAAATAGAATTTCATGCCACTGTTATCATAGGATAATTACACACTGAAAATATCAACCAAAATAAAACTGCAGTGGAAACAATGGAATCATAGAAAGATAGCCATGCATAGTAGACACAAGATTTTATCCTGGGAAACCCAACCTTGGGAGAAAACACAAAAACTTTTCTTAAGAAGAATTATGGCTAGAAAGTGCATCACCATAAAATGAAGAAACCTAACACATAAAGAAGTTATCCCTTGTATGAGGAAGATCCCTTAAAGGTAGTGAACCCTACACAGAGATAACACGCCTCCAAAAGATCACGAAAAGGACATCACACCTCAAAATAGAGCAAATAGAAACTGAAAACTGGAAACTATAAATTCAACTGTAAATGGAAACTGCAACTGTAACTCGCAACTACAACTGCAACTGGCAACTGCAATTACAACTGCAACTAGGACTTGTGCAATTGATGAGAAGAGTTGTGATTGTGTATGTTAAAATGAAATGATCAAGCATTTATTTATAAAATTCAATTCACCCTTAATTTACTTGTGAGGCTAACTTCTTCTTTTGTCTTCAATATCTTCTTTAATTGTTTTCTAGGGTTTATTCAATAGTTTAATGGGATTTGACGTGTCTTCTTGGAATTTATTCCTTACTAGAAAAGTTGTTTATGAGCCTTGTTGATGTTTCATCTCCTCGCATGCACTTCTAATTAATATAGGTCTCTAATGTTCAATATATTCACCGAGAAGACCCTCATCACAAGAGGTCTCTAGAGCCTACATCTTAAACATTAGACCAGACTTGTAAACAAGTCAAACTTTCCCTATAAAAAATATATCACTCCATCCTAGAGAAGGAAATGTGAAAGCATCTTGAGTCTTTATTACTCCTTGGCAAATCAGCATGACTACTAGGAGAAATACTACACCTGGGCCATTCACCGCTAGACAAATCAGCATGACACATGAGTGAATGTATCATTCTCCCTTGGTCAAATCAGCATCACCAATATGGGATAATATTTTCTTGATGTTGCTAACTGGAGAAACATCAACATACTGGTCTATTCACCACTAGCCAAATTAGCATGGCCACATGAGTGAATGTATCATCCTCCCTTGGTAAAATCGACATGACCAATCTAAGAGAATGTTTGTCCGATGTTGTTAACTAGAGAAACATCAACATCCTATGAGTGAATGTATCATCCTTCCTTGGCCAAATAAGCATGACCAATCTGGGAGAATGTCTACCTGATGCTAAAAAATCAACATCATCTTTATGCAAGAGCATCTCTCACTAAGATAATTATCTTGAAAAAACTTTGATTTTTCTTATATATTATTTATATGTGACAAGATAGGTATGGTTTACTCTTCCTATCACCTATGACTCTTCACACTCCTTCTATTTACATTTTTATTTACAATTTACCATAATCCAAGGATTAGGTATTCAACAGTTCCCCCCTTAAATCGAAGGGGTGTTTGCGAGTCCAAGCATCATTCTGAACTTTTCAAATTTTTATCTTCCAAGCGATTTGGTGAAGACTTCCACAATTTTCTGATTGATGTAATAATGTCTCAAGTGAATAGTATTGTCCTCAACATGATATCAGATCAAGTGATCTACTTTGTGTTGATATTCTTCGTTCAATCATGAAATTTTTTATTCTTGTCCAACTTATTGCAAGAGTATTATCAACTAGAAGAGGATTATAATTAACGTGTTTCTCCTCTAAATATTCTAGTATTTCCCTAAGATACACAATCTCTTTTGTTGCTTCTATAGTTGGCACATATTCTACCTCTATTGTGGAATCTGTTGGAACTAATTGTTTGCATGATCTCCATGAGACAATTTTCGATCCAAGACTCATAACATAGCCTGAACTTGACACTCCATTTTCTTTATCCCCAACAAAGTTTGACTTAGAATATCCAATCAGGTTGAAGTCATACACCTTAGAGTGATTGCATCCAAAATATTCAATTCCCTTGTTACGAGGAAAATCACTCTATGGCATGGGGTAAACCACAATAGACAGAAATGACTGCAGAAATCAACTCTAATCTTACGTATTCAATATAAAAAAACATGCTAACAAGACAAGATAAAGAGCCTACCTGGTCCGGACTTTCAATGAAGTCCACCGTTGAGCACTTGACCCAAAGTTATATACCTGCAACTTGTCCTCAACAACCAAGATATGCAAGCATATTGTGATAATATATAAAGTTAGCACATATAATAGCATAATCCATCAATATTCATAAAACATATTCCCATGGAATAACAATTCAAATATTTGCGAGACATTAATTGGACGAGAAAAGAGTATTTCTATTAAAATGTAATCAACATAAGTGTATGAATGACAAACTTCTGTGTTGACACATTCATAACCGAGAAACTAAGTCCCTTCTAGATGGGCCTCCACCACATCAATCCTCCACCAAAGACATGCTCATATAATAGAGACAATGAGGTTCTCCATCAGATAGGGAAGAGCTTGGGGGCTGAACAATATGTTCAAACTTAAAAGGAAAAGACTCAAGATGAAGTGAATAATTTCTCTAGAGTAACTTTTCTCTCAAAGTTGAATTCTTCTCCTCTCTTCCAGAGTTTGGATATGGCCCATTTATAGCCTTCAAATGGATTGAAGGGTCGAGTCAGAACATTTCTAGTATATGGAAGCTCGAGGATCATGGGTATCGTGACGTGACATGGAAAACCGTCACCATTTTTTTATTTTGGGTACAAAACCTGATGTATGAGGGGTGTAATGGTGAAACCTATGTATACACATGTTGTATAGTTGTTAGGGCCCATATATGTGGACAATTATGTTTTTTATCTCTATGAATTGCAAAAAATGCACTTCATGTCTTCATAGGTAAATGGAAAAGGCCTTTTGATCAAGTTGCATGGGGCGAGGAAAATATTTCTATAATAGATGCCCCCTAATGTGCGAGGTTAGAGGAGAATCTGCGATGGCCAGAATATATTATAATTCCATAAGTGGAGTAATGGAGACCCAGATGGATGAACTATTTACAAATAAGAATATTAGAATCCATAATGACTTTATGCACATGGTTGCCAATTTGAATTACACTACAAATCCAGGTGGAAATATACCAAATATTTGTTCATGGACATGAATAGGAAATACAAGGGTAGATACATGCCATAGGCTGTCATAGTCACGAACAGGGCCCAGTGAAAACCAGTCTCAAAATCAGTCTGAAGATATCTTTATACAATGAAGTATAATCGGATTTCCCACAATCATTGAAGTCATAAAGGTATTGGTCCAATGAATGATAGAAACAACACAGGAAAGCTGCGAATATGAACTGATGTCTTCAAGTCTTCTACACGATCCGCCAAAGGTGAAATTATACATCATGTGAATAAAAGAGTTGAGGTCGAACACAATGAGACTTCGTTTGATTACCGTTCATTAAGGTATACCATTAATGAACACGAGACAACCTACCAATGATGAAAGTAGGTATCAAGGAACTGAGTACATTATTACAAGTGTGAATAAAGGAGTTGAGGTCGAACACATGAAGAATCCATCGATCATGAGACATTGATGTATTCCCAAGTGTCGATGGTGAGACAACCTACCACTGATCATTGCAAGCCTCTAGGTACTCATAGGACTCTAGGTCTCGTTTCCAGAATAGATGGGTTGAAGTCGATGGAAGGAGACTTGCTGAAACGAGAGCATTAAGGAATCTGTCATCAGTCAGCACAAGGTACAAATTAGTAGCTTGATGATTTGGAGCAACTCAAACAAAGAACATGCTCACAAACCCAAGACCCTTTGTGTCTTCTGCATGCACCAGATGCAAGAAGTGCACGAAAAAGACCCTCTGAATAGCAGCCAATAAGGAAAATTTCCAACAAAGGAGAAGAAACCACCAATAAGGCTAATGGCATCCAAGACACTGTATGAATCCCAATGTGTGAATATATTTCTTATTGTCTAACACAAAGGAAACCCCCTAGTCAGCGACCAATGAGGAGATGTTGATTGTTGGGTTCAAGGTTACCTACCCATAATGAAAGTAGGACGAAGGTGCACGATAGGACTATAGCTTCTGAGACACACTAAGGGTACGACCGACATGAAAATCCAAGAGTTCTGAGAAATGACCAACACAGGTTCTGAGAAATTGTTGACACGGGCTTATAGACATCCTTTGAACAAGAGCATGAGACATATGGAAGAATCTGACATCATAGACTCAATGATGAAACTTTGTGATGCAGGAGGTACCAATAAAAATCTCCATAGGGACTAGAATATTAACCAGTCGAAGGAGTAAACTCTAAGTAACGAGATCAACTTCCTAAGGTCATGCTAAACCCAAAATTTGGATGAAAAGTGGACTCAAAAGTTTTTTATTTGTTCAAAGGCGACAAGACTGCTGCCAACATGAGATAATATTATTTTCCCGCCTGTCTTTTCTTTGTTTTTTCATAGAAAAATGAATGCTATGATACAGAGGAGGAAACGAGTGTCGCGAGTATGCAATTGGTTCTAGTAGTGGAACATGCCTATTCTCAATGCAAGGAAGTGCACACAAGATATGGAAAGTCAAGGGAATGTTTCCTTGTAGGGTGCAGGGTGTCAAGCTGCAGAGGATATAAACAAGGCTCTGCTTGGCTGATGATGCAAGCTACTCCAAATAATAGGATTATAATTCAAAAGAGGGACCCAACAAAAGGCTCAATACTACAAGTAAGAGAATAATATGCAATTACAACTTAACTCCAAAGAATGTTTGTTTTCATAAATTTAGTCCCCTAGGCCCAACAAAGTATAAAAAAATACCTAGTAGAACTCTTCTAGCCACTAGTGACTCGAGTGTTACTTTTTGGAAATTAGACTAATTGGTCTGAAAAAGGGTTAAACTTACACCAATTAGACGTCCTTTGAAATTCAATTAACGAGTGTGAAAGAGACAAGTTCACTCTGCAATATTTTCTCTTTTTAATAGAGTCGAAAAAGAGCTTAACCAAGACTCGGTGATGTTGTTCTAGGAAGCATAACATGGGGGAGGCCAAGGTTCCCATGCAAGACTTATGTGGAAATTCAGTAACTCACAAAAAACTGACACAAGCTTGGGAAAACCCAAATCTTTCCAAGTCAAGGAGGATAAAACACTTGCAGAGGTTACCTTCTCTACAATATATCAAAGAATGCCCCTTATCCGAAAGGGTGTAGAAGAAGGAATTCGATGCTCTACAAGATCATTATAGTCAAAGGAAACCTCCCTAGGACATGGAGGGATCATAATCGAAGAGAGTGGAATGCCCCTTGTTCAAAATATACAGGACTATAAATGTTAATGGCATGGTTGAAATACACCTCACTCCTCAAAATAGTGGGGGTGTTGACTGAAGATTGCATTGACACAACCAATATATCAATAAAAGAAGGATCAGGATGTTGGGAAACCAAAGACGGCTAAAAACATGAAGGGGTATCAGACAAGTACTACGTTTCATGTACTTGTCTGATACCCAGATGAACGAACTTCATGAAGGAACTTCATGTAGCATGACTTGCAAATCATAGTGGCTCATCTCCAACATGATTTACATAGGTTGGTGATGGATCCCTAACATGACTAGCAGAGGTTGGTGATGTATTTGCAGTGTGACTAGTAATGACTAGAGTTGCGGTGGTTAGTTGCGTCATTTGAGACCAAGGTTCCAGGAAAGACAAGTTTTAAGAGATTGTGGACTAGGAAGGGTTTTGGTATACACCATGGCCTTGTCTGGAAGAATAGTATCCTCCTTTAAACGGATTCATAAATGGTTGTAAGGGCATAGACACCAAGAAATCCTCTTATGAAGAGAAAGCGACATGACAAGGGTTACTCATGTGAGGATATATGTTCTCCCCAGATGAAGGAACTTCATGAAGGGGGTTGCCCATAATATAAAACTAACTCCCCCCGAATGAAATACTAGAGGACAGATGGAGGTCCTCCATGGGAAAAGTGTTCATAGGAACTGGCATAATGGAAGAAGGATATATGGACGGAGTGTAATAATTAGAATGACTGCCCATTTGAGCACTTTCTCCTGGAAAAGTGAAGTTAGGATTGGATCTATGGGAAGGAATATTCTAACCTCCCACTGTGAGATTTGGTTGAGGGATATGACTCCCATCAAACGAAAATGTTAAAAAAGGAGGCATCATGCCCCCGGACCCAAAAATAAGATTCATATAAGAAGGCAAGGCAGAGGATGGAAAGTGTGAAGACATGTCTGGAATATAAAGAGAAATATAATTGGAGGCCCAAGGTATTGACTGAGTATCATGATTATTTGTACCACTGGGAAATGAAAATGGATTCGTCCCCATGGAATGAGCAAAGACAATGGGTTGGGTAGCACTAACTGAGGGAGTCGAGGGAACTCCACTATCCATAATAATGAAAAATCATGACACAATACAAAATCCTAAGGCTGAATAATAATCAGAGAGCACACCAAAAATAAACAAAAGGCCAAACACACACAAACAGGATAAAGTGGCTGAAAGGGGCCTCCCTCCCTAAAGTCGGTATGCCTCGCCCAAGAGGGGCATGATACTTCCTTCAAAAGATCACAGGTACCAGAATTAGTTATAAGTTCCCCCATGGGCTTAACAATGCAGTCAGTCAGATCCCCCAGAGAGGTAATCCTCCATAAAGGTTGTGTTTTGTTCGACCTTTATCTCACTCAAGGTACCTACAGAATAACCCCTGCAAGTAACTTATGTGGGTACCTATGTCAATCAACTAAGCCACCACGATATTACTAATGCGCAAGCGAACAATCATAAGTCAGGTCCGCCATATGGGCATGGTAACAAAGCCCGAAATCTCAAAATCATCACCTCTCAAAGAGGTAAAGGTACTAGAAAGAACCCGCTATACGAATAGAACCCCAGAAATATCTCTGACGCTAAGAAGGTATTGGAGGGATATATCATCAACCAACTTTGCAAGAAATCATGCTTAACTTCGGTGTGAGTGGAGCCTCCTGACGTCACCACTCCCTGAGTCAGACACATATGTTGAGTTTAATAGCCTTGGATAATATTACTCACAAAATCCTATTCCAAGGTTCTAAATCTTAAGCTAGTTTGTGCACCCTGAAAAATAAATCATTTCTAATCAATTTTAAATTTATCAGCGTTAATTTTTGTGGCTTTGTTTACTCAAAATATGTGGTCATGAAACTAATGATGTTATGACTCAGCAAGTAAAATAAATGAATCTGAATATAATGAAAAGTCCTAACTTCAATTCTCAATAGATGATAATCTTTTTTTTTCAAAATTCTATTTTCAATTCAACTATGTGATTTCAAATAAGACACAATATTTCCATACATGTATCAAGATCAATGACAAGAACCCAAAAGATCAGATCCCATGATGCAAAATGTATATTTTTTGTATTTTCCAATATAAAAGAATGAAAATGAAAGGACTGAACAACAACTTGATATATAAATCCTACTATAATAAAAAAGAGACAAACTGGGAAGGATATCAAGAAGAAAACACCCAACCCAAGATGAAAGGACAACCAATGAAACAAAAATGATGAGAAAGAAAAACCACCCAAAAATTCAACCAAAGGAAGGTTTCCTATCACTCTACACACAGTTAACAGTCATGACAGAGACCCAATAAGGCTCAACAACCATCAAAACTTACCCAACAAACACCAAACTCATAAATCAAGCAAACAAGGATGATGTACATGATTGTTCAAGAGAAAACTGCGTATATAAACTCCCTGTAGAATTATAGCTCATGTATGTATGCGTCTGTCAAGGTAAAACCCACGTATATGTATTGAAAATCTACCAGGTTAAGGATAAGTACAAGAAACTCAGACTTGAAATGAAAATAGGTTGTCAACCATTCAGACGACAAGAAAACTAAATCTAACCAAGAGCAATCATAGGAGAAAAACACTCCAAACCCCAAAAAGAAGATTCCCTCCCTTTTATGGTCTCCAATTCTGTTATGAGGAAAATCACTTTATGGCATGGGGTAAACCACAACAGACGGAAATGACTGCATAAATCAACTCTAATCTCAAGTATGCTATATAAACAAACATGCTAACAAGACAAGATAAATAGCCTACCTCATCCAGACTTTCAAAGAACTCCACTATTGATCACTTGACCCAAAGCTATATACCTGCAACTTGTCCTCAACAACCAAGATACACAAGCACATCATGATAATATATAAATTTAGCACATATAATAGCATAATCCATCAACATTCATAAGAAATATGCCCATAGAATAAAAAGTCAAATATTTGTGAGACATTAATTGGATGAGAAAAGAGTATTTATATTAGAATGCAATATATGGAAGTGTATGAATGACAAACTTCTGTGTTGGCATGTTCAAAACCGAGAAACTAAGTCCCTTCCAGCTGGGCCTCCATCAGTTCAATCCTCCACTGGTAAAGGAAAGCTCATATAATAGAGACAATGAGGTTCTCCATCAGATAGGTGTTGGAAGCCAATTTGCAATTCTTATCTTTTCCTTACAAGCTACCTACACAAGGGTTTTGAACCCTCAATACTCGTCGCAAGTCTTAAACAAAACAACACTATTATATTTCGCTTTCGCACACAAGCCTTTCATTTTCATTTTCACGACTGCAAGCGTGAAACCCTTGAGTTGGAAGCCACGTTGATGGCATTAAAATTGTCTTTGGATTGTTATGAATCCTTTTTCTCATGTGGTTATAAATTTTTTCACCACTAATGGTCATGCATTTATCAAAACACCAAACCTTTATTCACTTTGCATTTTTGTTAATATGGTTTCCATTTATAAGTTCATAATGCAATGATTTTTGGTGTTTTTGATTAAACCCTTGGCACAATGGTTTCATAAACGCATTGATTTTGTGATTAAATCTTTGGTGCAATATTCAACATGTTATTTTGTTTTAATCATACAAATGCTATTGTTTGTTCAAACATTCAGATCCACTAGTCATGGTTTTCAATGGTTATTCGTTTGACATGTTGTTTGCATTGTTTTTGATGCATACCAAAAGTGATTGGAATGAAACTATTACCAAGGCGTCGATCGTACATGCCAACATGAATGTTTTGCATGGTGTTAATTCACTCAACCACCCTTGCATGCACAAGCATTAACGTCTTCCTTGCACCTAGGGCTACCTCTGTTTGTTTTGGGAAAACCTGCGGGAAGTTAGTCCTGTGCCTACGCTGTCAAACCCCCTCACCATTAACCCTATTGACTGTGTGCTCTCTCCTATGGCCCCTATAGTGCGCATAGAACCCAATGGCGTCCAAATGCTATTGTTGTTTGATAACACTTGTGAGGACTTGGAGAGTAATGGCTGGTTAGTTTTCATTCAAAAATTCAAGGGTTTCAACCTCGCAGTCACTCAACAGTTTGCCCTCACATTCGATGGATGCAGGGCCAAAGTTGGAGACATCCAACTCGAATTGAATGAAGGATTCCTTAGCTCAGCCACAAGTCTTCCAGCCAAGGGGCAGAGATGGTTTAATAATTCAAAGGTGGATGAAGTGCCATGGCCGCTCATATTTACCTCGAGGAAAATTATCAGTTGTGACAAAGGTATGCCAGTCACCGCCCTTAAGTCTCGATGGCATGATTTATTGGTCATTGTTAAGAAATTCATAACTTGCGAAGGTAGAGATGGTTTAGTGTTTCTTTACCATCTCTGGATTCTTATGAATTTCATAGATTTCCCTTTGAATATGCCTCACTACCTCCTACGCAGTCTGTATAAAATGGCTAAACGATTTAAAAGGGAGAAGGCTGACTCCAGCCTCTTCCATCACTGTTTGATTAAAATTGTTATTGTTCATCATTTGAGGTTGAGTGGTGACTGTTGGGAAGTTTTATTATTGAGGAATGGCTTTGCCACTCCTAAATGTGGTCAAGTGGACAAGAAGGTGGTCACTGAAACCCTTGTTGGGCCTGCCATGCCACCTCCTACCCTCCTACCGGTTGTCGAACCCTCGAACTACCCCAACAATGACCTACCCGACGCCCTGCCTGACTCATGCCTAAAAGACGATGTTAAACCTAGTAAGAGGCATACAAGAAGAAAGAGAAAACGTAAGACCGATGTCAATAGAAAAGGTAAGAAAGCTGCACGCTGGGTATTTAGGTGCACTCGTAATAAGATGAAACAAAGCACAGACCAGAAGCCTATTGTTTTGAGTGAAGATTCAGATTCTGAGATTGAGTGATTCTTGACCAAGGAGTACCCATACTCACACGGTCTATGTTCTGCCAAGCCCTATGACTACATATCCAACCTCCCACCGTGCCTTAAGGATGACCCTAACTTCCCCGGGATCAAGTTTGACAGTGGAACCCCTGGTATTTTAAAAGATCCTTTACCTACAATGACTCGGCTTGATCAACCATAGTGTGCTGAATGCAACTCTTGGCTCAAACGATACTATACAGATGTCCCTCTTTTGCAATCCCGAATCAAGTCCTTGGAGGACCGGGTGACTGTGTTGTCTAAGGAAAATGATAAATTGCAAGCTAACGATAAGAGGCAAAATACCACGGGCTCTATCGTGTTCAAAAATGTTGAGGCAGCCACTGCCATTGTTAATTCAAAGTTAGCCTGACTGAATCGTATCCCTACAGCCAAGGTATGATATTTCAACAATAATTTTAGAGTGATTTAGTTTGCTTTGAATTTAGCACAAACAATTATGTTTTCTTTGAATTAGTATAAAAAAAAATTGTTTGATAAATTCAATATAGTTTTGTTTGGATTGAATTGATTATATACGATCCTGTTTGTTTCGAATTAGCATAATGATTTGGTTTGCTTTGAATTAGTAATTAAGGATTTGTGTGATATATCGCATACTATTTATGTTACCATTGGATTGATTTAATACAATTTTGTTTATAAATATGACCAGCTACAGAATCGTGAAATTATGTAGCTAGTCATAAAATTTGAATTTTGGTTGATTTCACAATTAAACACTATCTGAAATTTCTTATTTTTGTTCATCTACAGGTACACATGAATTTCAATGGGAATTGGATCGATTATGGCAGTTTTAGAACATGTTTTTGTTACACAGTTTTGGGATTAGATTGTAAGTCTTAGGCAGAAATAGGAATCTGGGAGATTATTCCCATATTTTTTGCAAACAGTTTTTGATATTTTCCACAAGGGATGTTTTATTTTGTGGCCTTTATATACTTATTATTTTTTGTAAACAAGCCATCGCTGCTTGGAGACAGAGACTATGGATTGATGATTCAGACTGGAATGAAAGTGGATGTTTTGTAACAGCTTTAGCTTTCAAATATATCATACTTTTATTTCAAGTTTTTGTGCATTTTAATTTGTAATCAAATCATTGACTACTTTAGATATCAGGATTTGTTACAGGTTGATGCGATATGATTTAAGTATTATTCATAGTTGATGTCTCTTATTTTACTTACAACAATTACCATGTTTTAATGAACATAAGGTTTATCTTCTTCGTTAAATGAACAGTTATGTACAAATCTTCGCACTGGGATTTATCTAAATGTGATGAATTGTAAACTATAAAATTGTTGTTGCTATATCTCTGGTTTGTTCTGTCATTCGTATTCAAGAGCGTCGCTGCTTCCTGTTTACGAGAATATTTTTTCAAAATCTGGTGCGTGTTTCCTCCATCAAACAGCTAAATTGAATACTGTGTACAAGACAAATAGGAAGCATCACTTTAGGTCAGTTTGTTATTTGTAATTTAATAGCCAATCAATCTGAGAATTCTCTGTAGTTTAGCTAGATATATAATACAGATTGTTATTTTTACTGCTTAGTTAGTTAGCTATCATTTCATTTCTTTTTCATAAAAGTTATAAAAGTCAAAAATACTGAACAATAGCTTTTGCTGTCAATTCATATCTGATTTTTGCAGTTTTTTTTGACTAAAAATTTGCACTTTGTGAATATTGTACATATAACATAAATATAAATATATATATGCACTGTATATTCAATAAGTAGAACTATTATTTTGTTAGCCAATAGAACTGTAAATATATATTAAATTTGTATATAGATTGTAGTAGTTGTTTTTCACTTAGATTAGTTTCCTTAGCTTAGTTTTTCTTGCTTTATTAGGACTTAGATCGGCCAACGGAGCCACTAAACCCGTCGAGGTGAATCATTCCAAACAACTTGGGTTAAGTTGACAACCCCGGACCGGATTCACTTCTCCAGTTGACGAGTGATCAATTTCGCTCGTCAACAAATGGTGCTAGAAGGAGGGCCTGAAAGTTATTAATGGCACGAGGTGGTCGTAAGACTCCTCCACCACACACCCACTCACCTATAGTGACTAGAAGTCAGTCAAATGATAACGTTATCCCTCAAACATCAACCACATCAAACGACGATCTACGGATCACAGTTGAACCAGAAACTCCAAATCCTACGGGTGGTGACGTACAAGAGATTGTCCGCCAATCTCTCCTAAGAACACATAGTGCCTTCGCCCATTTAAGACAACCAAACCGTCCTTTGGACCAACCTTTAGATTTATCTGATATCAGAGAACAACTTGGAGGCACTAACCTCACTGTAAACCCTACAGATCCAATCCTCACTCCTGCAGCAGGAGGATCTAGAATACCACCATCACCACCTCCTTCTTCTCCTTATTCTTCTGGAGAAGACTCTTCTGACGAAGGCAGTTCCTCATCCCAGACTTCGACACTGCCCACACCAATGGCCAACCAGAACAATCCTGCCAGACCCTGGCTCGACCAAGATGCAGTAGCCGTACCTGGGCCTAAACATCCCTTACCCAAACATCCGGAGAAGTGGCTCCCCAATTTTGACCCGGACTCTAAACAGATCGCCGAAGATCACATCAAAAAGTTTATGTTAGCCATTAGACTCTGCAATGTCGAGCACGAAGATGTAGTTTGTAGGTTGTTCCCCTATACTTTTGAGGGCAATGCCTCCATCTGGTACTTTGCCCAGCAGCCCCATACCATCATGTCATGGGAGAAGTTTGAATCCTTCTTTCTTGAGAAGTTCAGGGACAATAAGTCCCCAGAAGTTCTATTCATGGAGCTTTCAAGTTTAAGAATGAATCCCCAAGAGAAAATCAAAGACTTTAACCAAAGATTCTTAACACTAAAGAACCGAATCCCTACGGATTTGATGCCTACTGAGAATCTTATTATAGCATATTATACTAAAGCCTTACATCAAAGTATATCCATTTGGGTAAAGCGATCTAAGAAAGCCACGTTGTTAGAGGCCTTCGAAGAGGCCAGTTAGATTGAGAAAGACATCCTTAGCTTAAAAGACTCTACTAGCAACGAAATGTAGACTAGTTCATCTTCCAAAAAGAAAATCGAAATTCTCCCTAGACCTGCTCAAAACAAAACGCAACCTGAAAGATTAGATTTAGAAAACATAACAAAATTCATTCAAAAACTGTCAAATCAAGTTATAGATTTGAAAAGGACAGTCGAAGAAGCTTCTTCGAGCAAAGGGCCTTACAAACCCCCGTTTAGGAAGCCTTTTCCTCCCAACCGACCTAATTCAAATACCAAAGGCCTAAATCTAGAAAGACTACAATTCACCCTTCAAATGATTCTAGAAGCCCAAGACAACTTGATGCCCCCTAAGCCCCCTGAAGAAGTAGTTGAACAAGAGACAGTTGAAGAAGATCAATATTTTCCGAACATTTTTGGACACTTCTCGAATAGCATTTTTCAAGCTAAGTTCATGACAATACATCCCTACAATACCAGGAGTAAGACAAAAAATAAACCTTCTTCTGAAAACACTACGAATTTGCCCCTAAAACAGTCTAAACTAGCTGAGACTAAACAGAGTCATGTAAACCCAAGATTAGATTATGATTTAGTTGAAGATCTAAAAAAGTTAAGGGCTAACATTTATGTTTATGAGTTATTAAAATTTCCATTTCTGCTACAAAAAATGCTACAGAATATCGCAGAGAATAGAAAAAATGGTAATCCAAGCAGTAACAAAGGTTTGCAGAACAACCCAAAAGTTCCTCAAAAGGCCTCCGCTAAGAATACTTCTGATCCTCATGAGAAGAAAGACCTTCCTGTAAATAATGTAAATAATGTAGATAAATTAGCTTTAGAGACTGCGAGTAAAACGCCACAAGCTTCCACCATTAGTACTCGCAAAAATGTGCCTCCATTTTTGTTAACTTTTGAAATCTTTAATAGGAACGTGCACAATTTCATGGTAGATTCAGGAGCGTCTTCCAATGTAATGCCATGGTCTGTGTGTCAGAAGATTAATGCTGAAGTTGAACCATCCACCTTAAAGATCATCCAACTTGATCGAACTAATGTTAAAGTTATAGGCGAATTAAAGAATGTGCTTATAAGATTATCGTCTAACCCCAAAGTTCATTAAGTAATTCATATTATTGTTGTGGATATTCCATAATTTTATGGTTTGTTTTTTAGCAGAGACTGGTCAAACCAGCTTCACGGATATTTCGCGACAAATTGGTCTCACCTGTGGCTGCCCGAGAACGGAAAGACTAATAAAATCAAGGTAAACTGTGAACGTTACCTAAAGTTCACAGTGACATATCTAAATGATCCCAATGAACCATTTACACCTTCTGTCGATTCACCCGAAATACAAGGGATGGATACCTTTTTCGGCAATTTCATGGTCGAGATTTGAGCTATCACTAACCCAGAACAGCAGTCCGAGATTGTGGCATATGTACAGCCAGCAGTTTCTACCCAATGGTCCCATGCACCTGACAAAAATCAAATATGGTCTCTTTACTTTGACGGGTCAAAGTCCAAGGAAGGAGCTGGTGCGAGTTGCGTCATTATTGATCTAGCAGGTAACAAAACCCTCATTGCATGCAGATTAGAATTTGAATGTACTAATAACACAACAGAATATGAAGCTTTATTGCAAGGTCTCAGAAAAGCATTAGATATGAACATTCAAAATTTGACTGTCTTTGGTGATTCGGAAATCGTGGTCAGACAGGTAAGAGATTCTATCCATTGTTTATCCCCGCATCTTAAAATCTACTAATCTGAGGTATGGAATTTGATGAGTAAGTTTTCTACTTTTAACATAAATTCTATCCCTAGATTGAATAATTCGGGAGCCGATTTTCTAGCTAACGTAGCTTCAAAAATCTTTCCTGCAGAAGGCTTGTCCCCAAATGCATTCTCCATCGAATTGTTGTTCAGGCCATCCGTCCCTGACAACATCATGAATTGGAGAGTTTTCGATGACGACCAACAAATTATTAGTTTCCTGCATATGGAAGAAATGTTCCAAGGCGTCGTAATCGACGAATGCACTCATGACGAGAATCTTCGGGATTTCACGGTAATACCAGATCCAAGATCTCCTGAATCTTCATCGAACATGGTAAATTCTATCCCTAAATCTGTAGTTAGATTAGAAAATTTTTATGATTTGCAAGACAAATTCAAAAAAACGGTCAACTGTTAAACAAATAGTTCTTCTTTATTATATGAAAAAGTAAACTTGGGAATTGATGACAATCCTCAATGCATTAACTTAGGGGTGGGGTGTTCTGAAAAAGAGAAAGCCGCATTTATTAAATTATTTAAGGAATTCAAAGATGTTTTTGCATGGTTGTATGACGACCTAAAAACCTTCGATCATAACATCATAAAATACGTCATTCCTATAAAACCCCAAACCTTTACGTTTCAAAAAAAGTTAAGAAAAATGCACCCTAAACTCGAACCGACCGTCAAAAAAGAATTGAATAAACTCCTCAACGCTAAGATAATCTTCCTAGTTAGGTACACGCAATGGGTCTCCAATCTGGTCCCTATCCAGAAGAAGAGTGGTGAAATCTGACTATGCGTCGATTTCTGAAACCTCAATTGAGTGTCTGATAAAGACAACTACCCTGTCCCAACCATGGAACAGATCCTTCAATAGGTATCTGGTTCTAAAAGACTATCCTTATTGGATGGTTTTTCGGGCTATAACCAAGTCCTGATGTCTCCTCCAAACCAACTTAAAACTACCTTATGCACTCCATGGGGCACCTACGCTTATAGGAAAATGCCCTTTGGACTCATTAATGCTGGTGCCACTTTCCAAAGAGCGATGGACATTGCTTTCTGAGGATTAATCAATCAATCCGTCGTAGTTTACCTGGATGAAGTTACTGTATTCTCAAAAAACAGAGTCGATCATCTAGCTCATTTGAAATCCGTTCTACAGTGATGTCGTAAATACGACATTTCCTTGAATACCAAAAAATCCATTTTCGCGGTAGAACAAGGTAAACTCTTAGGATTTATTGTATCAAGAGAAGGGATGATTATCAACCCCGAGAGAACTCAAGCCATCGCGAAACTTCCCCCTCCCTCATCAGAAAATTCTATGCAGTCCTTCTTAGGCCAGGTAAATTTTGTTAGGATATTCGTCCCCAGCTTTTCAGAAATGGTAAGGCCACTGCAAAACCTGATAAAGAAAGATGTACAATACCATTGGGGATCCTTAGAAATCCAGGCTTTTGATTCAATAAAAAAGGCCATAATTGACGTTCCTTCTCTAATGAGCCCTGACTTTTCAAAAGACTTCACCCTCTACATATTTTCTTCTGATCACTCCTACACTGATGTCCTAACTCAAAAGAACGCTGAAAACAATGAAGTCCCAATCGCCTTTATGAGCTCAGCTTTCAAAGGCGCAGAACTTAATTACCCGATTGTAGATCAACAAGCGTATTCTATTTTTAAAGTAGTAAAGCACTTCCTATCTTATCTTTTGAAGTCTAGGAAAAAAATTATCGTCCCATACCCAACCGTCAGAAATCTGTTAGTACAGAAAGAACTAGGTGAAAAGAGGGAAAAATGGGTCACCTCCTTACAAGAGTATGACATAGAAATCACCCCAGCACAAATAGTGAGAGGCCTAGGGCTATGCAAGTTAGTCGCTGACTCAACAGCAAGACAGCAAGAGGAAAACAATATGTCAAACCCAGGACAACACAACCAAAATTTAATCTATTGTGCACAAAAATCTGTCAGTCCCTGGTATGACGATATAAAATTATGTCTTGAACATGGGTCAACCCCCCGTCACCTGGATTCCACTAAAATAAGAGCGTTAAGATTAAAATATTCCTCCTTTCAGTTGATTAATGGTATTCTGTTTCGTCAAAATTTTGATGGAGTACTAATGCGTTGTCTTGAGAAAGATGAAGCAGAAAATGTCTTACTAGAATTGCACGTAGGACAAGATGGTGGGCATTTTGGTGGGGATACCACTTACCATAAAGTTTTAAGAGTAGTTTATTACT
The DNA here is from genome assembly GCA_009831015.1 of Picea engelmannii. Taxonomy (NCBI): domain Eukaryota; kingdom Viridiplantae; phylum Streptophyta; class Pinopsida; order Pinales; family Pinaceae; genus Picea; species Picea engelmannii. The sequence goes on from ML791620.1 coordinate 102,068, forward strand.
GACCTACACTTTTTAGAGATGCTCATGCCCTGTTTTGCAAGTGTATTATATGTCAAAAAGCATCTGGGCGAATACATAAACCAGTCTTTCCTTTGCAGCCTGTTTCAATAGACTCCCCTTTTCAGAAGTGGGGTCCTGATATTATTGGCCCAATCAATCCGCCATGCTCACAACAGCATAATTTTATCATAACAGCCACAAATTACTTCACCAGGTGGTCTGAAGCTACCCCATTAAAAGATGTGAATACTAGTCAGGTAATTTCCTTTTTAAATTCAAATATTATTACTCGTTTTGGTATACCTAACTGTTTAGTATTCGATAATGCCTCTTATTTTTTGTCTCTTGAGATGAGTGAGTTCGATCTAGAAAAAGGAATTAAATTAAAATATTCTGCCAGTTATTATCCTCAGGGGAATGGATTGGAAGAATCAACAAATAAGAATCTGATTAAAATCATCAAGAGAACGGTATCTGAAAATCACAAAAATTGGCATAACGCACTGTTAAACACAGTCTGGGCTGATAGAGTAACTCTGAAAACTGTTGTGGGTAACTCCCCCTTCTTTCTCGTCTATGGAAGAGAAGCAATTTTGCCACCACATATTCTTCTTCCCTCACTGTATCTATCATAGAAAATACAGGAAGAAGACTGCCCCCCTTTGGAGAATCGAATTAATGCATTATTAAAACTAGAAGAGGTAAGGGCTCAAGAAAAACGGAAGTTGGATCAGCATCAACTTGTGGTGAAAAGCTAGTTTGATTCCAACTCTGCCTTTGACAGAAAATTTGAAGTAGGTGACCTCATCCTGAAATGGGACAAACCACATGAGGGAAAGGGAGAGTATACGAAGTTTCAGAACTGATGGCTAGGACCGTTTTGGATTGCTGAGAAATTGGGTCCCATCTCTTTCAGATTACAGAGTCTAGAGGGACAGCCAGACACCTATCCGGTGAATGGCCAATCTTTGAAAAGGTATTTCGCTTGATCACAACCCTGTGTACACTTTGTAAATATTTTTCCTTTGTTTGTTTTTCTTTTGCTTTTGCTGTTTTGGATTTGATTTCTCCCTGTACTTATCAGTTTTTTCTTTTGGAAATACACATACCTGTATCATGAATTGTTCAGATTAAGAGAACAGATTTTTTTTTTTTTTCTCTAAAATGACTGCTGAAAAGTTTGTCTAAACATCAATTATGATATGCTTCTGATATTTACAGCCATGTTGAAGAAAGCCTGTTGTTTGAAAGAAGTTTATTGATTTCAATTTGTAAGTGAAGCCTGTCACGATCATCCATTATCTTCTTACGCTGTCCCTGTTCCTTAAGGGAATAACTCAGAAGATGTCTCCCTGCCTTCGAAGGTTGGTTTTGTAAATAAACCATCTCTAGATCTTAATGAAGGACAGTTAAAAAAAAAAATCGAGGTCTGTAAAAATATGTCCAAAATATCATAATTTTCAGCGTCACCCCGCTCAATTATATATCTTTAAAAACCAAACAAATCATTAAAGAGTTGTGGGAAGTGCTTGTAAACCCATCAGGACACTGAACAGGTCTTCTGGCAGTGGGTAAATGCATGTATGATGCCAAGACAACTTCGTCGAGGTACTGAACAGGCCCGCTGGCAGCGAAGCAAGTTCGTAATGCAATGATTTTTGGTGTTTTTGATTAAACCCTTGGCGCAATGGTTTCATAAACGCATTAATTTTGTGATTAAATCTTTGGTGCAATATTCAACATGTTGTTTTGTTTTAATCATACAAATGTTATTGTTTGTTCAAACATTTGGATCCACTGGTCATGGTTTTCAATGGTTATTCGTTTGACATGTTGTTTGCATTGTTTTTTATGCATACCAAAAGTGATTGGAATGAAACTATTACCAAGGTGTCGATCGTACATGCCAACATGAATGTTTTGCATGGTGTCAATTCACTCCACCACCCTCGCATGCACAAGCATTAACGTCTGCCTTGCACCTTGGGCTACCTCTGTTTGTTTTGGGAAAACCTGTGGGAAGTTAGTCATGTGCCTACCCTGTCAAACCCCCTCACTGTTTACCCTATTGACTGTGTTCTCTCTCCTATGGCACCTGTAGTGCGCATAGAACCCAATGGCGTCCAAACGCTGCAGTTGTTTGATAACGCTCGTGAGGACTTAGAGAGTAATGGCTGGTTAGTTTTCATTCAAAAATTTGAGGGTTTCAACCTCGCAGTCGCTCAACAGTTTTCCCTCACATTCGATGGATGCAAGGCCAAAGTTGGAGACATCTAACTCGAATTGAATGAAGAATTCCTCAGCTCAGCCACAGGTCTTCCAACCAAGGGGAAGAGATGGTTTAAGAATTTGAAGGTGGATGAAGTGCCATGGCCGCTCCTGTTTACCTCAAGGAAAATTATCAGTTGTGACAAAGGTATGCCAGTCACCACCCTTAAGTCTCGATGGCATGATTTATTGGCCATTGTTAAGCAATTCGTAACTTGCGAAGGTAGATATGGTTTAGTGTTTCTTTACCATCTCTGGCTGCTTATGAATTTCATAGATTTCCCTTTGAATATGCCTCACTACCTCCTATGCAGTTTGTATAAAATGGCTAAACGATTTAAAATGGAGAAGGCTGACTCCGACCTCTTCCATCACTGTTTGATTAAAATCGTTATTGTTCATCATTTGAGGTTGAGTGGTGACTGTTGGGAAGTTTTCTTATTGATGAATGGCTTTGCCACTCCTGAATGTGGTCAAGTGGAAAAGAAGGTGGTCACTGAAACCCTTGTCGGGCCTGCCGTGCCACCTCTTACCCTCCTACCCACTGTCGAACCCTCGAACTACCCCAACGCTGACCTACCCGACGCCCTGCCTGACTCATGCCTAAAAGACGATGTTAAACCTAGTAAGAGGCCTGCAAGAAGAAAGAGCAAAGGTAAGACCGATGTCAATATAAAAGGTAACAAAGCTGCACGTTAGGTATCTAGGTGCGCTCGTAATAAGCCCAAACAAAACACAGACCAGAAGCCTATTGTTTTGAGTGAAGATTCAGATTCTAAGATTGAGCGATTTTTGACCGAGGAGTACCCATACTCACATGGTCTGTGTTCTTCCAAGCCCTATGACTACATATCCAACCTCCCACCATGCCTTAAGGATGACCCTAACTTCCCCAGGATCAAGTTTGACAGTGGAACCCCTAGTATTTTAAAAGATCCTTTACCTACAGTGACTCGGCCTGATCAACCACAGTGTGCTAAATGCAACTCTTGGCTCAAACGATACTATACAGATGTCCCTCTGTTGTGATGCCGAATCAAATCCTTGGAGGACCGGGTGACTATGTTGTCTAAGGAAAATGATAAATTGCAAGCTAACAATAAGAGGCAAAAGACCACAGGCTCTATCATGTTCAAAAATGTTCAGGCAACCACTGCCATTGTTAATTCAAAGTTAGCCTGACCGAATAGTATGCCTATAGCCAAGGTATGATATTTCAACAATAATTTTAGAGTGATTTAGTTTGATTTGAATTTAGCACAAACGATTGTGTTTTCTTTGAATTAGTATAAAAAAAAATTGTTTGATAAATTCAATATAGTTCTATTTGGATTGAATTGATTCTATACGATCATGTTTGTTTCGAATTAGCATAATGATTTTGGTTTTCTTTGAATTAGTAATTAAGGATTTGTGTGATATATCGCATACATTTCTGTTACCATTGGATTGATTTAATACGATTTTGTTTATAAATATGACCATCTACAGAATCGTGAGATTCTGTAGCTAGTCATAAAATTTGAATTTTGGTTGATTTCACAATTAAACACTATCTGAAATTGCTTATTTTTGTCCATCTACAGGTACACACGAATTTCAATGGGAATTGGATAGATTATGGCAGTTTTAGAGCATGTTTTTGTTACACAGTTTTGGGATTGGATTGTTAGTCTTAGGCAGAAATAGGAATCTGGGAGATTATTCCCATATTTTTTGCAAACAGTTTTTGATATTTTCCACAAGGGATGTTTTATTTTGTGGCCTTTATATACTTATTATTTTTTGTAAACAAGCCATTTCTGCTTGGAGACAGAGACTATGGATTGATGATTCAGACTGGAATGAAAGTGGATGTTTTGTAACAGCTTTAGCTTTCAAATATATCATACTTTTATTTCAAGTTTTTGTGCATTTTAATTTGTAATCAAATCATTGACTACTTTAGATATCAATATTTGTTACAGGTTGATGCGATATGATTTAAGTATTATTCATAGTTGATGTCTCTTATTTTACTTACATCAATTACCCTGTTTTAATGAACATGAGGTTTATCTTCTTCGTTAAATGAACAGTTATGTACAAATCTTCGCACTGGGATTTATCTAAATGTGATGAATTGTAAACTATAAAATTGTTGTTGCTATATCTCTGGTTTGTTCTGTCATTTGTATTCAAGAGCGTCGCTTCTTCCTATTTACGAGAAGCTTTTTGCAAAATCTGGTGCGGGTTTCCTCCATCAAACAGCTAAATTGAATACTGTGTACAGGACAAATAGGAAGCATTACTTCATGTCAGTTTGTTATTTGTAATTTAATAGCTAATCAATCTGAGAATTCTCTGTAGTTTAGGTAGATATATAATACAGATTGGTATTTTTACTGCTTAGTTAGTTAGCTATCATTTCATTTATTTTTCATAAAAGTTATAAAAATAAAAAATACTGAACAATAGCTTTTGCTGTCAATTCATATCTGATTTTCGCAGTTTTTTTTTATTAAAAATTTGCACTTTGTGAATATTGTACATATAACATAAATATAAATATATCTATGCACTGTATATTCAATAAGTAGAACTATTATTTTGTTAGCCAGTAGAACTGTAAATATATATTAGATTTGTATATAGATTGTTGTAGTTGTTTTTCACTTAGCTTATTTTTTCTTGCTTTCTTAGGACTTAGATCGGCCAACGGAGCCGCTAAACCCGTCAAGGTGAATCATTCCAAATAGCTTGGGTTAAGTTGACAACCTCGGACCAGATTCACTTCTCCAGTTGACGAGCGGTCAATTTCGCCCATCAACAATAGGGAAGAGATTGGGGGTTGAAAAATGTGTTCAAAATTAAAATTAAAAAGGGATGCAGACTCAATATGAAGTGAATAATTTCTCCAGAGTAAATTTGTTCTCAAAGTTGAATTCTTCTCCTCTCTTCCATGGCTTGGATATGGCCCATTTATATCCTTCAAATGGAACCGAAGGGCCGAGTTGGAATGTTTCCAGTATATGGAAGGTCAAGGATCATGGATCTCATGATGTGACATGGAAAACCAACACCATTTTTTAATTTTTGGCACAAAACCCAATGTACGCGGGATGTAATGGTACAACCTGCATATATGCATGTTGTATAGTTGTGATGGCGCGTATATGTGGAAAAATATATTTTCTATCTCTGGGAATTGCAAAAAGGGGACTTCAAGTTTGCATAGGGAAATGGAAAAGGCCTTCTGAGAAAGTTGCATGGGGTAAGGGAAATCTTTCTATAGCATCCCTTCAAGTATTTTGGAATATTTTTTGTAGCAGATCAATATCCTTCACAAGGTTTTTGCATGAATTTGGAAAGAATCCAAATAAAAAATGAAATATCTAGTATGGTGGTTGTAATATAGATAAGACTGCCCAAAAGCTACATGTACTTAGTTGCATCCTCAAAAATGCATTCCCTTCTTTTGATGGGAGCTTCAAATTTTGTTCCATTGGAGTAGAAAGATGATTACACTTAGTTGTGCAAAACTTGTTCAAAAATTGTCCAACATACTTCTTTTGGGAGATGAATATGTACTTTGGATTTTGAATCACTTCAATTCCCAAATAGTAGTGAAGATGTGCCAAATCCTTCATCTCAAAACCTTTCTTCAACTCTTTCTTTATGGATGCAATATAATTTTCATTGTTCCATGTTATCAACATATCATCTACATACACTACAATATATACCATAGTTTTTCCAAATTTCTTGATAAGAAAAGTTGCATTCGTCAATATTGAAGTGCTTAAAATTCAATTTCAAAATATTCTTAGTTATCTTTTCATACCAAGCTTGTGGTCCTTGTTTCAAGCCATATAAGGATTTGATGATCTTGCATACTTTTTTTTCTTGTCCCTTCATAAAGAAACCTTTTATCTAAGACATGAAGACATTCTCTTTCGAGTCTCCATTCAAGAAAGAAGTATTCACATCCATTTGATGAATTTTCCATCCATTCTGTGCTACCAAGGAGATACAGTACAGATGATAACCCATTTTGTTGTGGGGGAAAAAGTATCCTCATAATCAATACCTTATTTATGTGAAAACCTTTTTTCTACGATGATTTGTTTTTTCTTTTCAAGTGATCCATATGATTTGAACTTTCTCTTGAATTCCCACTTGCAACCAATTGTTTTTTTTTTTAATGGAGGATCCACCAACATCCATGTCCCATTCTTGATCAGAGAATGAAACTCCTTTTGCATGGTTTCTTTCCACTCATCATGAGAAGTGAATTATTCAAGGGAAGTTGGTTCATAGTATATAAATTCAAATCACAATCATATGAAGCATCCATATCATCTACATCACCTCAATTTGAATTATCTGCATCACCTCCATCCTGTCTTTAGGAACTTTGGTTCTTTTCTTTTTGACCTCATCAGGATGAACACTTTCAAGTGTCCTTAAAATCCATTTTGGTGGAAAATTTTGAGATGGTACAGGTTTCTTAACTGATTGAGATAGTGAAAAATTTCCATCAAGACTTAGGCTTTCAATCCTTTCAGTCACATAATCCAAATGAACTTCAAGTTCTCATGAAGTGGCTACTTCAGGTTCTGATGAAGTGGTTGGAACTTCTTCATGAGGGGAATATGCTGCATCAAAAGGGAAAGGATATTCCATAGATTGATCCAAGATAAGAATCCCACCCTTAATATATGGAATCTCATCATAAAATCCATGATATGTCTTTACATGAATGAATTTCTCCAAATGATCAAGCTTCCTCTCAACAATTTTGTCATTCTTGGAGGATTGAAGAAAGATTACATCTCTAGAAAGAATGAATTTATTCTTTACCTCATAATAAATACAATCTCCCTTGGTTGTATTTGAGTACCCCAAGAAGATGCACTTCCAACTCCTTGCATCAATTTTGTTTATTTTCTCCTTTGGAATTAACGCATAGTAGATGAAACCAAAGACCCTTATATGTCTCACTTAAGGAATGTGTCCATACCATATTTCATAAGGAGTCATATTTTCAAGAGAACTATATGGACACTGTTTTTTCACATAAACTACACATAGAACTGCATCATCCCAAAACATCAATTTCACATTTTTTAAAAACATCAAGGAATGAACCATATTTAAGGTGATCCCATGTTGGAAAAGGTATCTTCCAAATTCATTAGATGTATATTCTCTTCCATTACTAGTATCAAGAGATACAATATGTGACTAAGATTCATTTTGGATCCGTACATGAAATATATTAAAAGTTTCAAAAGCTTGTGATTTTTCTTTCAACAAGTACACCCAACACATCCTGGTGTAGTGATCAATAAATGTCATTATGCATCTATTTCTACTAGCAACTGGAATAGGCATGGTACCACACAAATAAAAATGTATCAATCCAAGTTTTATAGATGCTATGGAAGTGGAATCATGAAAAGGTTGTTTTCTATGATTTCCAAGGATAACAACATCAAATTGCTTCAAATTCCTAGGAATAGTAGGAAAATTAGAAGGACCATTATTTTTCAACAAACATAGACTATCATAATTAATATGACCAAATCTAGCATTCCACAGGAGACTAGATGAAATTTTATCTTTATCATGATAAGAGAGGGATGAAAACTTTTGTTCATGAGAATATGTCTTTTTCAACTTCAACAATGTTCCATCTTCCACCCTAGTCATGATGACCATGTTGTCAGAATCCTTCCTTATTTCAAATATTCCATTGAAGATATAAATAGAGTGCCTTAACATTTGGATGGATGCAAGAGACACCAATTTACTTTGTGTCTCAATAACATAGATCACATCATGCAGAAGAAAATATGGGAGTCCATGAAATTTAATACCGATTGTGCCTATCCCTGAAGGTTTGAGACTTTATTTATCTACAAAATAAGCTATGTCATCAATGTTATCATTTAAATATTCAAAAAAATATCTTTGGAAGGTCATGTTGTAGGTTTCACCTATGCCAAGCACCCATGTATCTCTCAAAGAAGAAAATGAAGTGTTAAAAAAATATTTGGTTACTCCTATATTCCAATGGGAAATAATATAATGAGTAGATTAAGGTGCTTTACCTTTAATGAGATTTGATGTTTTACCTTTTTCTTATTTCTGATTCTATTTGTCTTTGATATTCTCCCATGGGATTCTATATGTATTTTCTTCATGTGATCCATTATTTTTGCAACAGTCGGAGAGAAGATAAATCTTTCTCAAGGATTATACAAACCCCCACGCCTCTAACATTCTTCTTTTCGCGTCCTCTTTTGCCTCCTCACCTAGAAGAATAATGTTGTTGGTTCTTCCCTTTTATAACTATAGAAGACATTTTATTCGATTAAAATCCGTCTTCGCATGTTTACGTTCTACAATTTTGGGAGTCGGTTTGGCTTCTCACATTCACATTATTTTCTCATGGGTTACAAATGGGAAAAAAATTAAATATTATGGAAAAATAATTTTATGCAGAGTCTAACAAAAGAAGGCAGTGTGAATTCTCATGACTTTAAGGAAACCCAATCACATGACTATGGTTATAGTTAATGAAGATAACCTCTATATTGTCAAATATTTGTATGAAGGAGCATGAATGAGCCAATGAGTGACGACTAGTGAATTTCAAGTAGTTATATGGAGAAGGAATGGATGCCTAAAGGTGGTAGTTGTAGAAACATCACAGTTACATATTTATGAAAGATAAAGAGGAAATTAGAAGAACATTGGAAGATGAAATTACCATGGAAATAAAACTAAAATCATTTCACAAGTTCTTTAAAACCAGGAAGAGTATGAAAAATAAATCAATAGAGGAAAAAAGGAATACATTCCAATTGAAGGCCCACCAGACTAGCAATGTGTATATGTAATAGACCATAATAATATCAAAGTGTAGAATATTAAAAGTTTGTCGATTGATATGATTTTTAATTTTGGTAATGGGAAGTGTTACCCCCCCATGTCTATGGGAAACTAGAGAAGATCATGTCTCATAGACCACAATGAAGAAATGATCCTGATGATCATCATCATCAACATATCCACCCATGGAAACCCAACCCCCCCCACCCCCCACCCCTCTCATATGCCTCTTTCATGTTGATAAACGAAGATCATCACATCCAGTCAAGCACTGTCTTTGGGAGATGGCAATCCAGTGTCACCATGAGGTATGTTAGTCAATTTTTCATATAGAGTGTTGTGCTTAATATATTATGCATGTGAATGAAAATCATTGGTTGATGTTAGATAATGGATCATAATCTCAAGAAGTTATGTTTGTTTCCTTGTTTCACCTTAGTGGCCACCATTTGTAGTCTAGTCCCATGTTATCAACCCCAAGGAAAAGAGGTACTACTAGGGGGCCCTCACGAGGGTAAAATTATGTTTCCCCGCCATATGTGACACTTACCATCTTGGATCCTGTCACAATGTAATAAAATTCGATAATGGGTCATGGTTCATATTCTCATGAGAAGAAGGGCTAAATTCCCGTAGGTTGATTGCAACTGCTAGTAAAATTAATAAATAAATAATGATGTTAAAGAAAGAAAGAGAGAATAGCAAGGAATCTCAAATTTCAGTCCCAAATTGGGCTCTACGCTTTCCGCATTTTCCCCAATCCCAAAGCAATTATGCTGTAGATTGAAACCTTATAAATTCGACTTGCAAATAAATAAAAGGACAATAAAAAGGTAAATTAAGGGGTTGGAAAAACATAGCACCTAGAAAGTGGTAACTAAAGAGAAAGCACACCCTCTACAAAGGCAGAGATAAAGACCGAATGAATCCATAAGCCATGAAGTAATCCCTATGTTGAATGCAGATTGTAAAAACCATTATTGATGTACACCATTTAATATAAAGTACTACATTTTGCAGGGCAATAGGTTGAAAATGATTGAAAGTGGAAAGTCATTTGATTTTAAATGTTTGCATGCTAAGAAGATGAAGTTATCATAGTTTAAATTTTAAAATCAAAAAGTATTATAATAATATATATATTTATTAGTTTTTAAAAGTTTATATATATAAACCATCATAGTTTAATTTTTTAAATCGAAAAATATTATAATTGTTAGTTTTTGTATCACGGAGGTACTTCTGCATTGGCAGTTTCCAACATGTAGAAGCGGTCAAGCAAATGACTCTCTCTAGTGACTTGACTTTATAAAGTGATTTTATAAAGTTAAGTGGGGTCTTTTATTATTTAATGAGTAAAAGTGACTTTATAAAGTTTGGGTCATTTTAGTGATTTAAATGAACTCAATGAAAGATTAAGTCACGTCTATTGATCTTGTGGAGCAAGATTGAATCTCATCCATTGTGATCTAGGGTTAGGGAAGTTACTCATTAATGAGTAAATAAAAGGAGCTATTGAGAGACATGGGGTGCACTTTTCAAGGGATACTGAGAGGGAAAGTGAAGAGACACATTTTCCAAGAGAAATTGAGTTGAAAGGAAAAGAGGAGTAACAGAAGAGGATTGGAACGCATCCCAAGGAGAATAGGAGGCATGCATCCCAAGAATATAGATCAACATTTAATACTAGTCTATACAACATTAAAGGAGGCCGTACAATATGGATTTAGCAAGATTGTACAATTGTTTTACGCAGAGAAATCAAGGCAATGGTTGCATAGATTTCGATGTAGTTTTTGGGTGTATTTGTTGTTGTAACTTATTCGTACATAACAGGATTGTACAACAGATATTTGGGCATAGTTTTTGAGGTAGTGTTTTTTTTTGTGTTGACTGTATAGGGTGTTACAAGCCATATAGTAGGCTGACACATTTTTCAAGGATATTTGGCACATAAAACAAAGTGGACTGTTGGCACATTTCTCTACAAAAGTATTGTATATTTCTTGCTGAAAACGATTATTGTTGTGAACTCAAAAATTTTCATGTGAGCTCAATAAAATAATGTCTCCTTGGTTGGTTTTCCCTTTAGGGATTTTCCAGGGGCATTACCCATAAATCTTTGTGTCAAATGTGTGGTTGAATGTTGTCAATTGTTCATTTATTTCCATTGTTGAGTTTCAAATTGCTTAGTCATCTGTATTTCTACTCATAAACTATTGTTAAATTCTAGTTGTTTACTGCATTACTATTAAATCTTTATTGGAGGTTGAAACCATTGTTTGACAAGTGTGTGACCTAAGTTATTGTAAATTTAACAATAATAATATATATTTATTAGTTTTTAAATGTGTGTGTGTATGTGTGTGTATAAAAGAAAACTTATCTTTTTATGTTTTAGAATTGAGTCAAGTTGTAAATAAATTTTTGAAATTAAAAATAGTCATAATTTAACTCTTCTACATTTTCATCTTTTTTCGGTGATATTTTATGTTTAATTTTGCTCAAAATTTGAAGAGAATTTGTTGGATCTGCATATTTGAATGATTAATTATGTATAATCTGATTTCCCCAGGGGTTTTTTCAGCACGCTAAATCCATTTCTGGATTCAAAAATGCAATTTAAATAATAGAAAAATACGATTTTATGCAAAATTATGTCACTGAATTCTAGCAAAAAGAGCCAAGACATAAAATAGTTAATCAATGCCCTAAAAATATATCCCCTTAGATACCCTCTTTACCAAAATATTTTACCATTGTCCAAGTCCACATTCCCATTGAAATGTCAGCGTCCAACACTAATCATGATAATAACTGAAATAACATATAATATTGTACTAAGTGGGTGAAAATTGTATATATATATATATATATATATAGAGAG